>OX243824.1:13465885-13578385 GCA_945859605.1 Lumbricus rubellus | reverse complement strand
CTACCGGGTACGTAGCCTACGATGAATGCTGTCGAGTATGGGCCTATAGTTTAAATCTCGATCAGTCGCAGGTGTTTTTATGTAGGTCTACGCCCTAATTATAATTAGGCTATATTAGAATATATAAACCACGTTGCAGCTACTCGATCCATCTCAACGCATCGAGATGTAGCCAATTAGGATATAGGCCTATAATTAAGCCATGTCTATAGCTATAGCCTATTTACGCCGTCCACTTGAAAACAAATTCTACAATGACAATTAATTAAAGGCAGGCTGTTAGCCTATAGCTAGGCTACGCCTCCTCCAGGCTACATAATGAATTGCTGAAAATTACTTACGGAATGCAAAATGGGCGTAAGAAATTAAAATAATTAGGCTAAGGCCAATTAGAAAATGTGGGCCTAGGCATGCTGCTCAAAACAGGGCAGCAAACTATCAACAGCAGCTGCATGCTGAAGCCTATATAGTTTCTAGTCGGCACAGGGCTGTTTTATAGGAATTGTTAGAACTGCACAACTAACTTCTTCGATCTTTTCCTTAATTCCCATCCTCCATGGTAAATTACTTCCAATTGGAGGACACTTAATGACTATGAATTTTTGCTAGTTTTAAATGTAGGAGAAGTGCTTCTACACCTGCACAAATTCATTTAGAACTGCACATTTTGTGTAGGCCTACAACTGCACGTTAAAAACCCTCAGTCGGCCTGCTTAAAAGTGCATGATGCTAAATAATTTGTGCACAGTTTTACTGCAGGCTACGAAGATAATTCTGATTGAATTCGGCGCCACTATGCATAGGCGCAATCACGTCCTAAAAGTTGAGGGGGACCATAATGAATCACGTTCAAAAAGTTGGGGGGGACCATAATAATAGAGTTAGGGGACCACTCAAAAGTTGGGAAGGACGCGTCCCGTGGGTCCCATAGGGTGGTTGCGCCTATGCCACTATATATGCCTAACTTGTTTTAATTGTTATTGCTTGCAAGTTGCTGTGTGCAGGGACTATTCAAGTTAGGCTATAGAAACCATGCAGGTAGAGTAAAATGGATAATTAACACGCGGGGGTAGAGAGTGAGAGGTAGCGAGTTCGAGCCCCCCGCTTTGTAGGCTGCTATTATAACGCCATATATTTGCAGCTCAGTTAGTAGATAGCCTAAGCAAAGATATTAGAGTCTACGACTCTAATATCTTTGGCCTAAGTTTGATGTTAGGCCTAATTAAGATTACTGCATAACTTGTAGCCTACATGTAAAGCGCAGTGCGTTTGCAGGCGTTGAATTAGAGAAAAATATTAGTATTAGGATAGATCTTATAATATTAGCATACAAAACCCTTTTTATGTGGGACCCGGCGTTGCCCGGGAAATATCAGAATATTAGGCCTATCGTCACCGTATTTAGTAATCGGCGCTCCATAATCATCCCACCTCAACGCACAGCATCATTAGTTTCAGAATCAAGTGTTCGTCATGTGAAACGTAAATATGACAAGTTTTATCCGTGAGTAACGACACTGCTAACAATTCATTTTCTATGTTGAGATAATAAAGTTAAAACTTTACTATTCAGAAATTCAGTAACAAAGGCTGGTCCGTCGGGCTGTTATTTCTATGAGCTCTTGTCAGATAACACGATACTTGGTGAACTTCGACTCCGAAAATGTACAAGTGTGGGCGTACACCTCTCACCCGTAATCATCGCCAACAACGCCCCCTCGTTTTAGCGATACAGTGAATTATTTATTTTGCGACGCGTTTTCTAGGTTATAGTTTCATACTGACCGAGGTTTGCGCTATATTTTGATTCCATATTCACTTAAAGTTATTCTTGAAAGGTTAATATTAATCGAATTTTGTTACCAATAATAAATCATCATAAGCCAATGATATGAAAAGAAAGTTCATGACATAATTATTACAGTCATTTCAAGCTATGTATGCTCCAAGTTACATTGCAGTTTTTGGTAGTATGATTAACTTTTCATTCATATCGATCCATTTAATTAGGCTAGTTGTGAATCTTTACTTGTAATGTAAAAAACATCATTGTTAATCCTTGTCAGCCATAGCTCTCTTTTGATGAAGCAGATTGACATTTCAGGCATCTCGACATAATATCAGGCATCATGACATTTAAGTATGGCTAGCAGTAAAGAATAAATTTATTTTGTGAAGGCTATTGGGGATAGGCTAGCTCATGATGTTTGTAAAACATAGTTGTCTCCTTGTTTTACCTCCAGGGCCTGTAATCTACATGTATAAAAATGTAATCCTGATGACCAGGCTTTGTTTAACAGCCCCAAGGAAGTTGTTTACACATAGTTACTGCTAGCAGTGTGATTTGGTACTGGAGAAAACTTTGTTCAAAGCAAATAGCAAGACCTGTGGTACACTTAGCCCCTTATCCAGGACCTTTTAAGACCATTTAACCCATTCAGTTGGTCAGGAAAGCATATAGTCAGACCACAATGAGTTAGATGAGATGAGTCATTAGTTTTGACTCGAAGACAACAAGGGATGGAGAAAATTCTTAGAACAAGGCATCAAATTCCATAGTTATGGATCAGAGCTAGAGTTGAGTGTCTGCAAGGCTGTAGCAAGGATTTTGTTTGGGGGGGGGGGTGTTTACTCAGCTGAAGTAATTATTTATGACTTCAGCAGCTTCCACATCATCATCATCATCATGATTAGATCACCGTCATCGCCTAAACTATTGTAAAACTATTCAAAATTAATTTCACCCCTTACATCTTTTTTTACACCTTTTTTTACTTCTTACATCATGTGTTAGTAAATGCATTATTTCATTTTTACATTATCTCATTTAGGAGAATGTTCAAACACCCAAAACATTCCCCTGAATATGGCCTTGAGTGTCTGGCAGCCCAACACAAGTTAAAAGGCCCAGCAGGAGTCATAAGTACCTGCAGATCAAGTGCAGTGTTTCCTTGTATTAGAGATGAGGGCCTGGCAGTATAATGGTCAGCATGTAATACTATCAATTATCATGTAATACTAATCAGCATGTAATACTATCAATTGTAATTACTATATCAATCAGGTATTCAAATTCTTGCCAGAGCAGAAATTTAGTTTGAAATTTCTTCTCTATATGTTTCCATAACCAGCTCAGCTATAATGAGAACACACCGACTGTATGCTGTTTAAAAACTTTCATTGAGTTCTCTATAAAAATTGCCTTTGTGAAAGTAATTCTATGTAACACATGATCATAGCTTTTAATCTTTTTCAAATATATAAATTATAATCTTTTTGAAGGTTTTTAATTTTGTATGTTTTATGCACATGTGACATTTGTATAGATTAAGTGTTTGCTTTTTGTGCATTTCGTCTTCTTGGACTTTGTATTGTATTGTATTGTATTGCATTGTATAGTATTCTTAGTATTGAGTTGTTTGTCTCATGCACAGAAACTGGTCTTCTGTGTAATGTTGTGTTGACTTAATAATGACTCTCCTACCGTGTTAAAGCTATGAATGCCACATTCCTGCTATTGGCAATGACGATTTCTTTATAATTATGCCATGGTATGTTGAACAAATATCTGAGACTATTTGAATCTCAGTCTTGGCTTAGTATAATGTAGGTCTGTGTTAGACGGTGTTGGAGATTCATAAGAAAAGATTGCACAGTGATTTTTTACCTAGTCTATTTATGACTGTACATATTTATCTCTGTACCTAATGAAATTGCAGGCTGGCTACACTGACTAGAGTATTTTCCATAGAATGTTCAAGTGATTTAGTGCTCTGATGGCCAACTATTGAACTTTGTTTTATGATTTTAGTATAACTGACGCTGCACTTAAGCAGATTTAAATTTACATTTATTGTAGTGTTATTCTGACGAAGTCAAATAACACTTGTAATGCCGCTGTTGTGGAATTGGTGTTTCGAAGGTTGTAACTGTAGCAATGTTAGTTAAGCTTTTACCAGTTTTCCTAGTTTCTATAGGCAGTGTAAGAAATTTAAAGAATAATATTTGGAAAAGTCTGAGTTTTTCAAAGTTGGTGACACGATCGATGAAGAGGTGTTTAATTTTTTTCTGGGATGTTCCACCATGTTGGCCGTCTGTTTGTTTATGGTAGCTGATTGGTTAGAGTGCTTGCCTGTAACTCAGAGAGTTTGGATTCAAGCCTCCCGTGCGGCAGTATGTATGTATAAGCACTTGTTATAGGTTCCTTCAAGATTTTTGCTCAGTACTCAGAGGTGCTTCTGACTACAGCGCTTACACTGAATCTTAGTTTCGCGCCGAAGTGCTGAGCAATTGCGTGTGTGAGCAATGTGTGAGCAATGTGTGAGCAATGCGAATGCTAAAGAAGGTTTTTAGTTATGTTTTCAGGGTTTCATACATGGTGAGCAGTGGGAACGCAAGCAAAAAATTTCTAAAACCTGACTGAACTATTCAATGTGCCCTCTAAGCTACGTGCAAATTTTCTGGATTTACGCCTGTAAATACGCGGTGAAACTGTATAAACCATAGCGTAATGGAAACTTCCAGTGCATTGTAGGACTTGGCAATTACCTCCAGCTTATGCAAGTACCAGATCATTGTGCTTGGTGGCAGAGACCATAATTATGTGTGTGCAAAAACTTTCCCAGGGTCGAACCTGCAACCAAATGATCACCAAGCAAGTGGTTTATCAATAGACCACACTCTGAGAATCCCCGACTCGTTGCACGTTGCAAAATAGAGCAACACATTTGTGTTGTGCCACTCAAACCCAAGATGAGACCACCAGCACATTACATATAGTCTGTGAGTAGTAGACCTGTTGGAGGAGGCATGTCTTGAATGCACCCAACATCATTTGTCCCCTGTGGGGCTTTAGATCAAAGACTTAGAACTATTACACGGCTGTTGTGGTTAAACGTTTTACAGAGGTTTCTTTTTCTGCTTCATTCCAGGCATTTTAGTCCTGGCTTGACGTAATAATGCAACCAGTGTTCTTGTAAGCGAAAACTTTGGTACAGGTTCCAGAATGTCCTGTGCAGATACGATTATGGATGAACGTGTACGCTGTACAGTGTACAGTTTCACTATTTATTTATCTACACGTGTAAAAGCCAGAAAAACTTGCATGCAGCTTAGAATAGAGGGAATTTCCGATAGTTCCGTGCACTATAAGCTGCCAACGATATTTCTCAAAATGAAATTCAGTTGTGGCTATTCCTTCTAAAAGCTTAAGCATTTCTTCAATTCTAATCTTCCTTTTTACGTTTAATTGGGTCAGATCTGGTTTTTAAAATGAATTTATTGTATCTGTGTGTAATGTTGAGTGAGGTTTAGGCAGAATTTCTTTTCTGTAGCAGTTAAGCATGTGACTGAATCAGAATTCTCCTGCCCACTACAGCTGATTTATCTAAGATCTGACACTAAGAGACTTGAGAGCTCTTGCTTTAGAATTCTGCTGCCTCTTAGGCCTAGACCAGCCTTTTATTTATTGCTCATTAAGGAGAGGGAGGCAAGTCTGTACGGCAGTACAGGTAAATATCATTACTGCAAACTGCCAGGTATACAGATACGGCCACAGCATTTCATAGTTCACTGCCTGGTTCAGTGGTACACAGGCGCACAAAGAAACGGACAAGCAAGCGGACACGCTCACACCTACCTAGCCCAGCTCCACCCCCTTAGTTGCCTGGCCCATATGTGACTTTTAGTGCTGGGCGTGTTGCTGTCTTTGGGACCTTGATACCTAGGCCTGACTGAAGTGCCCCGCCCCGCATTGCTTGGCAGATATAGGACGTTTTATCAGTCTAGTTTGTGGACAGCGAGCGCGGCTTAGGGTGTGGTGTTGCTTTATTCAGGTAAGGCATGTTTTCACGTTGAAAGTAATGCTTCCAACTTATAGGCTTGCAACAGCACAAGGCGGCATATTGCCTGCGTTCTGCTAAAACGTCATATGCCATGTTAGTTTGACGTTGGTCATGTGATGTTGCATGTTGTCTAAAGTGTTGCATTTTGTAAATTATTGCTGTTGTCACTTTTGAATTGTGGTTGACCAGCTTGCGGTTGGTTGTTGATTTTTAATGATTGTATATCTTCTAATGGTGATTAGTTGGGCAGTTTTCTTTTTGCTACCGTATGTCGGCACCCTAAGTTGTAAGGGCATGGTCGTGTTACGGTGCCATATAAATTGTCGTAATTATTATTATTATTATTATTATTATAAAATTATCCGAAGTAGTTCAATTCACAAAGGTATACAAGACAACGAATAGTGTATATAAAGACTATGGAATCAGTTGTAGTCAATCTGATAGCTGAGGCTGCTTCTCGAATGTGCCCCTGCAAGCAACAGCATTGAATCGTTGGATGCAAACTGAAATCCGTTGGAACAGATAGCTTGACTCTTTGGGGTCTCCAGTGATTTGAGTCAGGAGACGCCCCAAAACCTTCAGAAGCTTCAATCCGTCGATGTTGATTGGTCCCATGGTCTCGAAAGCCATTATTATTATTATTATTATTATTGTATTGTATACATGTATAAATGCATTTATTATTATTAGTATTCAGTGTGCATTGGTCATTGTCAGTTTTGCATTTGGTTGTCCAACGTGCTTTTAAGTTGTCCATTGTGCACCAGTGTTTTCTCCAACATTCAGTAAAGAATCAGGTAGCGTAAGAAATTTATGTCCTGTTTGAACCACTTGAAAGTTCCATTGTACTGTCTTTATTATCAACCCGGAAAGATATAAGTAACTGTAGGATTGTATATATAGATCATCACATTATACAATAGAACAATGCCATTGTGTGCTGACATTGAGTTGGATTGTATATTTGATCAGGTTGCAAGGAACGTTACGTAAGCCAGTAAGTATTTTCAGCCAGCTGACTAAGACACACATGCAGTTGTCAATACATATTAGGTAAACAATTCATACGAAGTTATTTGCATATATTCATTCGTTCATTAGACGCATTTGTATAGCGCCTCTTTAAGGGGCTACTCAGAGGCCCTCCCAAACTCAGCATGGCCCAATAAAACTATCTTAAGTTGAGAGAGGAAAGCGTGAGACGGATTTTTAGAAAGAGAGCAGAGGGTATGCACACATAGTCATATTCTTTATTTGACCTGCTGACAAAGATGCACTCTGGTGCTCATGCATAATTGCATTGTATGTTAGCACTTGGAATGTATAGAACATTCTAACTAGAAACATCTTCCTTTATTAAGTTATCAACTTTGGTTAATATTTGTTAAGATTGTGTCTCCAGTCTAAAGGCACAGACTGTTTGCTTTTTCAGTAGCAGTAACTTGCTCATGGACTTCCCAGGACAACTAGGAAGAGTCAGTTGTTGTCATGTTTTGCTCATAAGCAGAGGGCTGTATTGGCAAAATTTGATTGAAGTACACACTAGCCTGGGCCAATATTTTGTCTTTGGATTTTCTGGTGACCTTTCTAAGTCACCGGTTGACTTTGTGTGACCGTAAGCCATGAACTAGGCCAAATTTTCTTATGACCTTTTTAGTCGTAGTACATTTAAAAAAATTTATTTGCACTGTGTGAGATCAGTATATTCGCTGTATGCCCGATTGCCCGTGCATACCCTCTCTTACGGAACTATTACAGTACACGCAAATAGTTTTTTTATGTGAGTACATGCTGTATACCCACATGTACAGCCCTGCTCATGGGGTGTAACCATCAGATTCTTGCTGGGAAGTGGCTTCTCAAGCAAACCAGTTTAATTATGCTCGATATAAGTGCATTCTCAGTTGTAGGTCCTTCTGTCTGGAATAGTCTCCCATTGAGATTCACCTGTTGCCTATAGGGATAACTGTTTAGCATTTTACTGACTCCTTAAGACGTATTTGTATCAATGCGGTTGGACTGGGAGCACCTCTGAGTAGGCTTTGTGAAGGGTCGCTATATAAATTCTTGAACTGAATGAATGAAATTTGTGATAAATGTGTGTACTCCAATGCACACTCAAGCATGCTTGGGTTTGCAGTCTATTGTATTGCATATTGCATTGTATTAAAACATTTATGAAGTGCCTCTACTGGGGTGAACCATATAGAGGCGCTCCCACTGCACAAGGCCACGAAAGAAGAAATAGGTTTTGAAGAAAATGAGGAGGAGGGAATTACCAGTTAGAAGTTGAGACCGAGTAGGTGAAGACAGACTATGTACTGGAACCTTGTCATAGTAAGAGCTTCAATGGTTTATGCAGCTCCAGAATCCGGCTCTCCTTTTCTGTCGCCACTGACAACGGTCAGTGATCCTATTCTTATTCATTGCACAAGTTATTGAACAATTGTTATTTCTGTCAGGCATTGTATGAATAGCCATTTGAATACATAAATGCAGATGTATTATCGTGATGCATAAAATCTGTAGTGCCATTATCCCGATGAATGCACTTGGCACTCATCAATGATAGTTTCAACACTTTTATGAAGAGAGTGTACTAAAAGCTTGCATTCAAAGTATCATAGTAGACAATTATATTGTTATATGTTGTATTTTTATGACCATTTATAACCACTTTTGTCTGCAAAGAGCCTTTCAGAAGCACTCCCAATGTGATTGACCCTGAGAGAAAACACAGGATTTGAGGTGAGAGAAAGATGGGGAAGGACTACCAGAGAGAAAGGCGGAGCAAACTGATATGATATTTATAATAATATAATTATATATATTATATATTAATATATAATATTTATATATTTCAATCTTTTTCTTATTCACCAGAACATTGGTAGCATTTCACATTTGTAACGAATATGAAATACAACAAGAAGCTCAGTCACTTATTATGTCTGAGGAAAAATATACGTTGAAATCTGATGATCTCATTGTCATGCAGGCATCATTTCTGCACAAAACACACTAACACAGTCTTCTGGAGACCAACAGTCCTTGCTAATTTTATCATGGAGTGCCGTATAGCAACAGTAGCAAAACTGTATGACAAATCTAGAAAATTTGGCATTTAAAGAACATTGGTGGGACGGATAGATAGTCACCATTGCATAGTGCTACAACTGCTACATATATGCCTGTATGTACATGTATAATTACATTGCTAGCTGTTCTTGAGTATTATAATGCTAATGTGTGTGCTTTGTAATGATCATTTTCTAATTTATTCTTGTTTCCAACAGACCTATTAGTGTTGGGGGAGCATTCTGTGTAACTAAGCGGTGTGGCTGCATGGTATGGGGCGTGAGAGGTGTGTGCCTGAATACAATTAGAGGCAGGTGTATTTAGTTTGCTGTTTTCATTTGCCTGCCTGTGTTGAGAACCGAATTGCTCATGCAGGGTGTACTATTGAGAATCAGGTGTGAGCCTGCACCACCCTTGCCTCACCCTTCATCCATAAAGGAAGGGTGCAGTGTGTATTTTTTTAGTTTGATTGCCGGTTTGAAGCGTCCTCTGTTGCCTGAATGGGTCGGGTCACCCTTGGCTGGCTGTTGTGAAGGGTTGATAATCCATTTGCAAAGTGCAATGGAGTTTATCATCTTCTAAATTTTTAACTACTATTAGTGGAATGGGTGCAGCAAACCACTGAGCCGTTCCCAATTTGAAGCATGTTTTGTACGGTATTTATATTTGTATATAGATTACATACATACATATTACACACATTTACAGACACACGTACATGTGCACAGTGTACAATGTCATACATATATACTGTATATATTTATATATTATATGCATTTCTTTTGGAGTGTATTTATACAGTGTTATTATAATTATGGTGTCACGAAATGTGCAGTAAGCTGGGTGTATGTGTCTCATAGAGCTCTAATTGTTTGGTGCTACCTGATATGCTACTGGGATATTTCCAACGGCCAAAATGCTTACTTGTATAGAAGTTAAGTATGGAGAGCCACAATTAAGTAATTATAGTTTATGTCTAAGAACCAGTGTCATAGTCATATATTACTTACGCAGGGAGGGTTAGAGGTCACGGGATTTAGGTGACGGGAGGGAGGGGGTCTCGGTGTACCCAGAATAAATGTTTAATTATGATGTCCACATACATTAGCCTATTTATAACTGCGTATTATCCTCTAGTCATCTGAAAACCTTTGAATATATTAAATTAAAATTATATTCTGTTCAGATCAAAACAGTAAACCATAACAGTTGGGAAATTTTAGCGGGCAAATACGATGTTTAACAAGAATAAATAGTGGCCTAGTGCATATTACCTGTTTCATATACGAATTTAGCTAACCATGCTTTGTAAATGGGTGGGAGTATAGAAGCTTACTTGTACGTATGCATGGAGGGGGTAAAAAAATGCAGGGTGAGGGGGATAGAAAATAAGATTTTTTGCATACGTAATACATGGATGATGCCTAAAGAAGCTGCGGTGGTCATCCTTCTGTATGGAAGCTATGGTCTGGCACCACTCAATATAAAGGCCATGGAGCAATCGTTTTGGGATACGTATGGTAACTGTGTAGTGAGGTAACACAAGGCCGTAGCTAGGGGGTGTTTTGGGGGTTTGAACACCCCCCCCAAAGTGAAATAATGTAAAAATGAAATAATGCATTTACACGCGCATAATGTAAGAACTCAGTGTGTAATGTAATTTCGAGCGGAAAATATAGTCGAAAATCGCAGGGAAATAGTGTTTTTTTGCACCCACGTGAAAGTATTACGAGCCAAAAAAAGTTAGAAAAGCAGGCGGTCACTAAAAAAGGTCGTGAAGAAATTACGCCCAAAAGTAAAAGTTGGGGAAAACACCCCCGAAATATAATCCTGGCTACGGCCTTGAGGTAACATATCCCAGAGCTCGGTCTCCACCCTTCACTCTGTGTGGTCTGGCTTGTTATTCGATCTCCATGGTAGCCTTCTTGAATCCGCTAGTGTGTACCGTAACTCTGATTTAATTGAGTAGTAGCAGTAGTTCAGTTGAAGGACACTGAGTGACGACATGGATCATTAATGGCACCCTCCTCCTTTAGCCAGGATTGAGACTGGCTTGGCCTGAGTAGGAGCAGTGGGCGACTTAGCTAATTAAGTCAGGTACAATGGTACATGTATAGGTTGCCTTTTACAAGGTTCTGTTTGTACCAATTGGTGTCTTTGTTAGCTATAGTTACTGTTCAACCACTCTTTGTCATGACAAAAATTATCAGTGTCGCCCTCCTCGTTTTTCTAGGCCTGGGACTGGCACTGCCAGAGTGACTGTGTGTGTTTGCGGTGACTTTTATTTATGGGTTTTGTGCGGGTCATTGGTTCTGGCTTGTTGCGAAGGCCTTGATGTTTTTTGTGCAGGTGTACAAAACCTGTTTCTTGTTGCAAAGTACATAGATCTTGGCCTGAAAACCCTTCTAGATTTACCCCTATGTACCCGGTCGGTTGCAGGTTGCTTCTCAAATCATGAGTCACTGTTTTATGACCGAGTCCAAGGTGCTACGTGTATTGATAGTATTCATATAAAGGTAATAGAAATATTGGGTAAAATAAAATATATTATTTAGTGGAGTTTTTAATTTTGTTACTAGTCTGTTAATATTTGCACGTGTATTAAGTTACTTAGAATATGAACAATTCTAAAAAGCTTCTGTTAACCATCTAGCACCATACATTTATTCAGTCTATGGAATTTATTGTGCCTCTTCAGGAAAATCTAGTCAGGGGCGCTCCCAGCCCAGCCACGACGAAAGAAAACTTACTTGATCTCGAGATTTATGAACATTGTGTATGCAGATATTGAGTGAAACTGTTAGAAACAGCACAACAACCAACGTTGCCCCCATGAAGGGCATAGCCAGGAAGCAGTTAGGAGTTTCTATTGAATATTTTAGCAAGGTAGGGGGTTAGTTTAAAAAAATGTTTGGCAATTTATTTTTTATGAGGTGTTTGAATCCACACCCCTCCTCAATGCGCCCATGATTACAGTTAATTTAATTGAAAAGAACTTGTTAAGAGCCATCCAACTGTGAGACCAAGCCGGCTACAGACCCCAATAAAACTGCCACCAAGATGATGATGTGGTGCTTTGGGAAGGTGGGGGGTTAAAGTAAATGGTAAACACTTAGGCGTGAAGAGCACACGGATGCAAGATCACTTCCTCGTATGTTCTCAAAAGGTCCACTCAACCTTCCATTCGGCAGATGGCGTTGGTAAATTAAGTAGTAGGACGTGATGAGCGCCTTGCATTGCTGCCAACAGTTAAATTCTACTCCTGTAATAACTTGTCATCATCGGTTCATACACTGATTGTAATCATACTGCGTTGTGTCAGTTTGAAACTAAATGAAGATTATTATTATTATTTTGTTAAAAATTATTATTATTATAATATTATTATTTGTTCCAATAACTTCATGGTATTGATTTTCTTACTGCCTTGAATGTATGTGACTTGTTGTTATCAACCAACACTCTATGTGTCTTGTACTTAGTTGATAAGTTTGTTACAACGTTTACAGTTACAACATTCCTGAACCCCTTTCGAAGGCATAGAAGTGTTTTCTTCATAGACAATTTGTGTGTTCATATCCATAATCCAAGTATGTGTGCAGTCACAGTGTATGCAATAATGACTGCTTGTTTGCAATTGCGAAAGAACCAAACTGGATTTTTATGGTGCTTTTGCACTGAAGTGTGTACTAACCAGTGAAAATGAGAGCTAAGTGCTGTACTTGTGAATTGAATTCCTATTGAAATTTCGTCTCAAGTCATGCTGTAGACGTGTTGGGGAATCTGTTAATTTGATTTAAAATCGGTGTTTGCATATGATTTGCTATATCACAATTTATATAGTGTTGCTTACAGTAAAGGCAGACACTACAAAGTGTTGATTAATTATAGGCCTACTGAGCATTTCTAGTGTTGTTTCTATATTTTGCAATGCTGGTGTTGATTATGTAATTGACACCAGCACATAGTGTTGATTGTATTGAACACCACTAGTATTAGGTTATTATTTAAAATTAGTACTAGTGTGTACTTATATTGAACACTGCTTCACTAGTATGTTGTTTGTATATTATACAGTGTTAGTGTTCCTTGTGTACTTGACTGAACACTACTACTGTTGATCGTGTGTTGAACACTGCTGTGTTGAACACTGCTACATGTAGCATCAGGGCCGGCCTTAGCCCAAATGGCGCCCTAGGCAAGGCATACTTTTGGCGCCCCAGTCATAGGGTTGCATTTGGCACCCTTAGATTTCCACTCACTTGTTCAGCCCACGTCAGAATCTTAAGATGAATTAGCCAGAGCCCGTAACTATACGCTCACAAGGCCGTCAGAACTTTATTTCGGGGGGATGTTTTCTTGACCGTGAATTTTGAGGTGCGTACACGCTGCGGTGGGCTTTTTTGGACGAAATTTTCTGACGACTTTTTGTTAGTCGTCAAATTTTTTACGTTCAAAAACACTAGGGGTCCTAAATTTTCCACGATGTTCGACTATTTTCTGCTCAAAATTACATAGCACACTGTCATGTGCTAGCAAATGCATAATTATTTCATTTTTACATTATTTCATTTTGGGGGTGTTCAAGCACCCAATTACACATTCCCTTAGGCCTAACTACGACGTTGCACGCTCAACTGAGTAGGTCTAATTCATTCTAATTTTTTTCTTTATTTTACAGATATTATGCCTATATTATAGTACACTGAAGGCTGGATAATATTCAAGTTTGTGGAGAATGGTAGGCTATGTTTAAAAATATTAAAATAAACTATTGTTGAAAGGGCGCCCTCTTTGATGGAAATGGCGCCCCGTAGAACTTGGCGCCCCATGCAACTGCCTGCTTTGCCTAATTAATAATTATTTTATGCCTAAGGTCGGCCCTGCCTCAGTTACTGCCCCTTTCTTGAAGACATTGTCGCCCCTACTAGACTATTTATTTAAATCTGAATATATGGCAGGTTGTTAGGCTACAGGTCTAATGTTGTAATCTCATCTTCATTAATTAAGACTTCATAGGCCTACTTAGCAAGGCCCACTCCCATTTAATTTCTTGCAACATCTTCACTGTCGAAATTGAGCGTCGCGTATTCTAACTTCTGTCTCCTAAAGCAAAGAGTAGGCTACGTACGGATTACGGAATGCCGTTAAAAATCGAATTTTATTTGTCGATATAAAATTTATGCAGTCCTTGAAATTGAATTAGGCCAGCCTGAACAGGTGCAATGAAATGAATAATTATTTTAAATTCTTTCCAGTAGCAAAAGTCTTGAGTTTAAAACAATATAGTGTAAAAAAATAAATTCTCCGGTGCCGCGGCGCCCCCCAAAGGCTGCGGCGCCCTAGGCAACAGTACTGCCTACTTTGCCTATAGCTAAGGCCGGCCCTGTGTAGCATTTAATTATATCCAATACGAGTATAGTGTTTGAATATATTGAACAATAGTAGTATGTATGATGATACGGATAACAGCTCTGGGTGAGTGTGTGTGTGTGTGTGTGTGTGTGTGTGTGTGTGTGTGTGTGTGTGTGTGTGTGTGTGAGTGTGTGCAGAAAATGTAAAGTTAAATGTACATTTCACATGAGAAATGGATCACTGTAAATGATTTCTAATCGGACTTGCGCAAAATCTTCAAGAATTGGTGAGCTTAATTCAACAAAACTTTTGGAATTTTTCTGCCCGGTACTCGTGAGTCCATGTTGAAATATATTTGCTCTGGTTTTCCTGATATGTTTTCCATGATACTTCTCCAATGTTTGCGTCCATCATTATATTATGTACGCCTTTTGCATGCAAAGAAATCATTTTCCCCCATGTTGCAACTGGTACATTTTGCGGATCACCCCTATGCATGCGTACAAAAGTTGATTAGCCAAAAACAGTTATTTTACTATTGGTTACTATTTATTTTTGTTAAACATCATATTTGCTAGCTAGAATTTCTTATCAGTTATGATCTGCTGTTTTGATCTGAAGAGAATTTAATTATAATATAATTTAATTATAATGTAATTTAATTATAATGTAATCAAAGCCGCCGGATAATACAGAGTCATAATTCATCTATAGGCTAACGTGGACGCCATAATTAGACATTTATTTTGAGAACGTACATTTTTTTAGATCCCCTTTTCCATTGTACGCACGCACTCGTATGCAAATTGCCCAAATCCGGTTACCCCCTCCTGCATACGTAATAATATGGACAGATCCTTGTTGTCATGGTAATTTACTGAATTCCACTTTTAACGATAAGTACATCAGTTGATGCGTGACACGGTGGTGTAGTGGGGGGTTCGGTTCCTTGGAGTCGGAGGGTTCCAGTTTCGAATCCGCCCTCAAGATGTCATGTAGGGACCTTGAGCAAGTCCTTCACTTGCAACTGCTCATGCGCTTCCGATGCAGTGTCCACACTGTTGTCGGGAGGGCCTCTGAGAAGAGACCTTGAAGAGGGGGGCTAGTAAAATGGAGAAATAAATAAATTAACATAGGGTCTGTTTTCTATGTTGCAGCAGTTCAGTTCTTCTGCGAACCACCACCACCGCCAGCCTTTCTGCCGATCATTTCTCTCTGACTTCTTCTGTGCTGATTCCATCCGACCAATATGAAACCGGAGCAGTGTTTGCTGGAGCTGTCGGTTGCGAGAAATGGTCCCGACGTCGAAACGAAGGAGTCATGCAAGTGTTGCTGCCATTGCAAGACGAGCGTCAAAGTGGAAGCCAGCGAAGAGGATTGGCAACAGTCGAAACCATCTGCGGAAGACATTGATTGTTTCGCTCGCTTCTCGGCATCTTCCGTCGTTTCGGAGAGTGAGTTTGGGAAGAGGCGCCATGCGGACGATGGTTTTGACGTGCGCCCCGTGATTGAACAACATCTGGAATTGAAACCGTGTTCTGAGCAGCATTTTTCGTTGAACGGTTCTATAGTGAAGGAGGAAAGAGCTTCAAGCACGTCGGATATGGTGGGGGTTTCGGATTTCACGGTGAAGACTGAAGATGAAGATGTTAGTTGATATGGATTTATTTTTTTATGATGTCTGTTATAGAGATAGATCGACATATTTTTATTGATCCCAACAATTCAATTTTGTACATGTATGCTTAACAAAGTATAGACATAATCAGCAATAAGCAAATACTCAAAGTGAATAAGTAGAATAAGAGTGAGGGAACAAATAGGCACGACCAAAAGGGATAAATCTCGCTAAGTAGGGGCCTAATTAACAAAGTGAATTGTAAAAGTAAAAGCTGAAGGGAGAATTGGAATGCAAAGATGTTACTTAGCTAAGGAAAAAAATATTATCAAAACAAATGTAGTAAACACTACAGAAAAAATTCAGAGAAAGAACACAAACAAAAGATAAATTTATAAGCACCTCTCACAGTGTGCAACAATCAGTTTGTTTTAATTAAATGATTACTTAATTAATTAAAATAAACTGATGGTTATTATTAATTATTAATATTGATCGATTCTTGTTACTACAGTTTGAGTTTTTACTATTTATCTAGGACGTGCAGACGGAACCGGTTGATCTATCCGTACGCAAAAGAACTTATTCCAACAGCTCTATGCCGTTTAAATCGGAAAGCTGTTGTTCTTCGAGTGACACAAAAGGTTAGAGGCATTTTAATTCGCCGACATTATAGGTCTCATTTAATTGATATAACTAAGTAGTTGTGTACAACTGTACAGTGTACATATCTCATAATTAATATTGTATTGTATCGTATCTGACCATTTATAAAGCGCTTCTCGCAGCAGGAGCCTTTCAGAAGCGCTCCCAGTACGTTCAACCCCGAGAGAAAAGGCAAGTTTATTGTAGTGTGCACTGTGCATACAATTTATCAAATTAACTGTTATTGATACATTTTAATTATACAATATAAATAGGTAATATATACGATAAACAATTGTCAGCGGCGTTAGTTTATTGACAGTGGCCTTAATAACAAACTTTATTTGTACATAAATTCGAAGGTTCAATGACGCACATTACCCTGACATAATTGAACGTCGCCAAGCAACATGGTCGCTAAGCAACATGGTCGCTAAGCAACATGGTCGCTAAGCAACAGGGTCGCTAAGTAACAGGGTCGCAATCGACAAATGGGATTAAAGATAACACGCCGTTGACGCAATGTAATGTAATCTCAGTTCTCGTACCACGCAATCGCTAAGGAAGTTTCATTCTGTCTAAAATGCAGGCTACAAACATTATAAGAATAACCATGATTGCAAAACATTTCTTGACATAGAAACTAAATTTTGACTACTACGTTTAAAAATTGCTTCACGTTGCGGTGTTGGCGTAATTTTTCAGATGTAAAAGTTGTCGGGTTCAATTCAACGAACAACTGCAGGCAACCGGGCAACTGCAGTCAACTAGACAACTGCAGTCAAGCGAACAACTGCAGTCAACTAGACAACTGCAGTCAAGCGAACAACTGCAGGCAACTGGACAATTGCGGACAACAGGGCAACTGCAGTCAACCGTGCCTGTCATGCTTGTCTTTCAATCACCTGTCAGAGTTGGCGAGGTAACGGATATGTTTCCTGTAAGAGGAATAATTCATTATTTATCTGCAGATAATATTAGTTAATAAGAGTTCAGTAATATCTGTATCTATAAAGTGGAATGTATGCATTCATGTGTACATTGTGTATGTACATTTGTCCAGAAAGCACGCCCAGAGTTTCGCAGCCATTGACTTGAAACCTTGCACCTAGACAGAGGGTTACCAGGACCATCCAGTGGATGGGTTAGAAAATTTCCTCAAAATGGGGGCAGAGCAGGGGGGGCAAAACCCAAATTTTACTATTTTTTTAGTTTAAGAATTAACATTGTTGATTTGTTTTGATTTATTTATTTATTGCACAAACACACAAGTCAAACACAGTATAAACGTGACTCAATAAACAGTGCAATAGGAATCAGGAAAAACTAACAGCTTATACAACCCTGACCCCTATCTCCATGACTATTTTAAGTGCAAGTTAATATTAATACTTAATTAATTATTGTGCCATGCCTTGCTGTTTAAAGGTTTATCGTATGCATGCATTTTGTGGGTACTTGAATTGAATGGGGTCAAGAAGCTCAAGCTGTCAAAAGCCTTGCATTATTTATGAGCATTTCATGTCTGTGTTGTTAATTTATAAACAATGCCGAACATATTTAACACATTGACCGCCTACACGCCATGTTAAATGACTGGCTGAAGGACGAGTTAATCCGTCCTTGGTGGTCAATGTGTTAAACATCTTAGTGTTAAAATGCCAAAAATATACCTGGTGTTTCTTTGTTGTGTTTAAAGTTTTAATAATTTAACCAATTTGAATTAGATGTCACATTAAGAAGTGATATTTGAGTCATTTTTAATACATTTAACCCTGACGGATAATTAATTGAAAGACCATGGTAAAATAGTTAACTTCTTAACTGCACTTCAGTTGTCATCGTGATATATTTGATGTATGCTAATGAGTGCATTGTCATCGTTTTAAATTTGTGTATAATATCATATTTAGTATGACTAGTATTTTGATTTTGGTTGTACGCTGTGGCCATTTGGTAGACTTCTCAACTAGCAACACAGAGTATTGGCATTCTGAGATGATTGCAAAGTCCTTCACTTGCAATTGCTGAGCACGATAATTGCTTAGTTAGATGGACTACAAAACCAATGAATAGGTGCTACAACTATAAGAAGAAAGATCGCTGATTGATACAATATGGAAAAGGCAGATGAACTGGCTGGGGCATATCATGTTGAGGGGAGACTCGCTCTTGAGGACTGTTCTTGAGAGAAGAATGGAGGGAAAGAAACCACCAGGAAGACCGAGAAAGATGATGTTGGACTGGTTGATGGACAGAGAAAAGGGACGAGGATATAAAGAAATCAAGGAAAAAGCCCAGAATAGACAAGAATGGTGTCGTTGGAATCTTGGACCTGCCTAAGGGCAGAACCAGGGCTTTTTTAACGG
Source organism: Lumbricus rubellus (assembly GCA_945859605.1). Taxonomy (NCBI): domain Eukaryota; kingdom Metazoa; phylum Annelida; class Clitellata; order Crassiclitellata; family Lumbricidae; genus Lumbricus; species Lumbricus rubellus. The sequence continues at coordinate 13,559,474 of OX243824.1, read as the reverse complement.
GCAGTTGTACACAATATGTGCAGTTCTAAATGGATTTGTGCAGTTGAAGAAGCACTTTTGTACAGTTAAAACTAGCAAAAAATGGTCATTGTCCTCCGATTGGAAGTAATTTATCATGGAGGATGGGAAGGAAAAGGAGTTGTACAGTTCAAAAAATTCCTTTAAAACAGCCCTGGGCAGAACACTATAAAAGAAGAAGATAGCGTTATTATAATTATTATGTCTCTTAATTAACACGCAGTAACAATTAAAATAATTCAAGTGATTTCATCGTTTCCATTTGTTTTCAGAGACTTTGTGAAGCCACACAAGTGGCCCAACTTCCCGATCAGCTGCACCCCCTTCGACGTTTTGAGCCTACGCAAAAAATGGTGCCCCGCACCTCCGAACGCTATGCATGCACCGTTGACCCCGCCTTCCGACGACCCGAACAGCCCCTGCGGGTCGTCCGCTGGGTCACCGTTCTGCGTGTCCTCGTCGTGTCCCTGCGACAGTCGACCGAAAGTAGTTCCGCGAACGGCGGGCGGGAAGGATCAGGAGAAACGCCGTCTGCACAAATGTTCCGTGTCTGGCTGTAACAAAATGTACACGAAAAGCTCGCATCTAAAGGCTCACAGCAGAACGCACACAGGTCGGTTGTGGTTTAGATATTTCTGCTGGATTTCTGTCTTGTGATTATGTGGATGGACTGTTGACCGAGAGCAGGTCGGTGGTTCCAAGTGACCAGTAACTGTTGTCTTGAAGATTGTGATGCTTTATAGTGATTAGATTAGGAAGTCATTTGATTAGATTAGGAAGTCATTTGATTAGATTAAGTAATTGGAAATAAATTAAGAAGTCATTTTATTAAATTAAAGAACTTTTGATTAGATTAAGAAGCAATTGGCTTAGAAGAGGTGTTTATATAAATTCTTGGAAATGTTTGAATTAAAATGACTTGCAATGTCTATTTAACAAATTTATCAGTTGCCTAGCTTCCATTACCCATTTTCCTCCACTACCCATCTCTTCCCTAAGTAGCGAATGTCTGTGCCTCTAATTCAAGTATTGACATCTAGCATATTAATCTGATATATTCAATTATTCATTCACCAATGCTTAGAAGTTTAGAAGTTCTAATTTGCATAATACTCAAAGAAGAGGAAGAGGTGGAACGATTATATTAGTCGTATTTTGGTGAAATGTTCAATTAGAATATGAGCATGCATTAGAATAGGACTTGAATTTCATCAATCAATTACAACGTGACAAACAAACATTTTATCAAGTCAGTTAATTTGTTAATTACATGTAGTTAATTAGTCAATAATCCAGATGCTTAATATATATATGCTTATAGTACTGCCTATTAAGAACCCTGCTAGCGCTGCGTATGCTATCCTTGTGAGATTTGCTGCTCATTTTCTTAGTTAAGTGTGCAACGTCTGTGATGATTAAATCCGTAAATATTTCATTTCAGGTGAAAAGCCGTACGCGTGCAATTTCGAGGGATGTCTGTGGAGATTTGCGCGCTCCGACGAACTGACGAGACACAGTCGGAAGCACACAGGTGACAAACCGTTCAAGTGTAGCCACTGCGAACGCGCCTTCTCGCGATCGGACCATTTAGCGTTGCACATGAAGAGGCATTGTCTCGCATAGCTGAACGTTGATAATTTTTAATTAATCTGTAAATACGCTAAGAGTCGTTTTTAATTGTTCCATTTGCCTTGTCTCACACAACTTATTTGTTATCGGTCGACGTCTGTTTTTAGATGTTGTTTTTGAATTCCGCAGATTTTCGTGATTCGCCGACAAATTTTGTGTATACTGTACTTCAGTTTGATGAATGGATAGGAAGCTGTACACCAGAAGCTTGCTGTTAAACCATTTTAGGAAGCCACAGCAAGGGTACCAGTAAAAAGGTATTGTATGACTGCTACAGTGAGGGTATTTTTATGGTGAATTTAAGTTCCTGAACATGTTATTCATGGTATAACGATGTTATTGGGGGATTTTTGTGTATTGATCAGAAACCAGTACCTGTTACTGTGCTTAGTACTCCTGTTAGTGTACAGTTGTACATGCAGGGTAATGTATTAGTTTTCTTTCCTATACCAGGTGCTTCTCTCTCCCATGACATTGCCAAACATTTTGGACTGTCTGTGTTACGTGACCGAAAAGAGTGTAGCACGTTGTCATGCTCTTTTCGGTCTCCGTATTCTGTCTTGCGGACCAAACGCCCTGTAGTGTCTATGGTAGTTGTGCTAAAGTTTATAAAGCACTGTAGCATCTGCGGGTATTCGTATGTACAATTGTGGGGCGCGGTGGTGTAGCGGTGGCGTCGTTGCCTTGGAGCTGGAAGGTTCGAGGTTCGAATCCACTTCGCCGCGTAAGGACCTTGGGCAAGTCCTTCACTCACAATCGCTCAGCGCTTCAGCGTGAAACTTCGATGCAGTGTCTGCTTTGCATTCGGGAGCGCCTCTGAGTAGAGAGAGCTTGAAGGGGCGCTATAACAAGTGCACATACAAACAAACAAACGCTGTGGTTATGAAAAACCTGATGTGAATTGCTTTGTAATGTACAGCGTAAAATTTGTAACATCTGTGGGTGTTAGTCTGTACAGCGTAATTGTAACATCTTTCGGTGTTGGTCTGTACAGCGTAATTGTAACATCTTTCGGTGTTGGTCTGTACAGCGTAATTGGTCATATTCTGATCTGTACAAATTCCTTACAGTGTAAACATCAGCTTTTTGAAGATTTTAATCGGAGATATTTTTATTCGCACTGTGATGTATTTTTATTGCATTCTTTAGATGGTAATTAGTGTGAATTGAGACTTGAGTATATTATGTTAATATTTGATTTTGCAGAAAAATTGTCATTATAAATCATGTAAATCTGTAATTAGAGCATTGTGTATTTTGTCGAATTTGCCGATGGTGTCCCATTTGTATGTTTAGGATATGACAGACACTGCACTTTTAGCATTTTTAAAATAAGTTTTAGGTTATTCAAGACTGTTTATTATGATATCTTTTAGAACTCTAGCTGTTAAGTTGACTTGGTGTTAGCAACCACTGAGCATATTGTTGTAGTTCAAGTCGTAGTTTTGATTTCACAATAGTCTGGTATAAAGTATCTTGCCAAATTTCACATAGAGCGCTGTGTAATAATAATAATAAGACGATTTATATAGCGCCGTAGCTCGGCCGAGGCCGAAGGAAAGGGCGCTGTACACGAGATAACATGTTACTGTCAATAAATAAACGATTGTTTGAATAGGTGAGTTTTGAGACTGGATTTAAATGTCTCCAGAGATGGTGCCATCTTCACGTGGGCAGGAAGACTGTTCCATGCAGTTGGTCCCGACACAGAGAACGAGCTTTCACCAAACCTCGTGGTTGACCGTGGGACAAGCAGCATGCCCCTCGCCGACGATCTTGTGTTGAATGTAATTCAGCTTTCTCATGTGATAGTTTGCTACATAATTATGTTGTTTATTTGGATTAATTCCTGATATTCAGTGAGCTAATGGAAATGGTATTGGTTGGTGAATTCAGCAGTTTCACGGCTTTAAGCCCAAAACCTGCCATTGTAAAAATCTAGAAATCTGTATCTTTGTTGTTAGCCATTGGAACGTTGGAATTCATTGTAAAACATGCTATAAACTGGTGTTTCTGTTGAGAAACACCAGTTGTATTGTATTCAAACAGTTATGAAATGCCTCTAGTAGTGTGAACCGTTCAGAGAAAAATTTCTGTATCCGCCTCTGACTGACTTGCATGTTTACCAGATGCTTTTGATAAATAAACACCACACTGCTGACGACTGTTACTGTGTGCCAAAAACACCTTTTCTTGCCTTATTAGAAATGACTTTTCTAATAGCATTCAATAGCTCTTCTATGATACAGACTAGTATAACAGTCATTCTTTTGTTGCTAGGAATATCTCATGTTTTATTGAGTGGATAATTTTTATATGTTATTTTGTAAGTGACGCTATCCTTATTCTTTCAGGCAGCCCTGTTGAGAGGACTTCAAAAATGACACTGTATATATATTCTAGGTACAATACAGAGTACAGACTGCTTTGTTTCATGCTAATGAGACTTCGTGAACTGTTTTTTTGCCGTAGCTGTAAGTCACTGGACAATAGTTATTCAGACAATGCTTAGGAAAATGATAGAAGAATTAACGCACGCTTGGAACACTATTGCCTGTGCACGTATAATATGACGATTTGCTTTGTTATTCGTAACCTAGGAGGTGCTCAATCTAGTAGTTTTATTAGGGTGAAGCAAGTTTTGTGTATGACGACGACCAGTATTTTTGCACCGAATTTATATATCGAATGGCACTGCTGAATGTAATTATCGTTTGCCGATTTTTTTTAGAATGCAACCATTTCACAGACTCTGTCTCCAATGCTATGTTTTGATAATAATGCGTTTGTACATAGAAATGTCGTCAGTTAAGGAATGTAGATTGCTGCAGAGTCATTTTATCCAAGGCTAAACTAATCAATTTTCATTCTGTTCTCTGCATTTTTTCTTGCTATTACACAGATTTTTAAAAACTGTCTATGGTTTGGTTGTAGTGCACAATTGTTTGATTGATTACTTGAGCATTAGACACTGGCAAGTTTAGCCTTTGTTTGGCGTGGTGGTGTAGTGGGTATGTTCGTCGCCTTGCAGCCGAAGGGTTGCAGGTTCGAATCCACCTCAAGTCGCCGCGTAGGAACCTTGGGCAAGTCCTTCACCCGCAATTGCTCAACTCTTCGGTGTGAAATTCCGATGCAGTGTCCGCTCTGTAGTCGGGAGCGCCTCTGAGTAGGGAGCTTGAAGGGATGCTATAACAGGAGTGCATACAAACTGGCTGTGTACAGGGATTTGTAGATGAACACATTAGCGTACTAGACGTTACTTGCATTTGTGTTGGAGGGTAAAATTACTTGCTTTGTGATTATAAGTGACAGATGATTTGCAGCTCTGTGTAATGTATTTCTCTGTCATGTGAGAGACCTAAGGCGTCTCGTGGTTTGTGATTTGATGACCAATGTTGACGGTAATTCCCAACAAGACAAAAATTCCTGTGATACCAGAATGGAGACTTGAAACTTGCCCGGACACAAGCCAAGATGAAGAACACTTTGCATACGTAGATTTATAAATGTAATTCATTTAAATGATTGCGTAGATCAGGTAAAAAAAGTGCGCCTCTGAGTAGGTTTCTTGAAGTGTCGATATATAAATTGCCTGATATGCATGTACGTAGGGAAATTTGGACAGTGTAGTGTGTTTTAATATTATTAATACTAAGCTGCTAGATCAAAAGTGGTTTAGAGGTACATTCACTTTTTGATCACTCTCATTAGTTTCTGCTTTAACTTGCAACGGAGGAAAAATCAAATTAATTTGAATCAAATTATCTGTGAAGCTGTAACTGTGATTGCAAATGTCCAGAATTTCTCTCGTGCTTCATGGCTGGGAGTGCCTCTGAGTAGGTTTCTTGAAGAGGCGTTATATAAATTCTCGAAATGAATGAATGAATGGGGGCTGCATCAGAGAGACCAGCAGGTCTACTTTCGCCAGGTTAAGTCCACATGTTTTGTTTTAGGTGCCAGGGTGGAGCGTTTTAGTTGGAGTAATGTAATGTAAATCTTCAAGATTTATATTACATTACAGAGTGATGTTTGCAACATCTATGGTTAGGTTTTCATTTTAGGAATTCAGTTGCAGAAGTTGATTTTAAATGTTTGAGAGCAGTGCCAAATATTTCAGTGGCCATGTTGTTTTTCAGTTTGTTTCATTATTTTGATACGACTTGGGTTAAAGAATTATTCAAATCAAATTAGCTGGTACACAACAATTTAAGTGTTCTGCTGAGACAAGTTTTGAGAATAATTTTGTATATCTATATAATTATAATTATAAGAAACATGATTGTATTCATTGGTGCACTGTTACATTTTAATATAACTCAGATCACCTTCTTGAAAATATCATGCTCTAGTTGTTCAAGTTTGGAGTTCAAGTTTATTTGCTCAAACTCGATCCTTTACCATCATTGGGCCCTCCTTACGGAATTCCCTTCCATCCACTTTGTGTGGACTACTTTTTGGATCACTATCTGCATGTCTCTCTCTTCTAAAGACTTACTTTTTCTCTAGGGGTTATCGGACTGGGAGCGCTACTGAATGGCCACGGCTGTGAGCGGCGCTATAGAAATTACTAATTACATTACATTACTTGTTTTACCCACAACAATACAATACCAACTGTAAACCTGATCAATGCATTGGAATATCAATTCTATGTGTTGTCATAAACATGGGCTGAGTTTGGTTTCCACTCTTGGGAGCTAACCTCAAGTCTGGGCCTTATATGGGGGCTAACCCCGAAAAAGGATACCATTTTCATGGTAAAAAAGTTGAATCTGGGCCGTCTTAGAAGGGCTTAGCCACCCCCCTGATAAACTCCGCCCATGGTCATATAGAAAACACTTTGCATTTGCTGCCGAAACCTTTTGGTGTGGTTTATAACTTCATATTTTTAAAGAAAGAAATGTCTTTATCCAGTATTACCGAATTTTCTCTTGAGCAAATGAAAGTCTTGTTTATTTGCTTTGGTGCAGCTTGCAGGAAAGCAGAGATAGGCTAATATTTAAAAGTTACAAATATTCTGAGGAATTCTTATAATGCACAATATAGGTTTTATTTGTCAAGTAGCCTACAATACATGTATGCAAGCCAATGAGTCTTGTTTTTGGTTGGTTGATTCAGGAAATGACAAGGCCTAACCACTTCGATACCGATGGTCACCCACAATATGCTTTCTTAACTATAGACTTTGTAAAGTTGCATCCATAGTCTCTAAATAGGATTCCATCTGGTAGTCCAACAGAAGCCAGGGTCTGATGGCTAACTGTGATCCATAAAATGTGGCACGGGTCTGGATCCAATTACAATTATTGCAGAGTGTTGTATAATATTTATTACCGATCCGATATTATGGGCACATAGAGCATACCCGTCAACTGGTGTAACTTTGACATGCGGGGTAACTTTGACCCCCCCGGGGTAACTTTGATAATTGTTATGGAAACTTTGGAAACGGGACCAGAACAGCTACGATTTGACTGTTTCAGAGTACATGAGTGGTTGAAAATGTTTACAGCAGACATACATACATACTGTACATACATACATACATGCATACATACATACATATTAACATACGTACATATACATATATACATACATGCACACATACGTACACACATACATACGGAGTTACACACACATATATGCATACAATACATACATATATACATACTACATACATACATACATACATACATACATACATACATACATACATACATACATACATACATACTGATCTCAGTAAAGTGACAAAACACTACTTGGAACAAGCAAGGTACTGCCGGTACCGGTACTGCATGGTACCAGTACCAGCAAAATGACGTAAAGGTCAAGAGGTAGAAACCGTAGAACCATCCTCCGATTCTGAAAGTGGTGGATCAGTATCATGCCAAGATAGTAGTAGCCTACAGGTACTACCGGTACTTCGTATGACTCGGCAGGTGGTGACAATGCATCACCAGTGGTCGCCATAAAGTACCAGTAGCCTATGGACATGACCAATGGACTGTTGTGAAGTATGAAGGAAAGAAAGGTTATCTCAACTACATGTACATTGTCAAAATTCTTGATGCAAAGCCAAGAAGAAAACTTCTCAAAGTGCAATAATTTGTGAAGAAACAACCCGGCAGCAATTATTTCAGATTTACTGACATAGAAGCTGATATAGACCCTGCAGTTCCATATAATTCATTGTTGAAAAACTACAGGAGCCTACAGAAAACGACAGACATCAATTCCAGTTCAAAAATGTCACCTGTAAAGTCATGAATTCAAAGAAATTGATAAAAAACCTTTGAAATGCGTTGTCCCTTTGACAATGGAAAAGAAATTTTTTGGATACCCTCTCAATAGTCAGTTATCCAGTTAGGGACTTTTTTGGATCCCCAGATGGTTGGGGATACGTGTTTCTTTTTTAAAACTGAAGAAAACTATCAAAGTAGCCCCTATTGGGTCCTTATTTGATAACATATTGAAAAGTAAAAAGTATCAAAGTAACCCCACCCCCTGGGGTTACAATGATAACTCTTTGGGCTTTAAAAAAATATACCAGGTATACTTTAAAAAAATAAAATCGAGTTTCATCGCAACCACAAGACATCATTTGGTACAATAAAGCAAAAAAATCAGAAAAATATTTTTTTAAAGTTCCATTTATGGAACCAAATATGCAAAAAACTATCAAAGTTACCCCAGTTGACGGGTAAGCCATGCTCGATCGGTTCTGTAAGCCTAATGGTTAGTGTACTGGACTGCCAATCCAAGAGTCGGGGTTCAAATCGTGGCAAAAGTAATTTTGGTTGAGATAATTATTTGTTCCATCTGAGCCTCTAGTGAATTCGGACTGTCGGTGAGAAGAAAAGACGACGAGGGAGAGACTGGCGACCATCCGCCCTCTTACTCCGTGACTAAGAAAATGAAGTCATTAACAGTCCGCATTCATGTATGCTAAAGGACCGCTCTTCCTCGTGTAAAGACATCATGGTATAAATGCTGTCAGTCACAAGGTGGCGCTCTGATGTCTTGATACTGGTAAATATTGCGTTTCAAGTCGGCAATCCGCTAAAATATATAATCGATTGTTATGTTTAGATTTCTTCATTGAAAAGATTTCGTAAACTTTGGTAATAATGGTGAGTTGTTCCATTAATAAAATTTTACTAATAATACATTTGAGTTTATAAGCGTCTTATTGTATTCGACTTTCCTAAATTGCTGCAAATTTATTGCATAGGCTGCCCCGGCTTATATTAACGCATGCATAAGCCCTACATAGTAGTATCTGACAAGGTATGCAGAAATCATCATACGGTACTTTGGTTCTGAAAACTGAAATTAAGCAGTGAAATCAAACACATAGTACCATTAACATAAAAGAACATCATACACTTTCTTTGGGCACTGTTACACCTTGCGTTTTAGCAGATCAGTTCGTAATGATGAAGTGCATATTGGTTTGTTACGCTCATAAAATGGATTAGCTAATAATACATTAGCGCACTGATACTTTAGATATCTTTGACACTTTTTACGCCACAGGAAATTTCTTGGCAGCCTATGTCTAAACATTTCCAGGCATAGCAGACTTATAGGACATAACTTGCAACCAACCCTACAACTATTTGTTGAAATTAAAATGCATTTATTTTAGCAAATGCATATAGTAGAACTTTTATAATTCACTTTAATTTTGTTGACTTGTACATACCCATTTATCAATTGTAGGAATCAACTAAAGGCTTTGGACCATCTGTCAAGACTAAGCCACCAGATAGCATGATGACTAGCCTTCTCGATAAAGTAGTTAAAGAAAAATCGATGGTACGTGTATATTCTTAAAGAAAAGTTGTGTGTACAATTACAATAGAGGACATCTTGCTTTGTAAGGCGCCCTTGTAACGGCATGGCTGTGTTAATGCGCCATATAAATCGTCGTAATTATTATTATTATTATCTTGGCAACTGAGCCTTCACAGGCAAATTCTATTTTGTTAACACTTTGGCTTTCAGTAGTACCCAGTACAGACTAGCGTGCTGTATCCTAGATGGGATCTAGTAATCTACTACATCGATGCTTTAATGTAGCTTTTGTGGGAAGATGATATGGCAAGGGAAAGCTAGGGTCAACCAACCTCACTGGTCAACACCGTTAATTATGCCAAGAGTAAGAACATTACCCAGGACTGCTGTGCTTGGTTCTAGAAGTGTAGTCGGTTGTTGGACAGTGTCAGGCCTCGATCTTGTGGTCCTCCAGACTGGAATAGGTTTCCGCTAGAGCTGCACCTGATCTATGGAGCAATGTGTCCATATTGTATAAGTTGCATAAATCCCTATTTTTAGCTGTGGCTGGACCAAGAAGCTTCTAGAATATAAATGATCCTTGAAAGGTGCTATAAATTTTTTTGAATGATTTATACTTTTTTATGAAATTCTCTTGAACAGTCGTGATACTGATGGTCAGAATGGTCATGTTTGATCAGATTTTCAATATGATTATTGGCAACTGCTGTCATTTAGGTGCTCTGAATCAGAGCCTATTGTATTCAGGAGACGGTAATTTTTGGCATTTGACAAGTAGTGCTCGCCATTTTCTGAATTGTTTAATTAACCCTTTAATACTGGAGGGTATAGGATTTCCCATACCATTTACTACCATCTTGGCATTAAAGGGTTAACATGTTTTCACCACAATTATTTATTGCCGACGTTGTAGGCTTTGCTTCATTCTCCCGATGTTGTTGCATGGCTTCAAGATGAACAACGAAAACAACGCACAGACCACACAAGAACGAACACTAAAAAGCGTTCCAATACAGTTGGCGACTGTTCAGAAGATGTAGACAACCAGGACACTTCAACAACCCAAAACTACTCTCCAGTTGTAATAACACCCAAGGACTATAATTGTAGATCACCGGAAGCAGAGTTTGCAAGTGTTGAACACAAATGCGATACTCATGCCGACGTCAAGCAGGATGTCAAAGATATTCAGGCGAACAGTTGCTTGTCAAAATGGACACATGAACATGGAAATCGGAATATAGGGGAACTTTCTGTTCCGTCAAAAGAAGGTTCTGCCTTTAAGAAATTTTCAAATGATTAGCAGAGAAATTCTATTATTAATGGTGTTGTTTTAATCTTATCACTTTTGTTTTGTTAACTAATTAATATTCAAACGCTTGACGGAAATAATGTCCAACTTTTTTAAGCTGTTACCTCTACGTTATGGTAAAATTATTTTAAAAGTATGGTCATTTGATAAATGATGATAAATTCTTTTAGAATCATTCTAGTGAATATTCTATTTTTGGATTTATAAAGCGCCTCTCACAGTACAACCTAATCAGAGGTGCTCCCAGTGCGAAGAACTCCTGGAAAAAGAACAGAAAAAGTAAAGCCTCCACACAAAATATTAACACCTGCTGTGCAAGTTTGACATCGAACTTGCTCAATTTCGGATCATTTTGTGTGTACAATTCATGATCCTTAGCATAAGAATAGCATGAAGTTAGCCCATGAGGCAGCCATGAGTGTTGAAAATTAGAAACTTCATTTTCTTAGCCTCAGCATATGAGGGTGGGGGCCTCTCCCTAGCCGTCTTCTCTTCCCACCAACACTGTATGGTCAGTGTACTCTGGGGCGGTGCCTGCTATACAATTTCAGTATGTTGTGTCAGGATCATGGGAGTAATTCAGCAGGTTGAAGAAATTAAATAATTTTAAAGATGATGGTTGCTCCAAAGAATTTGTGACAGGTCATAAGACAAGTTAAGAGTAAAAATAGACCTGAGACCTATGGTGGCGCCGTCAATGAGTGTACTCAATAGCTCGGTCAACAACAGATGAAGATAGAGCAGAAATCTTGAATAAAATTACTGCCCTGGCATGGATTTGAACCCCAAACTTCTCCTTCCCTGTTTGTAGATACTTAAATTAATAGGAAATTGCTTCCATTGACATTACAAGTGAATAAATGCAGACTAAAGACTGAATTCATTACAAAGTTAATTGTTTTCAAACAACAATCACATCTCTACAAATGGTTTTTGACATTCAGAGGAAATTTGTTTTCGTGTTCAAAGATGGTGTTCAACTGGTGTGATATACATTTCTTCTAATTTTATCAAACATTTATTTAAGAAAAGCAACAGATACGATACAACATCAACCAGAAATGGAAATGTACCAAAGTTCAGACCTTAAATGGATGTAACGTCAACATTCGGCATTTTTTCTGATCTAGTAAGCCAAGCTTAAAGAGGCTGGAAATAATTCAAATTGCATGAGTGCATGTAATTTACAGCAGTCTGCGTAGCAAGTCCAAACACCGTCATTTCAAGCCGATCAAAGTCTTCAGTCCTCATCGTCGTCCTCGTCATCCTCCACTTTTCCACGAATTGTTTTTTTCGATGCCCTCGTCACAGCCGCCTTTTTCGCAGCGGCTCCCGCAACAGGCGGAGTTAACAGATCGCCGCTGTAGTTGATAACATTAGCTTGGGCAATCCTCCACTCCATCATCTCTGTGGGGAAATCCTCTTTCCCGCCGAGATCGTCGAAACCGACAATATAATCCACGGTCTTTCCATCCTTCACGAGACAGACGGTCGGCATGACTTTTATGCGGAGACGGTCGACGAGGAATTTGCTGCGTTCCGCGTCCATCTTGACAAACCGCGTTTCGAGGTGTTTTGTAGCCAACAGAGACAAGTGTTTGTCTACAATCTACAAAGAAGAAGTTGAAAATGGAGGTCAGGTCATGTACTCGGCCAAAGCTACTGTGCACCTCTCTGTAATAATCCAAAAAAGGTCTCAGATTGACCAATCAGTTTAGGTACTTAAAAAAAACTTTCTTAACTGTCAGTTTTACGACACACACCTTGGTCACTTAACAGCTGCAGGGTTACAGAATGTGTCCACCAGAATCTGGTAAGTGTGGACTGTTTTCATTTGGGTATTATTTATGGACTGAAATCTGATGTTCTGCCACTGCTTGATACTCGGATGAAAGTTTCGGGCACAAAGAATCCGCCACCATGTAAGGCATGCATGTATCAATATTTCAGCCATCAATATTATCAAATTTTATATTTTTTGCATCAATATTTATATGGTTAAAGTACTGCTTATTGTATTGTGTTGTATTGTATCTATAAATTTATTAAGTGCCGTAACACTCCAAAGAATTATATTCATGGTTGTGACTAGTTGCTTGGAGCACCACTGAGTAGGGATCTTTGGGTGTTACATAAATTTCGATCGATTGATTGATTAACAACAAACTTGGTTTCCTGACCTTGCAGTAGAATGTCGCATTTCGGTAGAAGTGGCAGACCATATTTTTGCTCTTTTTGCATGCGGCGAAGAACTCCTTTTCGTCGGCAATTTCCTCGTATTTTCCATGTCCGTTCTGCAACCATTCGTCCTTCTGCTGCTGCGCTTTCTTCAGACCTTCTAGACGCTTCCTCCGCAACGATTCAAAGTCGTCCTCGTCCATCTTCTCGAGGTTCTCGATTTCTGCATCAACCTGCTGCTCGATCATCTGCGTAGCTGCAAGCAGATGCTGTTCAATGGCGTTCGCCATCTTGGAAATTCACGGTTTAAGCTATAAAAACACGTGAAGCACAGATGTAATGTAGTATGTCTACGTTTTGCTTCTACACAACATGGGAACTGTCAAGGTTCATCAGTATGGAACCAATTGCAGTGTACACAAAATAACAAATAAAGTATATGCCCCAGAATCCAGGCCTCTGGCCTTTACGCTCAGGTGGCAGAATAATTATTATCTCGTCTGTGCAGTCTCTAAGTCCGGACACGCAACGCTCTGATTCTAAAACTGTCTGACACTATGAATCACACGTGAATGGCATTAAGTGTATCAAAAACTAGTCAAACGTTATTTAACGGTATTTTCAGATTTAAACAAATCGAATGAACAATGGCATTGGCTATACAAACTCTTTATATTAAAATAGAAGGTTTAAATAACGAAATACTTCGGATAAAACTGTAAACAACACAACCAAACAAACCTAGAATGGTAACCAGACTGAATACTTCCTGTGTCGCGGAAAAATGATTAGACCATAGATGTCAAGTTTACGATAATAAATTTTGGGTAGCACCCGCACCAGACCACAGTATAAATATTATAACAACTCTCAATTCTTAATTTATAAAGGGCTAGTTTCATATAGAGAAACCCGATTTTAAGTTTACCCTGTACCGATTTGTATCGTACCCGACTAAGAACGTGCGAACAATATTTAATTATAGCCTTTAGGCCTATTCTTAATTTAGCATGCATTATATCGAATCGCCTGCAACGCACTTGTGGGGAGAATAGTGCTATCGGCCTGCTGCCGAGTAGGCCCTAAACCGTCCTGAACGGGATCGACCTTCGAATTGACAATGTATTGTAATTTGCATTGTATAGGCTTATGGCCAATCATTTTTAAAGGTGTCTCTTTCAGCCGTTGCCGTGTAGGCCTATAGGCCTACCGTAAGCAGGGTCGTTTGCGCACAGTGGGATTGCTCTGCAACATGACAGATCCTCACCAACGTGCATTGAAGAATGACGTAGCCTACATCAACAAAATGCAAGGTTAGGCTATAGGGCCTAAATTGTTGTATTGAAAATTTGTAGCCTATATTGTACAGCCAGCACCAGCTGCTTGAGGAATTGGTAGGCTTATAGTTTATGCTTATTTAAGGTACTATGTCATAGTCATGACTCATGAGTGAGGAGAAATTGGAGAATGACTACCCTTCGGCACGAATAGCAAAAGATCAGCTTGGAGTCTTGGACGGAGGATCGATTTCCCCTTCTATCCAATTTTCCAACGGTTCACTCATCTTTCTATTCGCTAGGTGGCGATAGTAGAATTAGAAAAGGAACAGTTGGATGAGTACATGCATGGTTGTCAAAAAGTTCAATTCGACTCCTATTATAATAGCCTAAACATTATTTTTAGACAGTGTAAGAATTGTAACAAAATAACTGGGGGTTTGGACAATGATCCACTTGGAATTTGGGTGTGAAAAACATACTTTAACATGGGGCTCTAAGAAAGACTGGGGAGCTGAACCCCCCCCCCCCAACTCCCCGGCAATTCTCACCCTGTTTTAGATCATCCGTTCCGACCGTTCGCACTGTAAAAACGAGAGCGATCGCTTCCAAAATAGCACGGACTACTTTCTGTAGCCAAGGACTCTGTGTAAACGGTGATTTCTTGGACTATGGCCTACGAATCTACGATACAGGTGATTGCTTATTCTGATGTCGGGGACAATATTGGCAAATATAAATACTAAAAACCTGCGGATCTATAACGGATAGGCCTTTAGGCTATAGACTAAAACGACAGCCATTCAGTATTCAGAGAATTTCAGACATCAGACAATAGACCTAGCCTATGTGTGAAACAAAAACCATATTGCCAATTAGCCTAATGAATTAAATGAAACACAAGGACATTTAGGTGATGGATCATTTCACATTATAGGCCTATAGTTTTTGAAGAGGTTATTAAATCTGGTTGAATAAGACACACTGCATGGCGCATAGACCCCCAGAAGCCCAGCCCGCATGCCGATTGGAGTCAACGCGAGTACATCCAAATTCCCAAGTGGGAACCATATTGAGCTCAAAATTAATGGGCCCATTCTAATGCCCATGGAATGCTTGCAGGTCACAAAGCAAGCGCATTCAAAACTTCAAAAGCAATGGTATTGAATCACAAGTGTCTTTGTAGCTTAATATTTATTGTTTCTCGCAACATGATGGGCCTTTGATGGTCCTGCCAATAATTTACTTCTGAATCGCATACCGACGAGTTTTTATCGTTATTTACATTTCTTTTATCTTAAAACACTCTTCTGACTTGCTTAGCTGCAGCATGCTGCTTAAAAATGTTACGCGACAAAGTCCACAACATCTAGTCTACTCTGGTCACACGATGATTCATCCGATACATCCGAATCACGATCCTCCCCAAGATCCTCTCTCGTCCTGACATCTTCTGAGATTTTCTCGACGCCTGTAACATCACCACCCAACCAGTCACCCCTCTGAATGCTGTATGCTTTCTCGATGATACACTGGCGACGGCGCCCTTCGCTGCTCGGGCTCTCGGCGCCTGTGTACTGCGGTTGCGCAGCAGACGACACTTTCGCGCGCTTGCGCTGTGCGCATGTGCGGAGCTGACAGCGACACGTGGCGCTCGACGGTTGGTCGAATTCCTCCTTCTTGTATTTTACTCGGCGATTCTGAAACCAGATTTTCACCTGTTTCTCCGTCAGATTGAGAGAATTGGCGATTTCGATTCGGCGCAGACGTGACAGGTACATGCTCGAACGAAACTCTCTTTCCAACTCGAGGAGCTGGCGACTGTTGAATGCTGTTCGAAGACGTTTGACCCCGAAGTTATCATCGGAGTCGTCGTGGTCCACGTGATCGCTGGACGATGACGTCACGAAAACTGTAATGCAAGTTATAGAAAATGTAAACAAGTTCAAGAATAAAAGCAAAAGAGATTTTAAAATAGTAGCCTAACCTATTATGACTATTATACTAACCCTCTGAGTCAAACCAATAGCCTTTACTATAAAAAGTATGCATAGGCCTATGCCAGGCTACAGCTTCCAACGATGCAAAGCTATAGGCTAGGGCCAAAAGGCCTATGGATATATATGGGTTGCTATTCAGTGTAGGTCTGCGCCCTGTTTAGGAACTTTTACAAAACTATAATCCTTAGCCTTTAATTATAGCCTAATCAATAATTATGCAACTTACATGACATTGTATATGCAGGGCTGTTTATGTGCGTAATAGTCAGTTGTGCAATGCGACTATAGGCCTACGTATGCGCCTTGATATTGTTAGCCCTTGGCAGGCTTGGCAGGACTCTAATCTCTAATGGGAGGTATTTCAAAATGGAAGGTCCAACAATTGAGAAGCCCTACGCTGTTTAGCCAAGATCTATCCACACAGCTGAGGAGCAGGCCCTGAGAAACAAAACAACTTCCCCACCATTGCCAGCAGAATATTGCAGAATAACTGGATTGATTTGTGGAGTAGGGGTGCAAAGCTGTAGCCTATGGCTGCAAGGCTTGGACATTGTTGAATATTTATAAAACAAACAACTCTTATACCCATTGAGATTGTAAGGTAAATCAATGGCAATGGGCGACATTATGTGTGTATGTATGTATGTATATATATAATATATATATATATATATATGTATACATACATACATAACGCCTCTGAGTAGTTTTTTCTTGAATGAGTGCTATATAAATGTTCGAATGAATGAATGAATGAATGAATGAATGTATATATATGCGCGTGTATGTGTGTATGCTGTATAGATATATGTGAATATTATTGGTATACACTGGTCAAGATTCTGCCACCAAGAAAGTGGAAAGGAGGTCTTTGCCCTCTTGGGTATACACTATACACTACACGGCGTCGGCCTTGCTAATCTGCATAATTATGACTCCATGCAGCAAGTCAGCGAAGTTGGTGTACAGTCGACCTAGATCAACCCCTGGGGACATACATGTAGCAACGGTCATTCCTGTCGGCCAAACTTGAAGAAGACGCTGCCAGACGGTCATTGGTTCTATTAGCCATCCAATCATAGCATTCTACCAAGATAATCTAAAGGATCGCTCTTGGCCTTTAAGACACGGAATACCATGAAGTCACTCATGCGTGCAATGTAAGCATATAAGCTCATACCTTTGTGGCTGATTCTCGCGTCGTGTGACGTCATCACCGTATCGTCTGCAACTGACGTCTCCTCCATCTTTTGCTGCAGACCAAGTGATGCATGACCATGACCGTTTCTCATCACAGTACCCGCATCACCATTGACGACCTCCTTCTTCAGCAGCAGCCTCGATCCCGCCGACACCTTCGAGCTTTCATACCGAAGGCTGCTTATGGCCGACGTCGAACCCTCTGCGCTGTGGTGCTGCACCTCCGCACCACTTAACCTCGACAGACAGTACGCGCACAGACAAGGAGGAACCAGCGACAGTGGTCCCAAACCCGCTCTCACCTTCTGGTGGAACGCCGCGCCCACCTGTTGGCGCAGGGCCTCCACCTGTTGGCTGATGACGTCACCGTGACGACTGATGACGTTCGGCGGGCGTCGTGACGTCAGCGCGTGCCGATCGAAAGGGTAGAAGACCCGTGCGCCGTTTTCGCGCGGCGGCGCCGCCGTGGCTGCAGGCAGCTGCATGCTGAGCAACTGTGGCGCCCCTGGCGGTGGGAGCGGGCGGCAATGTTTGTCGTCACGTGGTGGTGATTGCGCATCGTTGAAGATGAGCGAGTCGACGTAGAACGAGCGTGACGTCATTTCCGTCTCCACAATGTATACAGAGTCAGCGAAAAGGAAATTATTTTTATAGACGAAAGTCTTCAGAGTTGCTAGGTTGATGATGATGATGTCATTTCAGAAGTGTTATTCATAGAATCACACAGATTTGTGTCTCACTGTGTATTGGTCAAAAAGATTATAGACTATATAGCCAAATTCAGCAACACCTTGCCATTAGTTTCTAAGTGATTGCAGTTACCATAAAAAGATTATTCAACCAAACTGATTCAATACCCGTCGCTTCCAATTATGATTACGATGCCGAGCAGACGTTTAAATACAGACGCCAATCGTCGTCCACAAACCCTGACATCCATCATTTCCTTTCTTCTTCCTTCAAGCTCAGCATGCTCCAACCGTCAATCAAAATCAGTTTTGCGAAACCCTCCGCTCAGTCGTCCGCAGAACAATCCGCCAGGAAGAGTCCCTAGAAGAAAGAGGCGGAGCCAACGCATCCTAGCCAATCCCAGCATCATGTGGGCGGATCGTCGTGTAAAGGCGATCCAATCACCGATCGAAATCCTGGCTGCATGGAAGTGTCCAAAGCGAGTATACATCGGTAATGGCGTCCAATTACCGGTGTGATGAGAATAAATCTTCAGTATGCTGTACACTAATTAGTACCTTACTTCTGCTGCTGCAGCTGTTTGAATGATAACGGGCTTTTCCTCTCCGTCGACCATATGTCGATCCAAGTTACAAGAGTATAAGACCCATCGGCAATAAACATGATCACAAGAGGCCCCGAAGTGCCGCAGGCCGGTGGGAGGTATATACAGAAGTCTGCAGACACTGAACTAATTTGAGTCTGAATCTTAGATAATAATAATATAACGAATTGCGTTTTCTTAAACATCATTTCGGCAATTTTAATTAACGTCCATAATGTGCAAAATTATTGTGCATGCTATAAAAAATATGCGACTCGTTTAATTTAGAAACTGTTAGGATATAGGCCACCCCGATCCCGATCTACAGTAGTTGAGATCTGTGGTTGCCTATTAAAAGGTCTGCTCAATTAATAAGCCTACTTCTGTTTGGCGTCTCTCTCTTCTTACTTCTCTCTTCTCAAAACTGGTTTCTTCTTGCGGGGTCTTGCGCACTGCGTGCACGAAGCGTCTCAGAACGGTTGACAATATGGCCTATACTCACTATATTACTCAGTGTTTAATCTAGTTTATCTGCTTGGGGGGGGGGCATCGGTGGCTCCAGGATTTCAGTTTTGGGGAGCTGAACTCGCGGATGAAATTTTCCATTTTCATTCGCCAAAATCTCTGACGACCATTTTTTAGTCATCAGATCGAAATCTTGTAGAAATTTTTCATTTTCATCGTCATAATTTCTGATGACCTTTTTAGTCATTTGGCTCATTTTGGAGGGGCGTTAAGCATGGAAATATTTGGTTTTACATGGGAAAAATGGATGGCCTTTGGGGGGCTTAGCTCCCATAGCCTCCCTAGCGCCGCTAAATATAAGATTCTGCTTAATAAAGTGGTTAATAAGGACTTTTGATCACTTAGTCATTATATGGAAACATCTGCATGTTGTAAATTATAATTATACAATCCATCACCAAACCCCGACTTATGCCCTCACGTCGCACATTTCCCAAACACCAGACCATTCCGCAGGAGCTCGAATCACCCATGGGCGTCCGCAGCGGGGCGCAAGGGGGCGCAAGTGCGCCCCTGGATTTTTCGCATAGTTGCACATAAATTTAGATTATTTGGTTGTGATTGTTACAACGCGATTTTCAATTTGATTATCGATTCGTTCTACAAGTGGAACCCATATATCTTTCTTTGGGCGCATAACGTATAGGTTGGCTATAGGATTTTCTCGTGGTAATATGAAAATTCAAACTGTCATCCATTAAAATTAGACCATGTGACAATTATTTAAAAGTTTGCGCCCTCCTAGAAAAATTCCTGCGGACGCCCATGGGATCACCATTGATAGGCTCCTGTTGCATTACACCTATATACCAAAGATTCTTCACCATGCGTGTGGAAAGATCTTGCCCAAGGTTCTTTGTGCGGACTGATCTTGGATCTTGCCTAAAAATTGGCAACATATTCGTCTTTTTCTTATAATAGCCGAGGAGCCATTTATATGAGCAGGTCAATTGTGCTTTATAGGCCCACACGAGATAGCATCTGCACGTCATTGTTTGCTTAACTAGGCGTAACCCGAACACGTGTCCAGCCAATTTCACCCTTAATTAAGTCGCCCCGCCGGGGTCCGGTCGTCGGGGCGTCAAAAGCCACTCAACTTGCCCCCACCGAAATCGGTCAAGCCAAGCTATACCGCCCCGCCGGACAGTCTAACCTTTGGTCTGACGCTAACGCGCCCTGCCGGCGAGTGCACTCGGGGTGCCGTTCAATATGGCACCGATGGGGGACGGACCGACCGGCAGGAGGGCCTGGCCCGGCCCCTGCAGGACCTGTCGCTGGTGCCATCGTCACCCGAAGTATACGGAGGACGGGAAGGAGGGGGGGGGGTGCCGCATGCACTGACTCGCGAGCGACACTATGCTGACGACGCCTGTAGGCTATAGCACATGCATGGCATGAACAATGAAATTCTCGACATAGATGGACTTTATGGGAGAATCATGGGGATATGTGTTGTAATCATTATGCAATATATATATATATACATATATATATATATATATATATATAGAGAGAGAGAGAGAGAGAGAGACAGACAGACAGACAGACAGACAGACAGACAGACAGACAGACAGACAGACAGACAGACAGACAGACAGACAGACAGACAGACAGAGATATAGAGAAAGACACAGAGAGACATAGACAGACACACAGAGACAGACACACAGAGACAGACACAAAGAGACAGAGACAGACAGTGAGAGGCAGGCAGCAGCTATAGGAGAAAGACAGAGTCAGACGGAGAAAGAGATATGAATGAATGTCAAATTTCCCCTCTCTCTGTCTCTGACTTTCATAGAATACATGTCTTTAGAGTCTACCTACTGCTGCGTGACGTTGAGTGACGTCGTGATCGTTATGCAAACGACTCATTTGAGATGATGCAATTTTCGTCGAGATTTATTTGAGATTAAGACAGATGGATGATTACACAACGCTGACTTTATAATTGTAGCCTAAACTTACTCGAACAGTAGAAGAATAAGGCCTAGGCCCTATAATTAATAAGTATATTAAATGCTATAGGCATATATATATATATATATATATATATATATATATATATATATATATATATATATATATATATACGACTTTGGAAAATGATGCATGGTCTGATCGAACTCCACCACTGGCTGCACTCTGCCAGTGCCAGTCCCAATACTGGATAAGGGAGCATGGGGTCGCCATTCGCCAATGATCTTTAATTTTCTTGATATTATCACACAGTGATGTTAAACTGCAACTATATGTATACTGATTGAAGATTTCCACGACCAATAGGCCGTAACGGTGGAGATGGAGGGGCAGTCAGTGCTTAAAGTGTGGAAAAATAAGTGCCTGGAGGCCCTGGACGCCCCTTACCTTACCAGTCAGTGCTGGCCAATAAGTGACAGGACGGCTTTCAGGTTTTAAAATAAGTGCATGGACGTCGTCCATGACCGTCCAGGCACACTTTAAGCCCCTCAGGGACTACATTATGGACTCTGCCATGGAATAGCCTATACAGAGCTCGCGTACGCGGAATCTCTTCCTGTAAAGGGTCGACTCAGCCTTCCATTCGGCAGATGGCGCTAGCAAACTATAGTATAGGACTATTATATAGGTGAAGGGTTCCTTGCACGGCAGTGAAACAGTTAAATTCGACTACTATAATAATAAATTATGAATGCCAACTGGCAACTACGGTCAAACTGTAATTGTGATCATAGTGAAGCGCATGTGCGTTGTGCGAGTTTGAAATTAAACGAAGATAATTATTAGGTATATTGTTATTACAGGCTTAATTATTTAGGCCTAATATGTTTTCGCCATGCATGTTTTATCTTCTCCACTGCATGTAGATTGTTCGTTTATCCATCCGGGTTCTCCATGCAGTGCACGTGCACTGATGCATGGCACAATGGTCCAGCTCTCTCTTCATGCCACATTATGCATAATAGATCTTCCGAAATAATTATAGACTTCATTGTTTGCATTTCGACCAACAGGTTGATGTGCTAAGTATATAGGCATAGACCTGCCTCATCGCAAAGAGGCTGAATATATATATATATGTGTGTGTCTGTTATATAATATATATATATATTATATACACTGTGTCCGGAAAAAAAACAACCAGTTTTGTAAATATGAAAATAAATAGTAAATATTCATCGATTTTCACAATTCAAACACCATTTTAATCCTGACATATTTCTCTAACAATTGTGAAAATATAAAAGTTCCAGTCCAAATAATGACGTCATAATGACGTCATTTGCACAAAAAGTCAAATTTAAGAGATAAATGCGCAAAATCATCCACAATTTCAATATTTTATCATGTAATTTATCAATAATAAATGTAAGTTTAAATTTATTTTTATATCTGAATTATGTCAGACTGCAATTTGTGGTCAAAGAGTACACCTTTGGCTTCAACATAAGCGTCAAAAGGGTCGCGCTAATACCCAACAGCAGCATCGATAACCAGCTTATCAAAACCTCCGAGGCGTTAACAATTCGCTTACGGAGTTCTTCAATGTCTCTTATCCTTGTCTTGTAGCCTGCACCTTCTCCTCCATCAATCTCCAACTCTTATTATCAGTGGGATTTAAGCGGGCGGCCGTTTTGCGGCCAAAGATTAAGATGAATGAATTCCGAGTCTTTTTAGTCAACAGATCAACAGATTCACGAACTCAGTGAGCTGAAGCGCTATTTTGTTGAAATGTGTAGGCTATTGTTCCGAATATTCTCGGATATCAGGCACCACTTTTTTATAGAGCAGACAATCCCTCTAATAAGCTGCATTTATTTTCACTTCTGGTTCTATTAAATGGATTTCCGTTTTACCAAAAGCCAATAATACCAACCGAACCATGCATGAATGGCCGGCTATATGCATTTTGATGCAACTGACGTCATTATGACGTCATTATTTGGACTGGAACTTTTATATTTTCACAATTGTTAGAGAAATATGTCAGGATTAAAATGGTGTTTGAATTGTGAAAATCGATGAATATTTACTATTTATTTTCATATTTACAAAACTGGTTGTTTTTTTTCCGGACACAGTGTAATATAGACACACACATCTAGGGCTACACAGATGTGCAAATATATATTATACATTTATAATAGACCTAGCCTACATAGATAATACATTATACGTGTATATATATATAATTCATATTTAATACATAGGCTACATATATTATAATACATACATAGTACAACATATAGGCCTATTATATATAATATTATTTCCTATACCGGGTGGCGCATAAAAAACGTCCCCAAACTTTGTTAATCTGGCAAAGATCTAATTTAAGAGATATCAATTATTAATTTACACCAAAATGTTAAGCAATCATTTCTGTGCACACATGTCAAATTTCAAGAGAGTACGTTTATTATATCACACTCTGCGGCAAGGTTATAACGTCGTACCTGTTAAAATATTTTGCACAAACCTACGTCATTAAAAACGTTCCCAAACGTTGTTAACCTGGCAGGCTGGCAATTAAACAATTTTAAAGATAAACTAAATCATAGTACATCAAACTAATCATAATTCATATTTGTACAACACAGCCAAATTTTAGCTAAAAATACTCAACCGTTTAAGAGAAATTGTTGTTAGAACTGTATGACCCATGGCCAAAATTTTGCACACTTTATTAATGATGATGTTTTACGCAAGCAAATGTTTGATTGATCCTCCGCTTTCTCTTGTAACGACCCTTAAACGCTATTTCCACTGTCCTGTTGACTTCTGTAGGCCTATTTGTGTGTCGTCTAATAGAGACCATTAATTTTTTACTTCAATGACCTGCTTAAGTTCGTCAGCATTAATTTTAGAAACAATTTTCTGCGACCAGCATACACATTACACAAGCTCCTTTGGGGCGCTCCGTGCATAGTAGACCATAGGATTTAGATCGGGAGAGTTTGGAGGCCAGGCATCACTGTGGATAAAATCAGGGATGTTTGCTTGAAGAAATTGCTGATCCAATCTGCAACGATGTGAAGGAGCACTGTTTGTTGAAAGATGTAGGCCTAATTGTCATCAGGATTGAGTCTACGTACTAGGCCTATACGACGTTCGGGAATGAGCTTATCGCGTAACAAGCCAACGTAATAGGCCTACAGTAACTCTCCATTGACTTTGGTTTTCCGAGGATCAATGACGATAATGTGTGTTTTACCGTGCATCGAAACTCAAGCAGATGCCATTAAATTTGTTTAGAGAAACGACTAGTCTCATGATAAAGTCTTACTGGCGCAATTGAAGACTTTCGTTCGCGGCAAAATAAATGACGTAGTTTTGTGCAAAATATTTTAACAGGTACGACGTTATAACCTTGCCGCAGAGTGTGATATAATAAACGTACTCTCTTGAAATTTGACATGTGTGCACAGAAATGATTGCTTAACATTTTGGTGTAAATTAATAGTTGATATCTTTGAAATTAGATCTTTGCCATATTAACAAAGTTTGGGGACGTTTTTTATGCGCCACCCGGTATGTAGGCCTAGGCTAATACATTTATTTAAATGTAAGTATATACATATATAGCCTAGCTTATACGTGTATATATATATACACGTTGAAAGTGAGGTTTTACACTGTCATTATAGTCGTGTCAACATAATATATCTGGAAAGACTGAAAGCCAGAAAAGACCCCGCGTCGTTCTTTGATTGTTGACAACGACTACTATCATTCTATTATACGAAGTCACGTTGGTCTTCGCTTAATTATCAAGTAGTTATCTCTCGTCTTCGTCGTCGTCGGTGTGGCTGCACGCACGTAGCCCGTCGTCGGTCGGTGAATTTCACTCGCTTCATAAATCAGACACTGAACAGCAACATGCATTTAAATAGACACTGCATGCAGCATGTCTAGTGTACAGTAGTGACGAATGGCCGCCAGATACAGAGGTCTTCCTAATCGCTAATAAATGCACGCGTGAGTTTCGGTACATCTATAATACAGGCCTGGAGGCCTACCCTCGCATGTAGGGGGGGGGGGGCTGGGGTAGAGGGGGACGGTTAAATGCGTGACACGTCGAGCGGGGAACGGCGCATTAAACGATGTAATTGCAGGGTGGCTAAACACGCAAAGCGGCGGCCTCGGCGGCGACGGGCGAGAAATAATGGGGAGGAAAAGTTTTAACGAATGTCCGCTAATTGATAAATTGCCCGTTATATATACACGGGGGCGAAGATTGCGGCTTTCGTCGCCCATCGGCCAGCCATCGGCGGCGGCGGGCTCTTGATGGATTATCGCCTGCTTCCGTGGCGGGTTTTCGCCGGCGACGCGGGGGCCCCTGTTCCACGCGGGGTCCGTGACCCGACCGTGGGCCGAGCCTCGGCAACCTGCCGAGTCGAGAGGTGTCTGCAGTCTGAGGCCCTATACCGTCGACCGTGTCAGGTCGCCGGGTGAAAAGGTGATTTATGGCGGCAGAGAGACGATGTCAGCTATGGGCGCCGGTCAGTGGTGGTCGCAACGCCGAATGACACTCACTAGCCACTGACCGGTGGTCAAGCGAGGTCACCCTCGCGAGAATAGCTTGTCCGTACAGCTCGTTTGACTTGTCCAGTGTCCAGTGTCCACTTGCGAGTTGCTGACCGCCTGTTTGCGAGCGGCCCGCGAACTACTATGAATATTTTAGCCCCGCGGCGGGGTGTGCGGCGCCGCGGCCTGCAGTGCCGTTAGGATTAAGACATCCAGCGTGGCACTGATGAGAAGATAAGCGTCAGACTTCCATTGGCAATGAGTTTTCTCCGCCTCTGCAGATCGACTTGCATGGTGGGAGCATCATTGCCTGTCCAGTGCGGCTGCAGTGACATCTAGAAAGCTCTTCGAAAGAAGTGCCCGCAGGCTTAAAGCAAATCCCTAGGCTATTGTATACCACGTGCAACAAGCAGGAAGCACATGCATGATGCTTCGTGACATCTAATCTGATGTAATGACTTCTTGGTGTCCAATTCATGACGCGCGGTCATCAAACGATCGCTGTCTTCTCGGCAACATTGCGCGACTATAAAAAAAGCCTATAGGCTAGCAGGGTGGGAATTGTCGGGGGGGGGGGTTAACTCTATTCTCTCCTAGAGCTACAAAGTAGAGTCTGTTTTTCACACCTCACTTCCAAGTGGATCATAGTCCAACCCCACAGTTATTTTTCCCCAACTCTCACACTGGCCTATAGCGAATATAATTTTATGGCGGTTTGAACACTATAGTCTTGTTGATGCATTATTTATTTGATTTGCCAGTCTCAAATCTTTCAGACATGTCACACTGTTAGTCGATTTTATCATCATAATCATCATCATCGTCATCATCGTCTAATCGTCTTCGTCGTCAACATCATCGTCGTCATCATCATCATCATCATCGTCAACATCATCGTCATCATCATCGTGATCATCGTCATCAACATTATTATTTATTTTTTTACCCGAGGTATAAAATAATGATCCCTCATGATTTATAAAATTATTATCATTATCATTAGTATTATTATTAGTCCTCCCCTCAGTAACCTGGATTTCTCCCCTCCCCCAAGCAGAGGGACTAGGCTAATGGCTAAACACTGGTTATAGTGACTACAAGTATGGAGGTGCATGTACTGCATCGTACTATACGCTGATGGATTTGTGGGTCAAACAAGCCAATAAAATTCAGCCCTGAACTCAACAGGAAACCAATGCAACTGAAGGAATAAAACTGAAGAATTTGTTCGGGATGGCATACGCATGCATGCAGCACTATACATGATTATTTGGGTTAAGCATCAGGGGCCATGCTGTGCCCCTTGTACGGTGTACCCAAACCTACAAAGAGTTACATGCATGCTCCTCAGTCTTCATTAATTTTCTAAGGACAGATCAATTTATTTTCACCGCGATGACATCCTGCCAGCAATCAAGTGACAAGCATACACGTCACTTAGGCCTATGCATAAATTATAAGCCTATAGACAATGTAGCAAAATAATTTTTTCCGATAGGCATATTTATTGGGTCTATATATATAGGCTAGTATTTAAGTTTTAACAATTGCTACAGGCATATAAATATCTCAAGGCCTGAGTTTATGGCAAACCGCTAATTATCCTATATAATATATATACAAGACTATTAATCATCACCGTTTAAAGTTTAAACAATGTCGACACCATTATTATAGGCTCAAAGCGAACACGCCTATATATACAAGAACGTCATATAGGCCTATAACAACAGATTTATTGCGCAATCGCGTATTGGTATCTAGTTCTGCAGAGTTATAGGCCTATAGGCTACATTCTAAGACAAAAGGAAGTAGGCTAGCATAGGCCTACGATAATTTTCGGCAAACCTAACAAATGGAGGGGACTACACACGCCCGTCGGAGGCCTTTGTCTGAAATTGTCTCCGCTAAATACTACCGCAGAGTCTCCAAATTGACACGCTTTACACGACGCGCGTGTCGACAGCCTCAGCAATAGGAAACTATAGAGCAGACCGGACATTAAGAAGAAGGCGTTGAAGGCTTGATAACACGTTGTCAGAATCAGCTTAAAAACGAACCCAAACCGAAACGTGCGGATAATTATCTGATCGCAATTGCATGCTATGCCCCCAACGCGCGCACAATGGGAGGCGCTGCAGCGCATGCATGGACGGGGTAAGGCTATATTATGATGTGGCGCGTCTTCCTTTGTTGGTGAGTCCCGTTTTCTGGTTTTTAATTACCGGCCAACACAACCACACGTCTATTTCGCATACATCTACGCGTTATCATCCATTCAGCTCAAATCTACTACAGTCGGACGAGTCACGTATATACGGGTGACACACTCATGGACAATAAACTTTAGGGGGAAACGTATAGGCTAACCCCCCGAAAACAAAAAATGGTGTGCGTGATGCACACGTGCGGCATTTGACGACTGCATGATGCATGACTGCACGCCACGTCTAGGCCCTATATCCTACACAATTATTTTTATTTTGCACTGAAAGTGAAGCATGTGGTTCTAATTAGATAATTTCTAATTTCAGCATGCAAGAGACCTAGCTATTCTTTACAAGTGTCGCAGTAACACCATGCAGCAGTGGCAGTATAATCGCTTATTGTCTTGAAACCGTCGCTGCATGCAGCTGCCATCGAAGCACTTCAAAAGTCAGTTCTTATTAGACGACTAAATGACAGCAAACGCCTAGGCGTGCAATCTTCAACCACTTTTCAAAATGCCGGATGTAACGTATACTGCCTAATGCACATGTATGCAAGACAGAGAAAGTGATTGGCTTATTCAACCTGATTGGTGAACAGCATTGTATGCAAAGAAGCATGCCGAGTATAGTCTATATCAAAACAATGCACTTCATGAGACAGCTTAGAATGTATACATACATACATACATACATACATACATACATACATACATACATACATACATACATGCGTACGTACGTACCTGTAGGCCTATACATACACACGTACGGTTCGTACGTACATAGGGGAAGGGCTTCAAATATGGGCCCCCTAAGAAACTTTGCTATTTCACGGTACAGATGCCGCTGAATGCGTTGGTTCGTTTTATTCCATGCATAACTTGGTGTGAATTGTGGCCAAATATGAAGGAATTATTCTTTAATCTGTTCAAATAAATTTTTTATTAATTTTTTTATAAATACGAAAAATGGACCATATTACACGACCCTGTGTGTAATATGGGCCGCCATTGTAAATTTTAAAATATTTTTTTATTAACACAGAAAGTGGCCCATATTACACAACTTTGTGTATTTGTATGAATCGCAGAAGCCCATATTATACAGGCCCATATTACACACTCTGGTATGCTTATGGAAAATCCGTTATAGTGTGATCAACGAATGTTTTAAATATCAAGATAGTTGCGTTTTTATATGATGAAGAAATTCCCTACCTTCTGAAACCAAAGGGCATAGTATAACTCAAATAATAAGCCAGACATCAGCTGCTGAAGTTTGAAATTTTTTATAAGAAATTTACATATAAACTAAAACATTGAATAATTTCGTGCAGAGGTTATGAGCATAGGGACACATTCAAAATAGGAAGTTGAAATCTGTGGACGGATTGTTTCCCACAGTAAGAGCTCTCCGCAGATATGGTAGGTGGGAGAAACAGTCGTGGCCCATATTACACACTGGCCCATAATACAAGCCTTTCCCCTACACACATACGCTACACATACAACGCGCACTCAAAAAACAAACTGCTCAATCAGTGCGTTCGCGAATAATGCCGCCCCTACAAAAT
The DNA here is from genome assembly GCA_945859605.1 of Lumbricus rubellus. Lineage (NCBI taxonomy): Eukaryota > Metazoa > Annelida > Clitellata > Crassiclitellata > Lumbricidae > Lumbricus > Lumbricus rubellus. The sequence goes on along the minus strand of OX243824.1, from coordinate 13,529,972 downwards.
AAACCCGCAGGCCATCATGAAGCTTATCAACACCCAGCGGTTGAAAGACGCCCGTGTTTCATAATCAAATAACGAGCGTTTGCCCCAAGAACATTCGAGGCAGACAGTCGATAATATAATATCTTATATATATGGTATATATATAGTCTTTGTATATATAGGCTAAATACACGGGACCTCATCACGTCCAAGTGCGAAGAGCCCGTTCAGCGCATTATTGACCGATCACGATTATTATAATAGACGACTGAATAGCGGGTGCCAATTCGTTAAATGCACTGCACATACAGAACTGCCATGGCGAATCTGAATCGACAGGCAAACGTCTATTGACTTGGCAACGACAGCGGTACGCCGAAATCTTTACGCGCGCAACTTTGATGACGCGACATAGCCGTGCCCTGCCACGTGACACGCCAGAAGATCAGAGATAGAGAAGATAATGGCTATTTATTCGGCGCCTTTACAAATCCGCATCACCTGCGGTCATCTTAAGACAATGCTCGCAGGAATAGGAAGCTTTGAAGATATTATATGCAACGGGTAAAATCGGTCATACAAATAGCCCACAGGCTCACACAAAACCTATAGGTCCCACGTAGACCTATAAGCCTACCAACGTATAGGCCTAGCAAGCAGTCGTGACCTCTGTAATTCAAGTTTATACCAGAAAAATTATTGGAACGACTTGAGACGAGTCTCAGACAATATGCAATCGAATGCCATTAACTCTTCATTGTTCCACAGCAGTTCTTAAAGCATGTCGAATATACCAGGCGCATCGCCCATCACCAACGCATATGGCACGCCTCTTATTGTTCCGCAACCTCACGCACGGCGACCATATGGTCGATTAGGCAGAGGGCGTTCGCCACAGATTGGATTTTCTTAGAGGATGCTTGATGCCTTCGCGTTCGCAACGTACGCCTGAAGTTATCCCACGACCACCACTGCAGTGCCCCAGGTGAAGTTGGACCAGATCAAACAAGCGAGGACCTATAGGGTCTATACGCGAAACGTCGGTTTTGCCCTGTGCTAAATGCTCCTAATGCAATTTAATCAGCTGTGCAGGGCGTTAGGACTGACAGGAAGTCTATAGTGGTGCACGCTGCACACTCTTATAGGCACGGAGGTCCGTAACCTGGGAAAAATCTAGGGGTTCTGGGACGAGCTCTTAGCCAGGCAAAAATTTCAGAGGTTTCCACATTGATATCTCTACGAAAATAATTATTTATTCCACTACTGCTCATCACTCAAATTCAATCGCTCAAAGTTTTGGAAAAACTTGCAAAATGATACACCAGAGCCATCAAAATTGCACCACACTGCAGCAGTATCTACAGTACAAAACAGCACACGACACATGCATGTGCACATACAATGCGATACAAGACAAACAATAGATACATGCAGGACGGGCAACATCGCCATCTTCTAATATTAACCAATTTTATTTGCCTTTTATTTCAATATAGCTGGGCACTTTATTTATACAATTTACCTCGTATCAGTGTTCAGGATGTCAAAATCACACAGTCTAGATATTGAAGTTAAAATTGTGAAAGTTTTAAATATCAAATCACGGAACTGTTGGCCTATATTACAGCAAATTAAGATGAAAATGAAATAAAACAATATGCCTCTATATTTGCGCACAATTCCAAAGAATACATAGAACCAAAGAAAGACTTTCAATTACAGTTGATTTAAAATTACATTCTGTGCAAACTTTCCACTAATTGATGCTCATAAAAATTACCGCCAGAGTCAACATAACACAAGCGCGATGATACAACTGACTTTTCGGTGACGAACTTTGCTTCATATAACCTAAACCATCTGCAACAGACAAACAAGCAGCAATAAAAATACGTTTCCTCCTCCCTGAAAAATTTCCTTAAAATATACAATTTGCAACCGTTTTTCCAGACGTGCTTCATGGGCCCACATCAATCCTGCAGCATTTGTAACATGCACTACCGAAACCATAATGGCCGTGAGGCCAAAGAAGTTGCAGTCATTATTATTTATATTCAGCAAAACTTCGGCCGAGAAAAAATACAGTGAAAGCAGTAAGTTTACACTTACTTTAAAGTTTAAACTAACTTGATTAAGTAAGTTTTACTTGTAGAAAGGCTCGTCTGGTTTCAATTATCTACTTCCAGTTTCAGGAGCTGATAAAGTGCTTGCAGAATATGCACATAGTAAGAGTAATTTATTCATTGAGTCATTGTGCATGTAACACTGTATGTCTTTTTTATGGGAACAACAAACAAACTGAATTGAAAAAGCAGATGATCTTATGGAGGTTAAACCTAAATAATATTCGAAGCATGCCCATACCAGCAGGCCAATCTATTTATAGGCCATGTTTTGTAGAGCATTAAACTACCGGTATATTCAAACTGAGACTGAATAACAATAGCTTAATAATAGCTTAGAAAAGCAGGCAAAACAACCAGTACACATTGTCAAGTCTGCATATAGAAACCATACATGTAAAGCAGAGGATTCCAAACTGTGGGTCCACAAACGATATGGCAAAGGTCCGTAAGAGAGTTCTGAAAATATTTTGCTTAAATTTTAAGTAATAAATTTTACTTCTTAAATACTTCAGTCCACGAGCTATGCGTTGAAGTGAGAGGTCCCTGGTCCAAAAAGTATGTAAATCTCTAATTTGAACTGTATAAACCAAATCTCTTAAATCCAGTACAGTCTTACCAGGACATGCACTTTCTGAAGCGCTTGTTATTAGCGCTTTCCTCAGGGTGTCACATCCCTCTGGCACTATGGCTTGAATGCATCTTCTTGCACTGAAACATAAATTCCTTCTACATCAAGGATCAGCGGCTTCTTTCAGCGATCAAGCAACTATAACAAAGTTTCTTACTTACTGTAGGGTAGTGTAGGAATTAATAAATAACACATTGAGTGTTGAATTTTGAGACATCAGTAAAGAAAAGGATACATTAAACAAATTCGCTAAGATAAATAGTCCCCAAAATAATCTATTTTGTTATCTTTACAACCAGTGGTTCATTCTAATACCATGTTGTATGCATCCACTAATGACTATAAAAGAACAACTGCATGTTTAAGAAACCACATAAATTTAAGTTCCTATTACAATATTATCAACTGAACAGATATCTACAGGGTGGGCCATAAAAAAGTAACCCCCTACGGTTTTTTGCCCATATCTTGGCCAGAAGTAAGAATTTCGATATGAAAGTTTACAGGCTTTGTCATATGTAATTATTTGTCATATTATAATTATTTTTTTCATATATAATTATATATATATATTATATATCTATATAAAAATATATATTAAAACATTTCTCGCAACTACTTAACTATTATTCACCAATGAACATTTGCAATGAAGAGCCACGGCTATAGTATAGGATAACAAACCTGCAGTCATCCACAAACTTCTGCGATTCCATCACACAGATATGCAGTCTTTCTATTTTCTGAAAAGCAGGCTGGCATTCTGGAATAAATTTCAACCACATCGAGTTACGATTGGCATCTTAAAAGAAAGTCTTGTGCATGGGTGCTCTTAAATTCTGGTCACCTCTCCTCCTCCTTTGCTTTTCTCAAAAGTCAAAACCCATTTCTTCCTTAATGGCCTTGTGCATTGGGAGCGTCTCTGAACTGTTCGCCTTACCATAGAGATGCTCTATATTCTATAAATGTTTCAAATGATATCCAACAATACGATACGATACAATACAATAAGGTATTCGTCTTCGGTAAACAATGTGTCATTTAAATACACCTACACAAACACCTTTTCATTGACTTTCTGATTGTAGGTCTACCATTCACTGATCTATACAATCAAAGATTTCTATACAGTAGATCTCAATATCCAAAATGTACAGTTGAGATTGTATCATCTAAGCTTATGTAAATATGAGAAAGTGAGAGAAACCCCGAAATCATAATCACCTTTCTGACATAAAGCACTTCTGTACGCCATCTGTACACTAAGCGGTGGTATTATATTTAGATAATCTGGCTCATCAAGCAAAGCATTTCCATAACGGGGTTTCTCATCTCTTCTTTTTCTACCATCCTCACCTGCCGAAAAAAGAAAAGTGTGAACTTTATCATGAAAATGCAGAATTGTAGGTCTGTAGTGGCAACACTCCTAAAAATTAATTTATATAATTATAACCATAAGCTGTATACAATAATTTTGCAGCATATACGATATATATAGACACATATATAATTCTATATATTACATATCTGTATAAAAATATAATAAAAAATTTATGGCAATTTATGTGGGGTGTGAAGCCGTAAACCCCTAAAATTGACCATTAAATATTAATATAGTGCCTTTGAAGTAAGCTTACCTCACAAAAACTTTGCATGCATAGGTTGACATAGCTATAGCTATTTGACTGATCTAAACCAGTGAATTTTAAGAAAGCTTCAAGATGTTTGCTGCAAAGAGTTAAATACAATAGAGTGCAATTACAATGGAAAACTGCTTCAACACATGGCCCTGAGAAGGTAGGCCTACAATGAGCTTGAGCTGAAGTGCAGGTTGACTTGAGACTGGAAATCATGAGTGAATATGAATAAGGTCACATAAATTTGTTTCCAACAAACAAAATTTATACACTTACAGAAAACTGAAACGCAAAACACGGTTATTAAAGAGGCGACAGCGAAGAGCAGTCTTGATGTCATCTAACAGAACACAAGCACATACGTTATAAAATGCATAATATTTACAGATTTAACAAAACATAGCCTAGTGAAAATCTTCTTATAAATAGTTTAGTCTTCCCGTCTCGTTTTTACATTCCAAACAATAAAGTTTATTTTTGTAACTGTGTGTAGCTAATTTTGTGGACTTTGTTATTATTCCTATTGTACTTATTTAATAGGTCTCTTTCAGAAGGTCACCTCCCAGCATCTGAGAAACGTGCTCTTGTATTTCCCTCTCTCAAGAAGCCAAACCTGGATCCTAGCTTGTGCCAAAATTATCGCCCTATTCCAAATCTTTCCTTTCTCTCTAAGACTTTAGAGCGTCTTGTTTCTTTGCAACTGCTCCCTTATCTTGAGCAATCGGGCTCAGATTTTATCTGGAGGCTTTACTTTTTCTGCCAGATGTCTTTTAATGACTTTTCTTTTTCCAGGAGTTCTTCGCACTGGGAGCGCCTCTGATTAGATTGTACTGTGAGAGGCGTTTTATAAATCCAAAAATAGAATAGAATAGAATGTGTTATTTCCGGTTCAAGTAAAAATTACTATTATTATTACCATTAAGTATCTTTACTGCACAAATTTCCACAGCGAGTTCGAAATGCTGGTTAGCAATTTGGTAATGGTCCCTACATAATATACTACTCTTAGCTGGATTTTCACCAGGGACGCTAGAATTATTATAATAGGCCTATAAGGTATAGGTCCTATACGAACAGTTAGCCTACTGATAAGCCAATCAATCAATCAATTTTCGTTTAATCAACACTTCATGCTGGCACTGGCAGAACGCATGTTAGGCATACATAGGCCTATAACTAATTTCACAAAGCTTTTATGTATAAGTTCAGTTTATATGCAACATAAATAAATATTGGGTTTGAGTTAATATTAATTGATGTGTTTGTTGTAGGGCTTGCTAGGTTAAACAATGTTTTTGAACAGCACTCTAGAGATAAAGTTGCAACTCCGCTGGATTCACAGTTCGGCTATTAGGCTACTTTTATACGCTATAGCTCATAAGAATACAATACGCTGCAAATGTACAAATTAAAAAAATTATTGTACCTTCGACCACAGTTTAAATAAATATTTATAACGTGTTTTCGACCAAATTAAAGCACGCAAACACGTTGGCAAGCGTTTCCTCAGAAACAGACTAAAAAGACTACAAAAGTAGCTTAAGTTTAATTAGTCATCTTTGTCGATAATAAATAATAGCCTATTTTCGCTACGACACTAATAATAATAATAATAATAATAATAATTTGCGGTGCATTATCGTATAAAAAACCCGTAATAAGTTAAATAACCAAGCCGTCTTAGTGCCATTTCGAGGAATTTCGTATACGCGGTGTACCGGTAGGCCTATTGTAATTTGTGATGGTGTTTCCTTTAGGCCTACCACTGGAACCGGACCTCCAAACTGCGAGCTCTCGAGCTCTTTGACAACCCTTCTGACTAGATGCAGCGCTTTCGAGTGGTGCTTTAGACATTAGGAAATTGCGATTCTAAATTTACCGTTTTGGATTGGTGACAATCCTTAGACTACCACCTTATTTTACTCTGTGCTTAAAATCGAAGGCTCTGAGAATTGCGACAGCACAGCGTTATTTTGGTTTGAGGGAAAGTACTGTTAGGCCTAAGCCCTAAAGCAACGACCACATGTGAAGACTCGGTCGTGACTTTGGGGGCGGGGGGAGGGCGAACGAGCGGCCAAAGGACGAGCGGCGAAGCGCCGGGCAGCCTGTGCAGAGGACGGTTTTCGGAAGGGATGTTTAATATCGAAATTTTTTGATTTTCCACACTGCAATGGTAGCATTTTTGGCTGCCGTTTTACGAAATTGCTCATCATTTCAGTGTTGAAATAGTAGGCCTACAGTTGCGTAGGCATGATTCTTGTGTCCATTCCTATTAGCAAACTTTCCACACAGTCCAATGCATTTCTAAGTGATTCACCTTCAATCTGTCAAATAGTTCTTAATATCTGAATTATATAGAATATTTAATAATCTTCGTTTATTGCTTCAAACAGACATGAACGCAATATGATAGGCTACAAGTCATAGGCCTAGTATGAACGGATGATCACAATTTATTGAAAGTAGTGAATTTAACTGTTTGGCAGTCATGCAAGGCGTCTATGACGCCCCATAGCTCATTTTACCGACACCATCTTGTGAACGAAAAGTCGAGTCTGTCAGTCTGAATGTCTAACTCCTCGCCTGACTCTCCGGATTTTGACCTCTGCCTACATCAACTTTGTTTTCAGTGAGCACCAGTGGTGTAGCCAATTAAGGGAGGTTTAGGGGTTAAACCGCCCATTGGCTTAGGAATTTTTCTAAAAGGTTATTTATCCACTTAAATAAGGAGAAAAACCCAATTGTTTGTAGTAATAATTGCTCTCTTCCCTTTGTTACTTTATTTCCTTTTTATTATTTAATTTATTCACTGTAATATTGTTGGGTTGGTGTCAGGAAGATCATCCGGCCATAACCCCGTCTCATAAATTCCTGGCTACGCCACTGGTGAGCGCCTGTGAATAAGTTGGTTCCCATGACTTAGCTTTCATGAGCCCTGTAGAATAAATTCTGAGTTAACAATTACGATTGAGTCGAATTTTGAAAGGGTAGCAGGAAGCAATCCCACGTCTGTGCTGATCTGCTCTTCGTGCCAGAGTGTTACCATTACCCAAAACTCATCCCAGAACTAGATAAGTAATGTAACTATAGTTATAGAAAACAGGTTGCACAAGGTCTACTGCAGTGCCATCAAAGGACTGCCTGTTAGGTCATCAACTTTTTGTAGACAACATCTCAAAATCAAATTGGTCAAACAGGAGATGAAGATGCAGAAAATGTAAATGTACTCGGATTTTTTTAGCATCCCTGTATATGGCCCTGTTCGTTTTTCCATGAATTTGATGGAGTGAGATCCTTCACCCACCGCTCGCCCGTTTGAATGAACGCCACACCATTTAGGTCCCCGTGCACAGATTGTGCTAACCCGAGATTTTGAATCTCCGAAATAAGCCACCTTCTGGATGCGAACCGCGGCTCGCACGCTCTCTTTCACAGAGTCACGTACAGACGTGCGGCCAGCGCTATTACCGATGTAGCTAACTGGCCTACACAAGAGACATTAGAATTTAATGATTCACCTATAAAACCAGTCTTGTTTATTAATAATAATAACTAGGAATGCAGAAAACAGTACACGTAGAAAATAAGTATTGGCAGACATAACATAACCGTCCTAATGCATATCATGTACACAGGCAGAAAAGAATATAGACACACATGACTGTGTAAAATTCCCAAACTGTTTGCATAAAGAATACTTAACAATCGGTTCTTATTTACAGAAAACGCAAAGGCTATCGAGACGCAATTAACTATTTCTACAGATTTCTAATTCTTCAAAGCTAGCAACAGCACTTCAACAAAAAAACTTACAACGAAATCCAATGATTACGAAAACATTTAAAGACCATACACACTTCCACTCCGCATCATCATTGGAGAAATAAAATAAAATTAGCCAACTGTTAAATATCATCAGGTCTTTCCTGTCCAATTGAACCTTGAATAAAAGAGCCTATCAACAGAAAATTTACGCAATATCTCGGAGCCTTCCAGAAGCAGAATTAGCCGCGCTTATAGTCAACCGGTACAGATCTGAAAGCTTCTAATGACCGCGAGTATTAACCTTGTCAAGGTGAGTTACAGTGAAAAGGTTGCAATACTGGTGCAGTGGTACAAAAATAAAGTATACGTTGCAGCTATTAAACTATGCCAGTTGTCAGAACAATTTTACATCATACACGACTGTCAGAAAACTGCAAAATGCTCCAAATTAAGGCTCACAAGATTAAATGCTCTAAATTAAAGCTTGCAAGACTGTTGCATGATGAGAACTTAAGATTATATCTAATTTAAGTAGCACCACTGGTAATCTTAAATGCCACAACATTGACAATAATCAACAAACTGACAGATAACATTCATTAAAGCATAATGCAGCCTGTGCCTGAAACACACGTCTTGTGGATGGCCAAATTCCACGAGCCAATAGCTGGTCTGCATTCTTCGAATATTGACAGCTGATGTGGCTGTCAGGGCTTCCGTCATTACCACTGCAAATTTTAGCAAATGCTTCATTTCTGTATTATCTAAAACCTACACACCAGTAAAGTGAATTCGGCTGAACACAATACATTACTTTCAGTAAGATACAGACTGTGTGGTGCAGTGTATCATCAGGTACCGATTTATAAACGAAAATATAAATAATGTAATTATTTTTCATCCAAAATGATTATAATAAAGTATTAAAATCCAGTTCTGGTCTTGAAAACAGAAAGAGAGAACAGAACGGCTAGATTTGTTTAACTGGCATATTTGTACAACTTGCAAGAATTTTAGAAAAATATCCTATCAAACTTCACTTCTTCAACAATGGAAAATCACCATGTCGGTATCTGTAGTACTGTGGAGAAAAGTTAGGATAGTTTAGCTTACATCGCATGTAATAAACGTTCTGTAAATTACTTTACAGGAATTATGCGAACCAATGGTTTTAAGCAGGAGCATCTGTAAAAAAATTTCAATGGAAAGTTACAAGTCTCAAAGTTTCACCCAGGTAGTTGGGTTGAGTACCCCAGTGGCATAGACAATGGGGTTTGGGGGTTAAACTCCCCCCCCCATTATCTTAGGAAAAAACGGTTTTTTAAGGTTATTTGTCCAATTATATAAGAAAAACAAGCATCCGGCCATAAAAACCCCACCCTCAGAAATTCCTGGCTACACCACTGGAGAACCCTAATGAACAAATGGTAACACATTGTGCTGTTAGCCAATGATTGTCAAATGCGAGTACCACAGAATATGCAAAAGGACCCTTTTATCAAGTAAGTTACCCCATCACCACAAGTCATAAAAGCTCCAACAATTCAACAGACACAATTCAAAAAGTGTACATCACTTCTCATACATCCATAATAAAGTTCTTGATCACTAGTCCAGAGTCATACTTTAACAGTATAGAAATGCAAAGCAATTTTAACAAGTTTGTTGGAAAGGCCTACTTCTACCTTTAGATAGGTGCAATAATCCAAGATTGCAATAAATCTGAGACATTAGTGACCTGCATGGGCGTCCGCAGGAATTTTTCTAGGGGGGCGCAAACTTTTAAATAATTGTCACATGGTCTAAATTTAATGGGTGACAGTTTGAATTTCCATATTACCATGAGAGAATCCTATAGCCTACCTATACGTTATGCTCTCAAAGAAAGATATATAGGTTCAACTTGTAGAACGAATCGATAATCACATTGAAATTCGCGTTGTAACAATCACAACCAAACAATCTAAATTTATGTGCAACTATGCGAAAAATCCAGAGGGGCGCACTTGCGCCCCCTTGCGCCCCGCTGCGGACGCCCATGGTGACCTGCTTTGTACCTAGACCATTTCTATTTATTTCCTGGTTAATTTCATACTAACCAAACAAAAGCAAAGCAAAGCCATCAACAGACACTGTGGTGACAAAAATAAACTTAGCATCTTGGGTAACTCTGAATGCAGGAATATCTCACCTCACTTTATTCGACTATATTATTTACCTTTACAATTACAAGATAAAGATGGCTACCCAAACTGCTGATTCATTCTCTGCCAGTGTTGTCAGCCTACCTACCATCCATCCTTTGTTGTCTATAACCTGCAAACTTTAAAAGACAGATACTTTCCTTGAGCCATCCTAAGCAATCTAAAACTTTCATACCGCCATTATTTTGTCTGCCTAACTGAAAACTGTCATTTACCAACTGTTGTAATATCCTGTTAATGCAACATCGTCAATTTTCTCTGAAAAACAACCACTGTGAACATTGAACAAAAGAAAGGCACACTGGGACAAGATCACAGACAGTAACTGTTCAAGATACACTACACGTTGCAACTTGAAGCACTTGTGGTGGTGTTTCAGATCGTCTTGTAAGCACCAACAGTCCTCATACTCTCTGATGTCACGTAATTTCCAATCATATTCTCTGATGTCACGTAATTTCCAATCATATTCTCTGATGTCACGTAATATCCAATCATATTCTCTGATGTCATGTAATTTCCAATCAGTCCTCATATTCTCTGATGCTGCGTAATTTCCAATCAGTCCTCATATTCTCTCATGCCATGCACCGCATGAAGCTCCTCTTGCAACTGAGTGAAATTGGGTCTTTTATCCGGCTGCTGCAATAAATACACACAGAAATTTACAATACAATACAACTGAAATTTCTTACAAAGCACAGAAGTGCACACACGCCTTGACAAGAATCTCACGAAGGCGGATAACGTAGCTACCCAACAGATCTAAATATATGCGATTTAATAGATCTAGAAAATGTTTCCTGAGATGCATGCACTTCAATGTTGCAAATTGTTAATGAAAGACTACTCCAGTATGAAGGGCCAATGCATGAAAACGCACGGTGAGCCCGCATCGATGTACGAGAACGAGTAACCATAAGATCTCCTTGAGTGGCAGAGCGCAAGGATCGACGACCTGGCTGACTGGAGACAGGAACGCAGAGCTCCCTGAGACTGCACCGACCATAGATGCTCGTCCCATGAGTTATGATGCCATGCTGTCTCCAGGTGAGTGACAACAGGCAGGGGCAGACACAGAAACTTTGGACGGGGGGGGGGGGGGGCAAATATTCTTGGCCTTGATGACCTTTTTTAGTCATCCATTCCAAATGTCCTCAAAACACAACACTACTATGCATTGTTCGAAAGCTTGTTGAAAAAAAAATGGGGGGGGGGGGGAGCCACGATACATGGGCAATTCTAAATGGGGGACCATGGCCGGATTGCCCCCCTGGATCCGCCCCTGACTACAGATATGTACTGACTGGCACTAATTCCACGTGAGACAGACAAAGAAGCACAGGTATAATTGCTTACCTGACTCCAGCACGACATCATGATGGCGTAGACAGGTTCGGGACACTGAGGCGGTTGCGACAGACGATATCTCTCATTGCAGACCTTGTAGACGACGTCTGCATTCTTCATCTTGTTGTACGGCGTATCGCCGCCAGAAAATATCTCCCACATCAGAATTCCTGAAAAATTACAATACAGTAATTAAATTCTAAGCATCGGAAACAAAACATCTGCCACAAACAAAAAACGATCTAAATATTAACCCTTTACCCGTTTATTTTTAAATTTTAAGCCCGTTTTCAGCAGATATTCTCGGGGCAAACGGGTAAAAGATTAAAGTATAATAATGCGTTCTATGTAGGTATGTATGATGATGAGTTCTCTGCCTGTAGGAGGTTCATTGGCTTTACGCACCTGGGGATGAGATGAGTGAGGTGGCTTCCTGTTGCCTTCCTCACAGACAATTGTGGGTGAGCAACTTGTCCAAGGTCGCTACACAGTGGCATGAGGTAGATTCAAACCTGCAACCCGTTGGTCACAAGGCGCTGAACTTACCACCGCGTTCCACTATTAAGTATGTATCCAATGGGCTATTTAAGAACTTCAAAAGTGTGCATCTTGTACTGACAACCAGTTTACAGTCTATGATATCCTGCACTGACTCTGGACATGCCCTCCAACAGAAAATTCAGTACATGACTTTCTGAATTTACAATGTCACGTTGCATGGTTGCACAAACACTCATGAACTTAGGAAGTACGGCAACATGCAGACGTGCTGTATATCGCAATCTATGATTTCAGGTCAAATAATTATAAAGAAATGAAACAAAAGACACTTGAATAAACCAACCATATGCCCAAATGTCCGACTTGCTGCTGAATTTCGTGAAATTTAACACCTCTGGGGCCGACCACTTGACAGGAAACTTAGCACCGGTTGAGCTCGTGTATTCATTATCAAGAACATACCTGTAGAAAAATAAACATAGCAATCTGGTGCTAAACTGGGAAAAACGACAAATCTTCAAGAGGTCACATTGAAAAAATGTTCCAAAAGTACCTGGATTCCTAAATGTTTGTCAGCTTAAGCAAGCTTTTCAACAGAAAGAAAAATTCTATCTAGAGCTCTGCACATAGCTACGTTAAAAAGTACTTTACTTACTTACTACTCAGTGTGCGATGGTATTGCATCAAGTAGTGAGAAGTAGCAAAAAATTGCTATATAATCATCATAATTATTATTACTATTATTATTATTATTACTGACATTACTATTATTATCAGCATAACTATTAATTGTGGGGGCAGTGGTGTAGTCGTTGCCTTGGAGCCGGAAGGTTTGAGGTTCGAATCCAAATCACCACGTAAGGACCTTGGGCAAGTCCTTCACTCGCAATTGCTCAGCACTTCAGTATGAAACTCCGATGCACTGTCTGCTCTACATTCAGGAGCGCCTCTGAGTAGTGAGAGCTTGAAGGGGCGCTATAACAAGTGCACATACAAACATACAAACACTGACCTAGCAAGACCAAAGTCCCCGACTTTCACAATGCCTTTGTCTCCGACAAGACAGTTACGAGCAGCCAGATCTCGATGAATCACCGCCTGTTCCTCGAGGTAGCTCATGCCTTGACAGATCTGCGTGCACATGTCGATGAGTGTGTCTGTGTTGAGTAGAAGTCGCTGCTTGTAGCGGCGTAAGTACGTCAACAGCGCCCCTGTTGTTAGCAGAAAAATCAACAGCAGAAAATTAAAATTTAATAAATCAATATTATATGCATCTATCTCAATTTCTGTCTGCTTACATAACCTTGTGCTTTCAGCTCTCTGAGCTCTAGCGACCGACATGATCCATTTTCTCCATTGCTTTCTTTCTGATGTCACTTCCCTTAGTTCTTCCAAGTTCATTCCTGTTGTTTCGTGAACCTCATCCATCCACCTTTTACATAAAACAAGCTGAAACCAAGAGTAAAAGTTTAACAAACTATGCAACTATCTGCTTACATAACTGTTCTGTTCTTAACAGCATGTAGTCCATAGCCAAACAGACGAATCGATTATAAGATAAGAATATTCTTTAATTGACTATTTTGGTGTATAGACACGGTAATAAACGTATCATCTACAGAGCCAATCAAAAATCAAATGTTCTGCCAAACAAAAATCAAATGTTCTGCCAAACTAAATGATGTATTTTAGCGCATAATCGTATATATTCAAAATTTTGATGATCATTATCAAAAACCTCTTTAGCACAGGGACTATTTGGTAATGACTAACTTGTTGCTAGCACAATTTGATTTCACATCATAGATAGCGAAAATTACAAATTAGAACTATTATTCTAGACTCATGCAGTCTATAGGCAAGGTGGCATTTGCCAGAAAAAATTGTTGGCAGTTGCGAAATGGCCAGTCAGGGTCAGAAGAGGTATTACTGATCATCAGAAGTGGTATTACCATCACCTGTGCATGCTAAAACGTACTACTACATCCCTTACCATTTCTGAGAAATTCTGTTACTATGAGGATTGGTTGCTTCTTTGTGCACACGCCATACAACTTGACAAGATTTTCATGCTGAAGTTTCCTGGAATTGGCAAGAAAATATAACTTCCATCAAAAATCAACTCATGTCTCGATTACCTGATTTGACATTTCAATATACTAACTTTATATCATTGTACGTTTTTGACCAATTTTGAATTGAATTGAGTTGAATGCTGGCAGAATAAAATATAACTGGCATTTTGCAATTTTATTATTATGCATTAACTTTCTTATGGTTCCCTGCTCCTAGGCAGGTTAAAAAATGTATGACGTCGCCATTCCTCTTGATATTGGGCCTCTTCCTTAAGCTCCCCAACTATCAGAAACTTAGACATGTCTTTGTATCTTTATGCTACAGTGTTGCCCTAAACATTCTAACAACATCAAAAGCGCTCCTTAGCAATATTTTCATCGATCAATCAATCAATCAATCAATCCGTTTAGTTGAAGTATTTAAGCTAACACAGACACAACATAAACAGACAATATTGTTCAGGGCATTTAAGGAGACAAACACAACATAACGATGAAATATTATGTCAGTATATATGCTAATACAGAATACGCAACATGAAGTTATGACATAAATACGCTACTCTGAAATCTAACAAGTGCATTTTTTCCTTACATCATGGTTTTCGCTTCTTCTATAAAATCTTCCTGGTGCATTGTTCCTTCTCTCATCATTTTTACAGCAACTTCTACACGGCCCATGTATATTGCACGGTAAACTTTCTGCAACGAAAATTCACAATTTAAACTAAAGTTAGCAAACAGCTAGTAATATATGCATACATAGCAGAAAATAAACATTATGGAATTTAAATATGTATGAAGGTCAGTGACATAGAAAAATTATCCAATGAACAGCTTGCACTTACATCCAATGAATAGCTTGCATTTACATCCAATGAACAGCTTGCATTTAAATCTTCATCAATGAAAGCTACCAAAATTTTCAATATTTCTTCAGTTGTCTGTCTTTCAGTATTTTGCTGCCATATTTCTAGTGGGACTCACTTTTTATATAATTCTATTTTAAAATGAAATAATGCAATTTCATACACACCTTCCTGTATGATTATTTCATATTAACCATTCTTTCTGGTAGTGGTATAAATCCATATGACCCGGTAGTCTTCTAATTTCTAAAGGTTTTTTTAGTTTTAAAGTAAATCACAATTTTTGTTATAAAGACAAAATATTCCTTCTCTCTCACTCACTCCAAATTGTCCTGATCCCAGTTCTTCTTTCATTTCTAAGAGATTCTGATCGATTTCCTTCAGATCTGAAACAAAGTAAATTTAAAACCAATTTGACAATAATAATAATAATAACAATAATAACAATTTCTATGGCGCCATAACAAGCGTTTCAAGGGCGCCTACAAATACATATGCAGTTTACTGAATTTTCCAGATTGCTATCACTGGAAAATTTTGAAATGCTACGAGACAGACACCAGATCTGAGAAAAAAATATTGAAACCAATTTGACAAATACAAATGCAGTTTACTGAATTTTCCAGGTTGCTATCACTGGACCATTTGAATGCACTGCGAGACAGACAGGTATTTTTACAAAACAGGATGCTGAAAGTGTTCTATAACCAAGTTTTGATTTTGGTTGGCAAATTAAATTACTACACAACTACGACAATTAGTATATAAAAATGCCCTAAAAACTGCAGAAAATATATAAAGGCCTGGACACGTGATCAATTTTATTTATTTATTTCTTGCATTTGCTATAGTGCCTCTTCAAGCTCTCTACTCAGTCTACTGTTGTTGGGAGTGTCTCTGAGTAGATCCTGAAGAGGAGCTATAACGAGTGCATACATACATACATACATACATACATACATACATACATACATACATACATACGCACAAACATACATACATACATGTCATACATACATACATACACACATACATACATATATACACATACATACATACACACACATACACATACATACAAACAACACAAACATACATACATACATACATACATACATACATACATACATACCATGTCCGAGTCCACACGTTGGCTTCAGACAGCTTCTGTCACCAGGAGGAAAACGCAGACGGACAATTAAGCCTAAAACACAGCCACATTGAAAATATTAGTAACATACCAGTAGTTTATATATTGTTACAGTCCATTGTTAATCCATAAATCAATGGCACTGAGGGTGTGTGTGCGTGTGGAGGGGTGTGCACATGTGTGTGTGTACACGCGCGTGAATGTGTAAAATGACAATAATTTTTTTAAATCAATCTGTATTCAATTTGGTTATCATCCAATTTCGGCAACATCTATTCCTAAATTCGTAATAATCATATTAGTCACATTAATCGCAGCAATACTACCTACAGAAGTTGTTTCATTCGAAAAAGAAAAGTAAATTTGCTCTGACCAAATTAGATAAGCAACATTAGCAGCTGAACAAATGGAGACAATAGAAGCCGTAGCTTATAAAAACTGACCCATAACCATAAATTTAGTATCATGTAATTCATGAGCACGCATGCTGTAAATTTCTAAGGTAAAGTTCTTTCGTGTTACTTTATCCACACAATCAAATGGTAAATAAACACACACACACACACACATATATATATATATATATATATATATATATATAGTGTAATTATATAGCAACAAACAAGAATTGGAAATATGTCATAAAAATTACAAGTAACTTTATTATTCTTAGCCAGTATGAACATTGAGTCACAGCACAGCCTGTCCTCTGTATATTCTATCTATTTACAATATGCAATTTCGAATAAATAATTTCATATGCTGCTATAAATTATGAATGCGTTGACCTACTTCTGAATATTTATCAACCTGAATAAAAATTTGAACACATGATCTGCACACCATATAGGAAGACTTTGAGGTGGTGTGAAACTGGACTAGGCAAAATATTATCTTTTGCCATGTATTTCATTGACACCTAATATTATTGTGCTAAAGAAAAGAGAGTGAAAGAGAGGAGAAAAATTGTAGCAAGGAGAAAGAGAGAGACAGACAGACAGGCAGGCAGCCAGACAGAGAGAGAGAAACAGAGAGAGACAGACAGACATACAGAGACAGATGAAGAGAAGTGAGAAAATGCACAAAAGCCCTTCTTGTTTAACTTTAAAGTAATGGACACCTGGAATCAGCATAGGCCTACCCTTATCATAATCTAAAACTCTATACCTGTACGAGTTTACACCAAAGTACAAAAATTATACAGCACGGAACCATTCAAAGTTTCATCCCAGATCACAAAATATATGTGACAGGTAAGACCAAATTTAAAGCAGATTCCAGAGAGTTGTCCAATTTGGCCAAATATAACCTAGACATAACATTTAACATTTTCTGCATGCTACCTATTAAATAAAAGCGTTGAATATTGAGGAGCAAAATATTAATCAAAATACCGTTCAGTGTATAAAGTCTTACCAGCGCAGTTGTGTTTGTGATAGTAGATCAATTCGGGAATGGTCAGAAAGGGATGCTTGTCGGCAAGGAAGTACTTCTTCTCTGCGTTTATTTTTATGTGATAATGCTTAACCAATCCTTGATCAAGACTGCAATGGAAAACAGCACGAACCACAATCAATCAATCAATCAATCAATCAATCAATCAATCAATGTATGTGTGTTTTCTTTAGTTAAGTTTACTACATTAATTGTCATTTCATTCTGTTTTTTTTAGCCTACTGTTCAATTCATGATATCAACCGTTTAGCCACCAGTTAAAATTAAAATTGCACATTTAAATAGGTGTCCCTCTTAGCGAGATATTCATCCCTCAGGGCCTTCCTTGTTGCCATCCGATTATGTGAAGCATCTTGTATTTTGACTATTGCTTATGGTTGACGGTTACAATAAATGAATTGAATTTTGAATCTGTCAATGATTAGCAAGAGTGAGTTAATGTAATGTATGAACAACTACATGTATAGTGTATACCGGCGGAAGAAGAAGAGCAGTTCCTTCAGCTATAGCCCTAAGGCAGCTATGTGCATTAAGTGCATTAAGTGCTAGCGACTTAATTTTCTTAACCTCAGCAATCAGCATAAAGGGCTGGGTGGCCAGTCTTCTCCCTTGCTGTCTCATCTTCCCACCATCAGAATATGTTCAATGTACTCATCATAGTTGAGTTGGCTAGAGTATGCTTGTGGAAAAGAAACCCCAAACCAAATTTTCTGCTCTGGGAGGGATTTGAAAACTTGGCCTCTCAATTAAGTTAACAGTCTAGTGAACTAACCACTCCACTTTCAAGTACCAATATCACAATAACGCAACAGTAAACATTTTAATCCGTTGGAGATATTGCCTTTGGTCAAGTGGCCACATATAAAAAATATTGAATTGCTATTTAAATGTCAAGATGGCGCCACACTGCATAATTTGTAATTTTCATACATTGGAGATTAATTACAGAGCAGATTAATTAATTATTATCTAGTATGGGTTTAATTGTTTTTCTTTTAATCATGTGGACTAACTTAACTTCAGTTTGGACATTTTCTCAGGTAAGTGCCTTTGATATATGAGAGTCAACTTCTGCCTAAAGTTTTGATGTTTAGATCGTATATTTCAGGTCTGAGATGGCTTGAGATACTATCTAAGTGCTTCCCACAGATCAGAGACATTGAGGCTAATAAGGCCTAAAAAAATTGTTGTGTTTCCGGTAACCCGACCGACCCTCTTTTATTGCCGTGACTCAAATAATTTTGTAAAAAAAAATTTATTTTAAAATAATTCCGAAAAAAAATTAAATTAAATTTTTTTTAAACATTTGTATTGACATAACAGAAAAGACGTCAACAAAATGAAATTAATAGGACTGTTTTCTAGAGCAGTTTTAGGTGCAGACAGTCAAGAAATAGGCAGTTTATACTTGCTTAGAACACGTACTTCACTGCATAAAATATTTTACCAAAATAAAAATATTTTCCGACCTACCTACCCAATTTTTTTTAGCTCTGTTACCGGAAACACAACATTTTTTTAAAGGCCTAATTATCAGAGTCTCTGTCTCCAAACTCAAACAAAACAATCAGCTCACAATAACATTCCACATTTCCATGTAACCCTGCATCTGCAAAAAAATATTCGTAATAATAAACAAAATAAATAACAATAGCAATACGTTAAATCGAATGAGACTGAAATGTTAAATGTGTACAAGGGGAAGGGTCAGGTTAATATAAGCTTCTTGCTTTTTCAGGGCTTCCTGTTGCCCCGCGATTGTCTGTTTTCGCTGTACTTACTAACAGGGCTAAAAGTGTGGCGTCCTGGCACATATTTTCAGATCTCTATGCCATCCTGCCACTTATTTGGCCAGCACACCTGAAAATGTAAAGGGCGTCCTGGCACTTCTTTTGGAAAGGTAAGGAGCGTCCAGTCACTTATTTTCTTAACACTTTTAGCACTGCCTACTACCTATGTTTTATATTTTCCTTCTGGTGCAATAAATAAAAGTGTTTGTCAGGCGTTCACTGTTCATCACGCACAGCCAACTCGTGTTGCCCTGTTTGAAACGGAAATAAATGATAGTTTATAATAATAATAACAACAAAAATAATAATAGTTAATAATAATAATAACAATAATATTAATAATTATATGGTTATGGTAGTGCTTATGATGATAAATAAAATTTAAAAACATAATTTTTACAACATCATCATCATCATCATCATAAACCGTGGGCTCATCGCCCGTAGGTGTCCGACGCCCTTTTCACCATATTCCTCCACAGATCTCTTTCCAGTGCAATGTGGCTCAGCTCTTGCAGTGATGTTCCGCACCAGTCTATTAAATCATCCGCCCATTCTCTATGTGGTCGCCCTCTTTTGTTTCGCCCGTCCATCATTCCGAACACCAATGTCTTTATTTTCCTGTCGTTGCTCATTCGGCATACGTGACCGAACAGACCCAGTTTCCTCTGGATTATCCTCTGCATCATGTTTTCCCTGAGGTGTATCCGTTTGTACAGTTCCACGTTAGTCACTTTCTGTGTCCACACTATTCCCAAAATCCTCCTATAGCATTTTCTTTCAAAAGCTAGTATTCTTTTCTCGATGTCTTTTGTTATTACCCAAGCTTCGCATCCATATAGCATGCTGCTGAAAACGCAAGTTCTCAGCACACTCTGTTTAGTTTCCTGCTTTATGGCCTTGCTCTTCCAGATCCTGTCTAAAGCTTTTAGTGCTGCCGTCGCCTTTGCAATTCTGACCATTACTTCCTGCCTACAATCGAGATCGTACGTCATATTGCAACCGAGATATGTGAACCTGTCCACGTTTTCTAATTGGATTCCGTCTACAACCATCTGCTTTGTTAGATCTCTATCGCCGAAAACCATTGTTTTTGTCTTGTCAAAATTCATCATGAGACCATAATCTCTTCCCTTCTTCATTCAATGTTTGCACTGTGTGTTCTACTTGTTGTTCGTCTTCTCCAATCAAGTCGATATCATCAGCAAAGCATAGATTGTTGATGTTTTCACCACTAATCGATACACCATCGTTTTCCCTGATCTTGTCCAGTATCCTTTCTAAGTGTGTGATGAAGGTGTTTGGTGATATAGGGTCACCTTGTCTTGTGCCTCTGCTAGTGTTAAACCAGGGTCCAGTTTCTCCACATACTCGGACTGCTGCCTTTGCATTGCTGTTTATTTCCTTCAAGAGATGAGTCAGTTTGCAATCCACACGATAAGATTACAAAACTGCCCACGTTTTACAACATATGATTTTAAAAGTTTGTTATAGATTACCCTGCAGATTTTGTGAAGACGGACAACGTGTACGTGTCCTTCTGACTAGATTCGCGCACGAGGAACACTCCCTCGCGACCGTCGCCCTGGAGGATTTCTTCGCTTTGCGTCCTTGAAGTCTTCGAATAAAACCAACTGAAAAAACAGACAATTTTAATCGTACCAATATATTGTATACATGTACACTTGTCATAATGCTGCCTCAAGATCTCTACTCAGAGGCACTCCCGACTACAGCACGGACACTGAATCAGTGTTTCACGGTGAAGTGAATGAGCCATTGCGTGTGAGTGACTTGATCAGGGTCCCCCACCTGGCGACATGAGTTGGATTCGAACCTGCAACCTTCCAGCTCCAAGGCACCGAATATATCCCTACACCACCACGCCCCACAATATATTGTATCATAACCTAAAAATTTCTAAAATGATACTCTAAAGTTAGGCGCAGAGCGCAGATTATTTCTAGTTCAGTGTCAAGCCAAAGAGTTTCTGCGTTCAGAGATGATCAATGGATCGCACATGGTCAACGTGGATGCTATGCAATATCTAGTGGGAGGACACAAACTGGATAAGTCTAGCCAGATAATGAGTGAAGTCTAACTGGAAAATTTGAATTGGCAGCTCAAGGTGTGTCAGTCTAAGAGGAAAATAAGTGGTAATTTCGCAACGTAGGAATGGCCTTGCATCAGCCATTGCAATTGAGCCTAGGCTAAACTTGCCTGCTTTCATAAGTAGCTAAAATCTTTTTAAGCTGTGGCAGCATGGCTGGAACGGCATAACCTCTGAGCAAGTCTCTTGAACAGGTGCTATATAAATTCTTAGAATGAATTAATGATATTGTGCAGTAAGATCTGTAGTACATTTAACGTTTTTGAAGAGAAGGAAAGAGACTCTAAATGTTGCAATTCAATTGTTGGCGCCTAACATTGGTATTTCCTAATTTATACAACATGAACCTAACTTTCAACATTGAATCCCCTCAATAATAATTCATATCCTGTGAATCTTCCGCCATTTATTCCTCTACCAGTGCACATAACTCTCCTAATTCTGTTTTATCCATATTCAATAACAGCCTAATGCGAGATAAGGAAAGTCAGCAACCCTAGAGCAAGGACATTTGTCAAACTGGTCAAACAGCCTGAAATTCTCTGTCGGCCACCCTTCAAAATTGTGAGATTATCTAGAGGGCTGTTGAAGAACACTTGAAGGACACTTGAACGTAGAGTGTGTACATATAAAAACGACTACAACTTCACAGCAGCGTCGAGTGTCAAGACCTATTTCTTAATGACTTCCTATTTGCAGCTCGTTAAGCACACTCACAGAGCACTCAGCAACATAATCTTTCAAAATAATTTCTATTCTATTTACATATGTATGTGCAGCGTGCACTTGTTATAGCGCGCCCCCTCAAGATTCCTACTCAGAAGCGCTCCCGACTACAGTGCGGATATTGCATCGGAGTTACACGCCGAAGCACTGAGCAATTGTGAGTGAAGGACTTGCCCAAGGTCGCTAAGCGACGGCTTGAGGTGGATTCGAACCTGCAACCCTCCGGCTGCAGGGCAGCGAACATGCTCACTACACCTCCACGCACCACATTTATGTGATAATAAGACGCCTCTCATAGTACAGCCTAATTAGAGGTGCTCCCAGAGAGAAGAACCCTTTGTAAAAAGATAAGTCATACGAGAATGAGCAAAAAACAAAGTGCCTCTACAGTCTACATACAATCAATGGTACATCGGCCCAAAAATAAATAAAATAAATTAATAAAACGTATTTAATATTAACTTCCTGTTAATCTTCAGCAACAGATCAGTTAAAATCAAATACATTCTGATAAATAATCAATTCTTATACTCACTCGTACTGTTCAAGGCTGCTCCCACCACATTTCTGGACGTAGTTCGCGGGAATGTATCCAACCTTACTAAAACAAACACCAACAGCTTCATGTTTTACATACGTAACGACCGAAATACTGAATATCAAAAACTGGCAAAAGAAATGTTACTTGTCTTGCCACATCATGCCTTTCAAGTAGACCTACTCAACCCTTCGGCAACGTGCTACAGCTGTTATTATTACTTTTTTTTATTATTATTGTAAATATAACCATCATTTATTTCCGTTACAAACTGTGCAATGCCAACTGGCTGTGCTTGCTGAACAGTGAACGCCTGACAAAACGCTAGCATAATGTACGTACTAATAGTTTGCCTACAACTGCATATTATTACTATTATCTTCAACAATCAACATCCGTAACATAAAGTACAATTAACAAGGTTAGCAGTAGCTATTGCTGTAAATGATAATAAAAAAATGCACCAATCTCCATCAACAACAATTTTCCAAGACCTGTATGGTCCTTGAAACAAAGCATTTTTACACGAGCACAAAATGACATCAGCAATCAAATAGCAACTGAACTACTTTCCTTATGAACTAGATGGATACATGATGAATATGTTTAGTATTTTGTTGTCCCGCAGGCTCGCCTGGCTATTAAGCAGCGCCGTGCTTTCTCGGTCGTGGAACCCACTGTCTGGAACGACCTCCCGGTTACGCTTCGCTCTCTACTTGTGGTCCATCCGGCTGGGTTCTACAAGTCTCTCAAGTCTTTTTCTTTGGTCGTGGTTGGGCTGGGAGCACCTCTGAGTAGTTTCTTGAAAGGGCACTATATAAATGCCACTGCACACTAGCACATCTCTCAAACAACCACTCAACTACACATCAGTCCATATGTTCAGTAGTTGTTGTTGATGGAGATAAGTGCATTTTTATTATCATTTACAACTATGGCTACTGCTTCCCTTGTTAACTGTACTTTGTGTTACTACTGATGTTGGGACCTGAACCTTGAACTCAATGGTAAAATACAGACATGTCCATATGTTTCATAGTCCACCACCACCAGGGACGTCATCAGCTTAATAATAATGACACACACGTTGCACAAATATTCTCATTGCAGCCAACTTAACCAACCAATGACAGATCTCAAGTACGTTGAGAATAATTCCTCTGTCCTCGTTTTCACCAATCCAAGGGCCTCTTAAAACTGTTTGACCTTCATTATACATCCTGACATTCCACAATTGCCGTCCTTCTTGCATGGCTACACCACCAGGCACGGGGGTATTCGTGCTGGACCATCACTCGCAACCAACATGCAAGTATCAGAGTACATACACCCACGCAAGCAGGCATCACATAATCCCACACACATAAAAACACAATATATACCAATATATGCAAGCTTGCATTACAAACAATGAAACGCTCAAGCAGGAAGTAGGTTGGTAATATGGTATGAATACAAAACAAAACACATAAAAATCATAGAGTACCGAGGTATATGTAAACTTCACTAACAGAGAAGAACATGTCAGATATAACAGTTGAAATGAACAGAACGACTTGCTCATTTCGAGAGGCCAGTTGGTAAAAATTACGATTAAAAAACTCAGGAGCAGATACAAATGGTAATAAGTTAATAACAGATAGTTATATATATATATTAAATAAGTAAAAAGTTCAAAACTTTTCCATGGATAATGCTTTCAAAAATCTGTACAGTATACATATTTCATATATATAATAATTAATTATTATATATATGTGTATTATGATCACTAAATCTAGTGGTGGGTTACAGTATACATATTTCATATATATATATATATAATAATTAATTTATTATTATTATATATGTGTGTATTATGAGGAATAAATATGTATACTGTAACCCACCAGTAGATTTAATGATTTATTTGTGATAGATTTGAATAAAAATTGAGATCTATTTATTTATAGTTTTATGTATATAATTAATATAATTATTATATAAATAATATACATATAACTATATTATGCATATATAATATATTACAAATAAAAAATATTTGACCAGTCATAAATGTTCTCATACTTAGACTTATTTCGAGCAAGCCACCAACTAGACGCCTCCAAGTTCTCTCCAACCAATTCGTATTCTTCGCCCTACAAACAGAACATCATCATTGAGTGAAATTTAATTCTTCATTTTCATCAAAGGCAATTTAAATGAACCAGCACAATTGCAATTTCGAAAAGTCATGTCTGTGATATGTTGTAAGACTTCTCACAGAGTAAATGTACACTTCACTAACAGAGACTGCCAGTTGCTCAAGACCTATGTTTTTAGCCGTGGCTGGGCTGGGAGCGCCTCTGAGTAGACTTCTTGAAGGGGCACCATATAAATCTTTGAAATGAATGAATGAATGATTGAAGAACATGATTCCAGGGATAACTTTTGAACAGGACTGAGCAATGCATTATTGATAGATAATCAACAGTTTCACAAAAGTACAGGCTACTGCCTCACACACAATAGACGCCAAAAAAGAAAACTAAACCGAAGTCAAGTTATCTACAGTTGCCCTATAATTATTAAATTAAATGGCTTACAAGGAATTCAGAGTTGTCATATTACAGTCTAATCAAATTGAAGCACTCAAACTTGACATTGAAGACTGGCTACTGCAAGCCACTATGCGATTTGACTCACGTGTCCTGGTTAGCCTGCTCCCACTGAGTGTTCATAGGCCATAAAATTTGAGTCCTCATTTTCACAGCTTTTAAACTCCCATAAAAGGATGACAGAAATTACATTTTTCTGAGTACTATAAACAGTATACAGACTCTCGACCATACTTCTCTATCGGACTTGCACAGATTTCGATGAAATTTTCATAATTATCTGTAATCATTTCTTTCATTGTAACTGGCAGCAGTATGTCAGCAGCAAGAGCTCAATAAAACGAATTTGATTTGTTTATTTGATTTGTTTACTTATTGCACACACACACACACACACACACACACACACACACACAAGTCAAACAGAATAAACATGACTCACTAAACAGAGTGCAAAAGGAATCAGAAAAAGCTAACAGCTTATACAGTCCTGACCCCTAGCTCCATGACTATTTATATAGTGCAAGTTAGTATTAATACTTAAAAGCCTATTTCATGATCAGCAACGTATTTGTAATTGTCCAATTACAAAATAAATCTGCAGCAACATACTTAAAACTGTCCTATTACAAAATCAAGTTGCACCTGCTATATATGGGCTTTGCATCTGATGACATTCACATTCTGTTTTGAACACATACATTAAACACATCAGTATCCTACACAACTAGTTCAAACTGTACAACATACCACATGCTACATCAAACACATCAGTGTCATATACAACTATTTCAAACTGTATAACATACCACATGCTACATCAAACACATCAGTATCATACACAACTGTTTTAAAACTGTATAACATACCACATGACACACAACAGTTTAACATTGAAATCCGAGTTACTCACGATTTGAAGGTCCAGGTCGTTAGGCTCTAAGGCAGTGTAGCTGTATAAAGCAAGAACCTTGACTACTTCAGTTTTTGATGGCACAGCAGGCGGAGGCTAAGATCAGTAAGCAACAGACGTCAAAATTAAATTAAATCGAAATTTAATTCTCTTAATTAATACCCTGTCTAATTAATGCAATTTTGATGAAACTGAGACATCACTTGTTTAACAGGTAAAAATTGCACAAGCAGCATAATTAATTGGAAATTAAGTCCAGCCTTCACTCACCCAGGGCTGTATTCATGCAATCTTTCCTGGCATGTAAAGTACATGCGAGTAGATATGTAGGTATGTACATTTGAACATTTATGTAGCACCTTCAAAAATCTCTTGAAATGTCCTAAAACTGATTTCTTTTGAAGAGGCAAAAAATAAATTTTCATAGAAAACTCAATATTTGTTCATTATTCACTTTTTTTACTCCATCAATCATATCACTAGTACTTAATACTCATACATTTAATTGTGACACATCTTTAGAACTTCAAATGAGATCATCTTTTTAGAGAAAGATCCTCGAGTTGATGAGATAAATTTTCAAAACAAACATCTAAACAAATTCTTTTATATCAAACTGTTATGCTTGTCATAGGCCCTAGGCACTCTTGCATGCGTAAGCTCCGACTGCCAACTCCGCACTAGAGCTAAACACATTCACATTATTTCTTGGCCTCATGCGACGCCATGGTAGGCCTTTACACCTGTCTAATTATGATTTATGAACAAACCCACTTTCAATTTTAAACTAAACATTTTACCATTCATCTTAAAATGAAAACCAATTTGCAATATATATTTTACGTGAATTCTCACAGCATTAAAAGTTTTTTAATTAGCGCAGCTTAACTTAAAATGTCTCAATACAAATCCAAAGGCCACTGAATAATTTGTACTTCCATTATTCTTTTTTGGGGTCAAACAATACGTTTATTTTTTTCAATATCTCATTTTTTAATTTCGTGTGCCTCTGTACAGTCTGCAGACCCTAAGCACAGTGCCTACTGGATAAGTTTAAACCTCTAGACAGGAATATAATTTGGGATGTAATGAGTCAAGTAGAGTAGCATTGATCATTCACCTCTTTAGAAGGCGGAGGAGGTAGTGGCCTCAGTGCAGTATCTAAAAAAAGCAATTCACTCTATCAGTAAAAAAATTTTAAACCAGCAAAACTTATCAAGTACTATATTGAAACAAAACAAAAATATAGCTACAAAATGTTCCCTGCACTTTCAGGTATAACACTACTTAACACACCAGCTATTTGGTTAGACAACTTGCCTTGCAATGTGGAGATAGCTACCGCAAAACTCTCACGAGGTAGTTACTCTGTAGGTATTTAAACTCAGAGCTTGTCTTTCACTCACGATTGTTTCGACATCCCATAATGATGTTAGGTCGTCAGACAGCGGTGCCCAACAAAATGTCCCCCCCCCAAAATGATAAGTAAAAAATACCACGGCCCTCATTCCCAAACCAAATTCTGCATCGACCCCATGCAACTGTTACCTAAACTAACCACACCTACTCATCATTTTCGGTGGTAGAACCCTCTACCTGGAATGGTCTTCCTCTGACCCTCCGCTCTCTTGGTAAAAATTCTTCTCAGGCTTTCCTCTCTCATCTTAAGACAGTTTTATTTGACCGTGGTGAGGTTGAGAGCGCCACTGAGTAGACCTCTTGAAGAGGCGCTATATAAATGCACATAATGAATAATGAATGAATCATCATACACAAGCACATCGACAATCTACATGACGCTGGGAACCAAATGGTCAACGACTGAAAAGAACGTTTACTTTTTCCAATCTGTTGAGGCGAAAGACTAATATTGGCGATTAAATTATGTGGTTGACTGGCGACGACGTTGTTGTGACTTGTGGGGACGGTGGCATTCTGGCATCCGTCGGATCGCTTGTTGATGCTATCACAGCAGCTGTACTTGTTCAGCCTCTGCATCCAGATGCCAGGATGATACATAGTTGAGAGGACGGCACCCACTTTGACGGACTCTACAAAAACAGAAGAAACCCGACGATACAAATATACATATTCATTCATTCTTTAATCAATTCTTTATCTTTATTGAAACCTTTTTGCCAAAACACATCAAAAGAGGGGGGTGCTCGATAGTACAGTGGTTAGTGCGCTGGACTGTCGACCGAGAGGTCGGGGGTTCAATTCTCCGCCGGGGCAGAAATTTGTAACGAGATTTCTGTTCCACAAGCACCCCTAGCCGACTCAGCTATGATGAGTACACTGACCTCACGGTCAGTGGATAATGAGACGGTGACGGAGAGGATTGGCCACCACCCTCATATGTCGAGGCCTTGAAAATAAAGTCGCTAACACTTAATCCTCATTGGCTAGCCCTCTGTGCTAGGTAGACGGGATCTCATTATTATTATATTATTATCAAAAGAATAAACACAGAAAAGCATCATCAAAAAACAGACTGGCGCATAGGAAACAAAGGGCCCATGAGAAAGCGCGGTCACCGAATCAGGTTTTCATCCGCCGATGAACGACGATGATTAAAAGGAAATTCAAATAAACATAAACTCCATAATAATATTTGCAAGTCAGATGTCCACCGTGCGTCCAAGTCCGGTTGCCAGAGGTGAAAGAGAAAGCCGTAAGTGCAAAACAATAGAATAGAATACAATACAGCGAGCACAATGCTGTGATGTTATAATACGCTTAGGTAAAATTCCCTTAGAAGAGTTCATGTCAGACTCAGCTTTCAGTCTCTGGCAAGGGATACACTTCCACTTTCAATGGAAACTCCGAAGACTTTCGGGGCACTCGAGAACATAAGGCCAGCCCTACAGTCCACGAGTGAAGTATAAGCAAATTAACTTAGGACTTTTATTTGCATGTAGGTCATCATTAGAATTTCTTGATGAGAAAGCCTCCTTTCCATTTATGTTTAATGATTGACCTTCTGATGGTTACACTCTATTATCATCATATATTAACAGTGCGTGTGGCCTTCTGCTGTCCTCTTCGTGAACACTTCATAATCTTCAATAATGTGTCATAGTGACTAATAGTCAAAACGTGTATTTCTTGATGCACTTACTCTATGAACGAATTAACCTTGTCAATGAGCCAGCCGACTCTTAGCGGACCATCTTTCTCGGCTGACTCATTGACCTGCAATAATGCTATGTTTAATTTACCATTTACATTGTATTCGTCATAAAATGTATAACATTGTTATGCAAATACTGATGGACATGCAAGTCAATAACTACAACAACAAAAACAAATTGAACAAACAAAATAAATGTAAGCGTAGGGTTAACTTATGTGGCAACAGCACCTCTGAAATCTCTCAGCACCAAACAAAGATCTATTCGAGAAGACCAGCTTAGGCCCCCCCAGCCAGGGGCGGATCCAGGGGGGCCAATCCAGCCTTCAAAAATTTCTGTATCCGCCCCTGCCCCAGCACTTCTGTCCTACTGAACACCACTGAAATTCAGTGTTTGGAAGCTGGTCTGAACTTCATTTGTCAGAACTCTGCCACTGGATGCACTCTGCCAGTCCCAAGCCTGAATAAAGGAGGAGGGTGTCGCTAATAATCTTTGTTACCACACAGTGATGTTAAACTGAAACTACTACTACCACCACCACCACCACCACCACCCCCACCACTACTACTACCACTACTACTACCACTACTACTACTACCACCACCACTACTCATAATTGTCAGATCTTCAGTCCACATTACGCTGTATTCAAGCTTAACAGATCCCTCTCAAAAGTTCACCCATTATCTCATTATTACACTGTAGCCAATTGACTTCTGACATCAACTGTCTCTCTGGTCCAGAACTGAGTACAGTTGTATATGGCAGTCGGTGCAAGCGTATAAACAGCCAAAGAGGGAGTGAAATAGAAATTGAAAAACAGAATTTAAGAGACATCCCAACAACAGCTCTCCACATGGCAACTGACTAAAGTTCTGCACCATGGTATCCGCATGAATTTCTGTGACTTTGCACGCATTAAAAATATTTAAAATAAAAATAATAATAGCAATAATAATTACAATGATATAGTGACAATGAGTCATGCTAACAATAAGAAGAGTAATAATAATAACAATAACAGCTATGGGCGAACCGAGAGGGACCACCTACTTATTTCAGAGGCTCTCAATCACAATTCAATGATTCAACGCCGTAGCATTTAGTTGCTCCTTTAGAAGACCCACGCCTGAAATGGATGAGGTTTAGCCATTCCAGGCACATTGCTTCTATATTTTATAAGTCCCTTTGGGAACAAAGTATCTCACGGCAAAAAATAACAATAATAATAATAATAACCGGAATGTTAGTCTTAGGTTTAGTTTTTTATAGATCAATTTTAGTTTGCTTATGGGGTGGCCAGTCCATGGTAGGCAGCAGCGTTGTCACGTTGGATAGTGACTGAGAGGCTCTGGAACAGAAAGCCTGTATGGCGATTTTATTAAAAAATAATAATAAATATAACTTAGGCCATTACTGTTATTAACCCTATGACGCACACCTTCCGCGCCAACGCATTTAGCACACCTGGGGTCCAATGGACCCCACCGATAACATGGGTTGAAATTATATCAATTAGATAGAACATGGGAATGAACGACTTAAATGTATGTTGTACATAGCACATGCACTCATGGAACATGTTTGGGTCAATAATATGTAGGCCGAAAATTAACCCTCTAGGGCTGCCAAGAGGGGCCGGTGGTATCCCCCCCGTTAAGTTTTCTCACCATCAAACATTTCTCGTATGGAATAAAATTTTGACATTTTAAGTACTTGCAGGGGGTTCATTTACACACATTTAGAGGTAAGATTTGTGATGATACCCCATGCCGTTCAAAAGTTATACCCGATATACCCTAGGTACCAAGAGGGGGGAGGAAACCACCAACTTAGGTTAACGACTGTAATATTTTATCCGTCATTTATTATGAAGAAGAAACATTCTGCCCCTGCGTAGAGGGAATGCAGGGCTACATTGTCAAGCTAAATAATTTGTCTTTTCATAACCGGAAGTGCTCAAAATTAATAAAAATTTGTAAAAAATGGTGATTTTCAAAAAAAATTCCTAGCGAGAATTTCTAGCTTGCTCAATAACTTTGACCAGTGACCCAGCCAAAAAACATAAGGAGTTGCCATTTGTATGTATGTATGTACAATGTACATGTATGTATGAATGTATGCATGTATATATGTATGTATATATGTGTGTGCATGTATGTATGTGTGTATGTAGGTATGTATGTATGCATTACGCATGCATATGTATCTGTGTATGTATGCATGCATGTATGTACGTACGTGCGTACGTATGCATGAATGTGTGTATGTATGTATGTATGTATACATACTGTATGTTTGTAAGTATGTATGTATGTGTTTTTGTTTGTATTTATTTATGCGTGTATATATGTGTGTACGTACGTAATCTCTTCAGGCACTATTGTATCATATGACTATGTAGGTAAGCCTATGTATGCTTGTATGTACACATGTGCAGTGTATGTGAATGTATGTATGTGTGTATGTAAGTATGCATGTATCTATGTATGTATGTGTGTATGTTCGTAAACACACAAACATGCACACATACATACGTACATGCATACATACATAAGTACATACATTCATACATACATACATACATACATACTCATACAAGCATACATACATACATATATTCATATAGATATACAACATACATGCATACATGCATGCATGAATGCATGCACACATATATACAATACATACATTAATTAATATATACATTCATACATACACATACACACATATATACATACATACATACTACACTGTATCTAAGTATAAACCCTGGGACGGGGGGTAATGGCGGGGCGGGGGTAATGTCCCACTGTGGGTAATGTCGAGGGGCAATGGGGGGAGTAATGGCATGGGTTATGGGCCGGGGGTATGTCCTGTTCCCATTATGCTATAGTTCATGAAGCATGGATCTATAAATGCTGAAGCCTGGGGTCCGTTGGACCCCTGGTGTGCTAAATATGCCCTAGGTGTCTTTCTCAATTTTTTTCAAATCAACCGGGGGTCCTACAATCTCCCAACTTTTTTGTACATGTAGGGGGATGAATTGTTGAGGAATTTGAATTATTTCAGATTTTTAGTATTCATATCCAAAAAGATATTCAAGATATCGCACCTCTGGGGTCCGATGGACCCCAGGTGTGCGTTATAGGGTTAAGCTACCGAACCGAACACACTGCTGTAAAGCCGACCTGCGTGTCGTGCTAAAGTGGACCGTATTTTGTATAACCTGTACCTGTAATCATTCTATGGTTGGTCAGATTGAATCATTAAAGAATAATAATAATATGATTATTATTATTAAAAATACTACTACTACTACTAATAATAATAATAATATTAATAGCTCTAGGATAGATCTGATAAAAATAAAACAATTAATAATGGCTCTCTTAGCGAGAGTTTATACACAGAATTCCAGAGATGCAGATGTAGTCTATCGTTACTTAGTCTTTTCAGAGTACTTTATGTGAAGATGTCGGACAGACATACTTACTCACTGATTGATTTACCAGTACTTATACTGGTTGCTGACTACTGGTAATTGAAAAAAGATATATTCGCTATTTAGACATCTGCAAGAGGCAAGTGTTAATTTACACGTTATTCTTAAGCAACCTACTTTAACATCCATACCTTCTATGACCATTCATTTCACCGAACCACCTCTGGTGCCTTGAATACGTTAACCTATTTAAGGTTTTCTGCCCCTTTTTAACATGTGCCAAGTGCTTCAAGGTTCCCCACATATGGATTGTGACAGCATGAGACTTGAATACTCGGATATATATCCGCCAAATTGAATTCTTCATCATACAAGGAATATTTAGGCCCAAAAAATAGCCCCCCCCCCTCTTCCGAATTAACATTGATGCAGTCCAGACCCCACAGGATAAACAGAAATATGTCAGGCTTCTATATAGACTAATCACAACACCACCAGCAATTACAGTTTGTCAGAAGCTACCACTACAGCTGTCTCTAAACATTTAACCCAAACACACTTGCAGATAAGGGGACGGACTCTGAATAGATAGGTACTCACAGGAAAGTTGGAACAGAACGGCACGTACAGAGAAGCAGACAACTAACATGACACACACAGACACAGGCAGTTAGGAGACACACTAACCTAATTTTATTTAAAGTGAAAGAGACAAACAAATTAAATAATAATAAAACTTATAGTAATCGATACACACAATCGTAAATGCATAGATCAATGTGACGTATGGCAAATGCTTTGACAGAGAAATACCAAATACATTTATAGATACAATACACAATGTAGATAAAAGCACAAAGACACACCCATGCGTACATAAATAAATCTACATGAAATCATCAATGACCTCTGCAGACAGACAGACAGACAGACAGACAGACAGACAGACAGACAGACAGAGAAAAAACAGGCAGACAGACAGACAGTTAAGAGTCACACTGTTTTGATCTTAAGAGACAGATCAACACAGACAAACAGACAGACATAGAAAAACAGGCAGACGTAAAAAAACAGGCAGACATAAAAAACAGGCAGGCAGACACAGAAAAACAGGCAGGCAGACAGACAGCTAAGAGGCACACTGTCTTGATCTTAAGAGACTCATCAACACAAGCAGGCAAGTAGACAGACAGACAGACAGACAGACAAGAAGACGGATCCGAAGGATGTACAAACCTTCTCTAATGGCTGACATCCAGTCATTTCTCTGCTGTTCAGAATTCGCAATTATGTACAAAATGTTCTTCTCATCCTCCTTGTACGCAACCTTTCAAACAATACACAAACAATTGAGTCAACAACTGAATTTCTTTCGACGAAGGTGCTGAAAAATTAAACTGGTTCTGACAAAAACCGGCATTGACAAAGATTTTCATAACAAAGACTAGCACTGACAAAAACTGGTATTGACAAAAACTAGTACTGAAAAAAACGGTACTGGAAACCCACTGGTACTGACAAAAACCTGTTATTGACAAAGACTGGTACTGACAAAAAACTGGTACTGACAAAAACTGGTATTGCCAAAAACAAGTACAGACAAAAAATGGTACTGACCAAAAAACTGGTACTGACATAAAAAACTGGTATTGACAAAAAACTATAGTACTGACAAAACCTGGCAGTCACAAAAACCTGGTACTGACAAAAAAACTGCCACTGACAAAAACTGGGATTCCTGACAGAACTGGGAATGGCCTTGCAGGACTTCATTAATAATGAACCAACAAAGTCCCGGTACGGTTTCAGCCCATCCACTTCATATAATTAAGAACATCCTGTCAATGCTACATTCAGCTGGCTACTCAGAGATAATTTAGTAGATAACAGTCCTTTAAACTAACCCGATATAAGTGTTAGTAGCACCCTCATATTCCCTAACCTCATTAGCATACATGTACAAGGATGGGGCCAGTGGCCAGCTCAACCCACGCTTTCTGATGTTACTCCTATTGAAAGTGTATTCTCAGTGTATTTGTTACGGAGAAATTCACTAGGGTCCCCAGATGAAACCAAAATTTCATGGAGATATGAATCCCAAAAATTCATCAAAAAGAAATTAAACTCGTTGAAACATGAGTTCATTTACAGTGGTTCTTAAAATGGCTCCTCAAGACAGCATCGTAACGCATTTCTCATGCTAATCTTTACATTCACATCAAAAGCCAGATATCGCACTGTTAAGGATATTATTATTATTATTATTATTATTATTATAAAATGAATTTGTAACACGCACAAGGTCACACCGAAATGTGAATCTGAGGCGCGGATAGTCAGCCGCCAGAGGAAGATGCAATCAAAGATCCATGTGCTTGAAAACCAAGAAGTAGTGAGTTTTGAGCCACTTTTTGAAGGAAGGAAGTGGAATAGCGCGAGAGAGAGCGGAAGCCGATTCCATTCCCTAGGTGCTGAGGCATTGAATGCACGCGAGCCCACAACTGTCTTGCATCGAGGTTCAGATAAAAGATTTGTGCCTGATGAACGCAAGTACGAGGAGGAATGTAAGGAGTTGGTAATGACATAGAGACATACTATTTATGACATTGTATCCCATTATCTCTTGACCATCATCCCATTCACAGCAAGACATCATTCTGCTGACCTAATTAACTTAGACCGAGTTTTTAGAAAGATGATCATCCAACCTGGAATGCATGTGATCGGTTACCAAGGGGATCAGCATCAGCAGCCTCAACCGTCACAATCTTCTGCAATGATATGCGACCCTTAACCCTGCTGCCAACGCCATTCTGCAACAGATAAACAACGGACAAAAAAATAACAGACAATGCAATGTCAAGGACTATAAACAAATCTGCAAAAAATTCCACAACAGTCAAACCGCAGATGTGGGTAAAGTAGTATAAACCACTTCAACACACTTCAAGTACACTGTAGTACAGTTATAGGCACTGCAAGGCACGGTGGTGTACGGGTATGTTTGGTGCCTTGGGGCCTGAAGGTTGCGGGTTCGAATCCACCCCAAGCCACTGCATAGGGACCGTGAGCAAGTCCTGCACTCGCAATTACTCATGCGAGCCAACGTGAAATTCCGATTCAGTGTCCGCATTGTAGTGAGAGTGCATCTGAGAGGAAATCCTGAATGAGTACTCTAACAAGTGCTCATGCATACATTATGTAATATTTCTGCCAAGTGCACATTTCTGAAAACGCTGCGCATCAACAAACTGTATTAACTCTTTAATTGCAAGCTGCATTCCGAGAAATAATTCGCACATACATTATGCATACACTTGTACTCACACTTGTATTAATTTTGAGACCTAAGTACTTGTACCGATACTTGAGAACAAAGTGCTTGCACTCATACAGCATGTATGCGCAACTGAAAGGCTTTTACCACCGCTAGCATTATTTACCAGTCAAACGCTTTCCAGTTGCGTTGTAAAAACGGAAGCAGATAATGACCGCAATAAAAATAATAATTCTCCCAAAGTCATAAATTATTCTGGTTATGATAATTTCACTGTCAGTGGAAGTTCTGTTATTTCTGCAAAGTGCAAATTTCACAGTAAAACAGTCACCGTACAAAACTATCATAATTTCATTTTTTTTAAATGCACGTCAACAAACTTCGTTAACTCTTTAATTACAAGCTGCATTAATCTCCCAGTCACCTTTGTACACACTCATCAGAAAAGGGTTAAACACCTGTAAAGACTTCGTCCAAAGAGGTGACTGGTAAATCATATTAGAATTGACGAGTGTATTATAATTCTCTAAATTGTTTATAATTTATTTTAAAGTCCAGTTGAGCCTCTTAATTTTTATAGAGTGGATCAATGAGTATGGAAGATTGCACACAGGATAGGGAGAAATTTGGAGAGGGATTTAATAAAGGTAACATGCTGGCACGAAGAGCACACAGATGCGGGATCGCTTCCCACTACCCTCCCCTATCCTCCCAAAGGTCCACTCAACTTTCCATTCAACGTTGTTCAACTCATAGTTAAACTCTGCCACTCTCTGCCAGTGCCAGTCCGAAGCCTGGATAAAGGAGGAGGGCATCACCAATGATCTTTTTTTATCACGCATTGACATTAAACTGAAACTGCAACATTCAACGTTGGTAAAATGAGTAGTAGGACGTGGTGGACGCCCTGCATGGCTGCCAACTGTAAAATTCGACTCCTGTAATAACTTGTAATCGTCCGTTCATACTACGAATTGTAATCACTCTGCGGTTTGGCGGATTTAAAAAAAATTACAAATGAAGATATATCAGAGTAAGCGCTGAAGACCCAGTGAGAAAATACATGTATGCCAACATGTCAACAGGATGTTTGAAACGTGAGCCTCACATCAAGCAGCGTGTTTTTGAGTCCCTTTGAAAACTAATGTGTCATCCGTTTTCACACACACACACAATCATGTACACACAAGCATGCGCACGCACACACACTAGAACAAACACACGTGCACAGACACATGCATGCACAATGCACATACATACACCCACCCCCACACACACACGTGTATAGTACATTATGTGTGACCTCAGCCAAATAGAGGTACCATATGCTGAGAATGAATAAGTTTATCATTTAACTTCCATAAGCAGATACTCAGGGTTTAAAGTGGGTGGGAACGCATGGGAACCGCGTTCCCACTGCTCTGAAAATTCCTGGCTTGCGTTCCCACTGCTTACCATGCATGGAACGCTGGAAACACGGGCATTCCAATAAAACTCTCTTCAGCGTTCCCACTGCTCACACATTCAGCGTTCCCACTGCTCATCCAAACCACTTTAACCACTGCAAATACTTTACGGAAATCAGTCCAAAAATTTCGGAATGTTTCATCAAAAATTTATGTAAGTTTTAACGAAAATAGGAAGCATCATATAGCAGGAAATCACCTGTATATACAACCTGTCTCTACCCTAATGTGTTCATGCATCATACGGGTCTCAATGTTGGCCTGGAATGCTCTGAAAATTTGCTGAGTTGAACTGGAATGACCCAGGAATAACAGAGCTTAATAGAAATGCATGTTTCTTCATCAGAAAAATTTGCAAAACAGTTATGGGCTCGCGTGCATTCCATTCCTCTGCACCCAAGGAGTGGAATCAGCTTCCACTCTCTCTTCAAAGCTCTATTTCCTTCCTTCAAAAAGTGCCTTAAAACTCACTACTTCTCCTTGGCTTTCAAGCACATGGATCTCTGACTGCATCCTCCTCTGGCGGCTGACTATCCGTGCCTCAGATTCACATTTCGGTGCGACCTTGCGCGCATTTTAAATTGATTTAATAATAATAATAATAATCTGAAATTGAAATCCGAGATGGTCGAGCTGAAACTCTCTGAAAAACCTACTGAATTTAGATGGAATGATCTAAGAATGGTTTATGTCTCACTGTGCATTTTCAACTTGAGCAACAAAGAAAATACTTACTTACCCATTTACTTACTAATGACAGAGAAGTAATAACAAGAGCTGAATAGAAATGCAAGTTTCTTCACTTGAGATGGAATCACCCAAGAATA
This sequence comes from Lumbricus rubellus, assembly GCA_945859605.1. Classification (NCBI taxonomy): domain Eukaryota; kingdom Metazoa; phylum Annelida; class Clitellata; order Crassiclitellata; family Lumbricidae; genus Lumbricus; species Lumbricus rubellus. Next base: position 13,491,410 of record OX243824.1, on the reverse strand, counting down.
TTTTTGTGTTCCATTGCGCGTTTGCAAGTGGAGTAATAAAGAAAATACTTACTTACTTATTAATGATAAAAGAAGTAATAACAAGATTTTGCAATAAAGTTTCTTTTTTTTCTTTTCACCTCTAGCGAACCATCGGAGTATCGCAAGGAGTCGGCGGTGAGTTCAAACCATCGCTGTTTGTAGTTTTCCTTCGTGATGCGACTTTTCATCTGAGCGCGCTTCCATAAGAAATCTTTCTTGATGACGTCCGCGGCCATCAACGACATCAGTCATGTATCGTCGTCAACCTAACTTCCTGATGATCTGTGTCATCCTAAACAAAAGGTTACATGAATAATATATATACATACACGCACACAGAGAGATATATATATGTATGTATATATGTACTATATATATATATACACACACACAGATATATATATATATATATATATATATATATAATACAAACGCAATGTCTTGTTAAATAATTTTGCAATGTATAACTAGTGGTATAACCTATATATAGTATAACCTATATATATTATATATATATATAACTAGCGGTTTAACCTATATATGGTATAACCTATATATATATATATATATAGCATGTATATATTCTGAAAGAAGGACTCCGGGGGAGAGAATATTTCATCTGTCGCTTAAATAAAGTCTCCTCGTTCAATGCAAAATAGGCTACCTACATCGCATGATATTTATAGCTGACCAGGTTAAACCGCTTGTTATACAATCTACATTGCAAAATTATTTAACAATCTTGACACAATTATGTTTGCTGTTATATCAGAAAACCTGTTCCAATACAGAGTTACCGGGGGTGGGGCAAACGTCAATTCAGCAAGGGAAGACACTGCTTCAAGGGGGGCCTTTATATCGTGATACCGGCAGCCTGCATGCCATCCATGCTAAATAGTAAACGTATTATATGCTGGTAATTATTGGGCTAGAGTTTTTACAGCAGCTCTAATAATATTAGCATGACAGCAAACACTCGAACTTAATTGCCAGCATATAATGTGTTTAATTGATGCAATATTAATGCATTAAATATTTCCTGCTCGTTTTGTACCACTTCTTCCGTGTTTTATGCGATGCCGTTGAAAAGTGCGGCCATTTGTTTTCGTCTGATAAAGGTTAACCTGGTATTAAACCACTGCACTGTCGAGCGCCCCTGGCATGATACTGTACAGTGTACACTAAATAATTCTTTTCAGCAGATTCAATGTAAACAATTTGATAAACATAAAAGTAAGTGCAGTGTTGGTAATTCAGAGTGCTCATGTATTAAGGAAAATCGGCCATATTAACACATTCACCGCCTACACGCCATGTTAATTGTTAAATGACTGGCTGTACTACGAGTTAGTAGGCGGTCAACGTGTTAACTAAGAAACGTGGAAGTCTACCTATTTTATGTTTACGTCTTAGAGTATGTACACTGGATGTGATATCATGTACAAAAATAACTGCTACAGGAATTTAAAGGAAATCTCAATAAAATTCACCACTCTTTTAAATTCATATCCATAATTAAACTCACATAAAAGACTCCACATAAACTTGTACAAAACATCATGTAGTGGAAAATCGCCTGTAAATATTTAACCTGTCTCCAATCAATGCATTAATACCTGATAAAGGCCTTAATGCACCATGTGCGGTAATATAGTAAATTCATATCCATACTTGAATAATTAGACCCCAAAAACAGTTTAATATACACTGTTGTCCATTTTATTGTGGACAATATATGACCCATCTCACCAAAACCAGGCGTAAGTCGGATTTTGTACAATATGAGTGTCACATATCTTCTAAAAGAATAAAGTCTCTTCTTTAAAATGACACAAATCTTAGGCGTAGAAAAAAAATTGTTGTGTTTCCGGTAACCCGACCGACCCATTTTTACGGCCGCGACTAAAAATTTTTGTAAAAAATTTTTATTAAAAAAAAAAAATTCAAAAAAAAAAAAATTCAAAAAAAAAAAAAAAATTCAAATTTTTTTTAAATTTTTTTTAAAAACATTTGTACTGACATAACATAAGAGACGTCAACAAAATAAAATTAATAGGACTGTTTCTAGAGCAGTTTTAGGTGCAGACAGTCGGGAAATAGGCGGTTTATACTTGCTTAGAACACGTACTTTGTTTCAGCGTGCAAAAAAGACTAGTGGGGTATACTTTTTCGGATAGTCACTGCATAAAAATATTTTACCAAAATAAAAATATTTTCCGACCTACCTACCCAATTTTTTTTAGCTCTGTTACCGGAAACACAACATTTTTTTTAGGCCTTATTGCTCTGCCATGTTTCTGTCCAAAGTTATGGGTAAAAATGTGGTTCGACCGTTCAAATTACAATTCTGAGAAAAATGCATTGAAAGTTTTCTATAACTTTGGAATGCAAGATTCCTTAGAAGTTTAGAACCATGTTCACAATTAAATAAAATTTGCAACAGAAAAAAACAGATTGAATAAGAGGCTAGAGGGAAGTCTGGGCTTTTCACTGATGCCTAATTTATTATGTTAGCCACATGCCGAATATGGCTACCAATGGCGGGAAAGTGGAAAATTGCGGGACAAATTCATCGAATTATTTGAACAATAAAACCACAAAATTATCAAAATATCATTAAAAATAATATTTATGGAATTTTTTACTTTTAATGTGTATAAAACATATTTATTTATCATTTTCTGTAAAAAACCAAAAAATGAAAAAATCGGTTTTTTCACATTTTGGTCATTATCTCAGAAGCGTGTGTTGCGACTTACGCCTGGTTTTGGTCAGATGGGACATATATATGCTTTTCTAAGAAGACAGGCCCATGACACATCTGCAGCTCAAGTCAAAATACACCTCTTTAACTCTGTCAGACTATATAATAATAATATACATGTATAAATATGTGCATATATATATATATTGTATATTGTATTGTATAAAAACATATTGTGTGTGTGTGTGTGTGTGTGTGTGTGCATTTGTGTGACTGCAAATCCGGTAAGCATTCTTATCCCCAATGCCAACGCACTCAGTAGTTACCGTACATCCTATTATATACCACGGTAAAATATGATCTCTTCAATCTCGACTGGCAATTTTCACTCTGCAAATATACTTATTCGTATATTTTTCTTCGTAAACACAATGAACCACAATGAATTATTATTTCCAAAAACAAGGCATGACATCTTCTTGTCTGCCAGATGACTGCGCTTAACTAGTGAAACAAATAGATTCCAATCCGTTTTATTATTCGTCCTTGGAATGAGATCAAAGAACTATCAGAAAACTTGGAAAAGGGCCCAACACTCATGTATGTATAATTATAATTGCATTTATGTAATGTGTGTGTATGTATGTATGTACGTATGTATGTGTGTATGTATGTATGCATGCACTATGTATGTATGTATGTATGTATGACATTGTATGTATGTATGTATGTAATATGTATGTGTGTATGTACATATGTATGCATATATGTACATATGTATGCATGTACTATGTATGTATGTATGTAAGTATGTATGTATGTACGTACGTACGTATGTATAGTTGTATACGCAAAACCCTAAACTTCCCGGGCAATGCTGCTACATTGGCTAGTATAAAAGCATGATAGATATCGCCTATTTGTACCCATCGCCACCAAATGGCTACCATGAGGAGTTGATGATGGTGATGCTGCTGAGGCACTCAGAAAATAAGCTTTTTTAAAGAAATCTGCTCTTCAATGTAATCTCTGCGCCTGACGCTTAATAATGCTAGACGTCAACTTTGCGTGGGAGTTAGTCATCCGCTGTTTCTAATCAGGAGATTAATGGTTTTCAAACAGTATCTGAGTTCATACGAAACAAAGATAGTCATTAGTCAAACTGATGATGATATGATTATATATTCGTTTTATTGAGTTTACGATGAGATACCACAGCCAGTTACAAATAAGAAATTATAATTAATTTAATCAATTGGGTGAAAGTCAGAAAGAGGGGCAATGGTCCAGTATCTGTAAAGTACTCGAGAAACGTAATTTCGTTCATCCTTAATCGGGAGTTCAAAACTGTGAGGACGAAGATTATACAGCCTAGGCCTATGGACCCGTGGTGGGAAAATGCTAATTAGGACGTGTGAGTCGAATTTGGTCACTGTATGAAGTAGCCGATTTTCAATGTCATGTACAAGAGCTTCAATGCTAAATAGGCCTATAATTTGTCAGAAAACCTGGCCAGGAAAAGACCAACACTCAACTGACACAGTTTCAAAACTTATTCACACTATTAATAGCTGAAGCTGAAGTTACGATTCTGCTATCAAACGATACGTTTGTACATGTTACAGAAATCCAGTAGCGACCTGCAAAATACATCTTAAGTTGTTCACTTGATATAACAACAGGAGGAAGAATGACTCAAAACACAGAAAGTTCCGTGTTAAGAGTTCTCTTATATAAAAGAGAATTTTTCTGATAAATGAGGAATCGTCATAAACAGCCTCGGATATCAAATGCTTATCTATGGTAGCTGTGACAAACCATGCCAGGGCTTTTTTTAGCACACAGTCCTACACAAAATGAGCAATTCTACACGAATTCGTGCAGTTGTATACGGAAGAACTTCTGTGTAGTTAAAAATAGTAACGAAAAGGTCATTGACATCTACTTGCAAGTAAATTAACATGGTCAAAGGAGGATGGGAATGGAAAGAAAAGGTTGTGCAAGTCTAGAAATTCCTTAAAAGAAGCAATGAAGAATGAAAAATTTTGCCGGATGGTGTACATAGCTTTTGCATGGCCTCCTCTTGACCAGGAAATTTTGGTTGATTAGAAACAAACTAAGACTCGAAATGATTTGGAGTACTGCAGCATATGATGCACGTTTACTAAACAGTAAACACACAGGTCCTCCTTGATTTTTTATCCAATATCTTACATTTATTTAAAGGAAAAGCTGTACCTACATAAGGATATTATAACATTTGAGTAGTTTCTTGAAGGCGCGCTATATAAATGCTCTGAATAAATGAATGAATGAATGAATAAAGGACATTATGACATTTATAGTTTTTTTTATACGGACATACATGTACAAGGATACAGTGGGAGTTATTAATATTATTATTATTAATATTATTTCAAAGTTTAATGTCTTCCTATAACATCAATGGCCGTTGACGACAATACAGAAAATATATAATGCAATGAATAAAAACTTATATGGGTCATTCCACGTCAACTCAACCAGGGGTGCCATCACACCCTTTTGGATTTTTCTGAAATTTTTTGTACATAAACTACATGCAATATGAGGAACAACAGTGAAAATTTGAGCAGAATATCTCAAAATTTGACCGAGATATTAATTTTTGAAGTTGATGGTCAAAAAACGTAGCACGAGAAAACGACATGATCTGCCAAGTTTGGACTGTTATATCTCGGCCATGAAATGAGCTAGAGGGCTTAAATATTTTTTGTGCAATCAGTTTTTTGTGCTCTTTCCAAATATGTCAAAACCTGGATTGTGCTATTTTTGGTTTTTAATATAAAAATTAGTAAATATAGCCCAGACGCCAATTCTCATTAAAGTTTTGGTCATCTTATCAGCAGGCAGGAATGAGATATAATAATACTTGCACTGGTTTTATATTGAGGCCCATTGGTGCTCATCAGACATATAGTCAGTACCTGATTAGCTTCATCAGTAGTGTGCTTTACAAGGACGTTTTCCTTGTCACGGTCGTGAAAATGGGGTCTAAAGCTTGTCAAAAAAGTGACAATGTGTATCTTTTGAAATTGATGAAAATTTGCACATATATTGAGGACATGCAGATCTTTCATTGGTGCAAAATTCAGGATGGTGTTCAGCTCCGTTTCTAAAAAATTATTTTTTGAAGTCGACCAATATTACTGTGTCGCGAGCGAATGGCATGATCCACAATGTTTGGACTGTCATATCTAGACCAAGAAATGAAGCAGAGGACTGATATTGTTGTCATGTAATCACTTTCTTGTGCTTATTCCATGTATGTAAAAATGTTGGTTGTATTTCTTGTGATTTTTAATTTATAATTGTGTAAATATTGCACAACTGCCAATTTTCATTTATTCGGACATGAAAATGGCATGATCCACAACGTTTAGACCTTCATACACAGGCCAGGAAATGAACCAGAGGACTGATATTGTTGTCATTTAGTCATTTTCTAATGCTCTTTCCAGGTATGTAAGAATGGTGGTTGTATTCCTTGTGATTTTTAGTTTATAAGTTTGTAAATATTGCACAACTGCCAATTTTCATTTATTCGGACATGAAAATGGCAATGATCCACAACGTTTAGACCTTCATATCTATGCCAGGAAATGAACCAGAGGACTGATATTGTTGTAATTTAGTCATTTTCTAATGCTCTTTCCAGGTATGTAAGAATGCTGGTTGTATTCCTTGTGATTTTTAGTTTATAAGTTTGTAAATATTGCACAGCTGCCAACTTACATTTGTTCGGACATGAAAATGGCATGATCCACAATGTTTGGACTGTCATATCTATGCCAGGAAATGAAACAGAGAACTGATATTGTTGGCATGTAATCAGTTTCTTGTGCTCTTTCCATGTATTTAAGAGTGTTGGTTGCATTTCTTGTGATTCTTTAATTATAAGTTTGTAAATATTGCGCAAATGCCAATTTACATTTATTCAGCTCATATATTTGTATATTTTAGTTAATACTAAGATATACTTCTTTCATGATAATGTCTCACAATTTTCCATTTTACACAATGTTAACTATGGTAATAGATGAAAGTAAAAATTTGAAGGATATCTAGCTACCTAAGTGAGTCATTATCATATGAAAGAGGACATACTTTGATGTATAGCCTATACAATTATGCATTTCCAACTTAATATATGATAAATTGACAGCTGTGCAATTTTTACAAACGTATAATTAAAGAATCACAAGAAATGCAACCAACACTCTTACATACATGGAAAGAGCATAAGAAACTGATTACCTGCCGACAATGCTTCTGGTTCATTTCCTGGCATAGATATGAAGATCTAAACGTTGTGGATCATGCCATTTTCATGTCCGAATAAATGAAAATTGGCAGTTGTGCAATATTTACAAACTTATAAACTAAAAATCACAAGGAATACAACCACCATTCTTACATACCTGGAAAGAGCATTAGAAGATGACTAAATGACAACAATATCAGTCCTCTGGTTCATTTCCTGGCCTGTGTATGAAGGTCTAAACGTTGTGGATCATGCCATTTTCATGTCCGAATAAATGAAAATTGGCAGTTGTGCAATATTTACACAATTATAAATTAAAAATCACAAGAAATACAACCAACATTTTTACATACATGGAATAAGCACAAGAAAGTGATTACATGACAACAATATCAGTCCTCTGCTTCATTTCTTGGTCTAGATATGACAGTCCAAACATTGTGGATCATGCCATTCGCTCGCGACACAGTAATATTGGTCGACTTCAAAAAATAATTTTTTAGAAACGGAGCTGAACACCATCCTGAATTTTGCACCAATGAAAGATCTGCATGTCCTCAATATATGTGCAAATTTTCATCAATTTCAAAAGATACACATTGTCACTTTTTTGACAAGCTTTAGACCCCATTTTCACGACCGTGACAAGGAAAACGTCCTTGTAAAGCACACTACTGATGAAGCTAATCAGGTACTGACTATATGTCTGATGAGCACCAATGGGCCTCAATATAAAACCAGTGCAAGTATTATTATATCTCATTCCTGCCTGCTGATAAGATGACCAAAACTTTAATGAGAATTGGCGTCTGGGCTATATTTACTAATTTTTATATTAAAAACCAAAAATAGCACAATCCAGGTTTTGACATATTTGGAAAGAGCACAAAAAACTGATTGCACAAAAAATATTTAAGCCCTCTAGCTCATTTCATGGCCGAGATATAACAGTCCAAACTTGGCAGATCATGTCGTTTTCTCGTGCTACGTTTTTTGACCATCAACTTCAAAAATTAATATCTCGGTCAAATTTTGAGATATTCTGCTCAAATTTTCACTGTTGTTCCTCATATTGCATGTAGTTTATGTACAAAAAATTTCAGAAAAATCCAAAGGGGTGTGATGGCAAATTGTCATTTTACTGGTTGATTTGACATGGAATGACCCATATAGCATCCTATAAACAACATCAAAAGGTGTCTGATTGAAGCTTCACAATTTTATCAAAGTTCAATCATGAACAAGTTAAAAGAGTTATCTCAAATTATGTTTGAACATAGATTGTGACAACAGGATCTACCGGGTAATGCAAAAATTTAAGCAACATTGTTTAACATCAACTGTCTCACAACGCTAAACTGTAACACTAAGAAGAAATCATGGTTCAATACATAAAATTCTGACTTCAAATTTACTAAATACCCTTGCAAACTGTTCATATCCTCGAGCAAGTTAGAGTTAACAAAAGTACTGGTTAATCAAGTGCACAAACATAGAAATGATCAAGAGGAGGATGTCGTGACATCAAGGGGTCCACTCAAAAACCTAAAGGTTTGGTTCCATCCGCTATATCGAAGCCTAACTCAATCTACTTTAACACGTTGACTGCCTACTTCGAGTTAACTCGTAGTACAGCCAGTCATTTAACATGGCGTGTAGGCGGTAAATGTGTTAAAAAACTGATAAAACTGTGCCTGCTTTCTAACTCTTTGCATTTGTACCGACAGTAGACAATATGTGTGTAAAGCATCCTAGAAGCAGCTTGCTATATTGATGTCAGACGCTACAGAAACTGTTGCAAATATAACACCAACAATTTCTATTCTCCTGTGCAGAAAAATGCTGTTTTCCCGATTGTACTGTATAAAAACAAACCAATATTGGAAAGTTTCTACTGCAAAGTGGATTTCCCCCATGGACCTTGATCTCATTCAGTAGCCATTGGTCACAAATTTTGCACTAAAAGGATTTTCATCACTTGACAGAGATTGGTGTGCCATTCTACATATCGTATTGTATATCAGATAATTGCAATATTATCTCTGGAGTACTATTCAAAACCCTTTTTTAACCTAGCAAACCTATATCAATTTTTTAACCTAACAAACATAGATCAATTAATATTAATTCAAGCAAAATATTTATTTATGTTGCATATATAAACTGAACTTATATATAAAACCTTTGTAAAATTAGTTGTATGTAACATGCTGCGTTGTGCCAGCCTGAAGTTTTGATTAAACAAAAATTGATTGATTGATAGAATTTATAAAGCGTCTCATGCAGAACTAGTTAAAATATTCAGAGGCATTTTCAGCATGACAGCCCAGAGGTTGAACCCAAACCAGAATTTCAAAAAATGCAGCTGCCTGATAAAAAAAATTTGGCCGAGAGCCGGCTTAGCAACTTTTTGTACGTAAGCCAAGAATTACGGATGGAATTCGGCTAACCATAAAAAACTTTTGCTTAAATAAGGCTGACCACTTTTAAAACATTACTTGTAGTACGGCAGCCAATTGTAAACTAAACTTGAACAGTACACAAAATTAAAAACTTTTCCTTAGATACTATACAAATACATGCACAGTTTTCTTCTCAATAACTTCATTTCTATTAATAGTTTAAAATTTACAAAACATATCTTGCACGATTTGTCTGCAGGTAAATTTGAACGTTTGGTATTGAAACATATATGTGTTTATATATGAATGAGCAATTGTTCAACATTTCTACTCAGACACACTCCCAACTACAGCGTGGACAATGCATCGGAGTTTCATGCCGAAGCGCATGAGCAATTTTGAGTAAGTGCTCTCACCGTGAAAACTCCTGTGGAAAAGAAATGCCTTTAAATAAAGAACGAGAGAGAGACTGACGAGGAAAAGCGAGTCTTTAGTTAAGTTCTTAGTGTGGGAGGAACATCATTCCATATATATATATATATATATATATATATATTATATATATATATATATATAATACACACAATACAACTGCATTTTATATTGAACTTCTTTCAAAGATCATGAGAGCACACATGACCATAAAGCATGCACGGCACAACATTGAAGCCCAAACACACTGCAAGTGGTCGAGCGGAGGTTCGATCAAACCCCCTGTACTATCCACGTCAAGGGTCAAACACACATTCCATTCAACTACCATGCCCCAATTGTATATGCCCTGTAAAGTGTAACCATACAAGATCAGGCTGATCTGACCAAATGCTGTAGGCCGCATCCAAGATTTCACTTACCATGTAGATTTCATTATGTCCTGACCATCAAAATTGTGATGCCACCTCTGAGTCATAACAGCGCTTACGGCGATAATGATCGTAAAGACAGCCATTCCATTGTCCATGAGGATGATGACTAAGATGATGAAGATGATGATGTTAACGAATACAATAGCAAAAGTCATAAGCATAACAGAATCATAGCAGACAATTAATTGCCGAGAGTGTGCACTGTTTATATGAACACCTCATGGTGGTAATAATGAAACAACGACAGTCCTGTTTATGAAAATAGGCAATTGGAAATGCTATGATGATAATTATAAGCGCAGAAAATTAATGATGATGGTGACGACGACGACTAAGGCGATGGCGATGATATAGGGAAGACTCAAACCTGTTCACGAAACAAGTTGAAAATCCTGCGAATTCTGACAGCAAGTTTAATTACTCATCCCGAAGAAATGTACAAAACTTTTATACGCTACTTGTACAAAGGATTCGACATCTAGTCACTCGTAGTCATCATCATCCGGTTACATTTCCCGAAGATTTTCTCATCAAAAGTAACGCGACCAAGTTTAGTTCCGGCTTATTCTAACCTCTGACCCAACGGAGGAGAAGAAGGCGGGATCAACAACCAATGACTACAATTATATTTAGTGTCATTCATAGACTAACATCTTAAGAACATCTCTAATAATTAGGCCTACATTTTTAGCTCGGAAATGGAATATTAGGGAATTAGCTTTTTCCATTAGCTTTGGCATAATAAATTGCGGGTGGCCAAATCTTTCCTCGTTGTCTGTTCTTCCTCCGATATGTCACCCGTAGTCGCTGGGTGACCTGGGTCGACTAGCTACAGGCCAAAAGCTCGAAACAAATTTCCTCCCTAGCGTGAATTATATAAACATAGTGCATGCCTATCTAGCCTAATCTAGGGTTGTCAGATGTCCGGCTATGAACCGGACTAGATTATTAGATTGTTAGATTTTTAGATTATTTAGACAATAATTTTTTTGTTAACCCCCCCCCCCTCCGAAATATCAGACGTTGCCGGAAATGGCTGTGTTCAGTATAGTAGCTAGCCTATTAGATTGTAACTTCATGGAACTCATATAAAAAGACATATCGATTTGTGATTTTCTAAATAGCCTAGAATTAGGTTGCCGTGCGTTTTTAATTGTCTATGCCTACCATAGGCTTAGCCTAGCCACAGGTAATGAATAGGCTACATAGGCCTATGCGGTCAGCTTAACAGAATCAGCTGCAGACAACCAGGCTAAGCCAGCCGTTCAACCAGTACATGATGTCGATCACTGCAAGCTTGAGATTTCTTCATATCAAATTCATATAAGTATAGACCTATAGGCCTACGTCTCACGTATGTGACCTACTCTACATGTACATATAGGCCTACGTCTCATGTGTGTGGCCTACTCTACATATAGGCCTTTGCCACACATCACGTTTGGACACGATAATAGGTCTAAGACCATAGCCTTGGCCGAATAACTTTGCGACTACTATGAACTATGAACATAATAATTATTATAGGCTAGGACTGACAGGAAAATGTTCTCAACGCTTGACCAGTGGACCACGGATAAATTGAGGTCTCATTTAAAATTAGGCTACATGTGGTTTTATTTAAGTAGGCTAGGCTAGCATCAGGGGTGTAACGAGTGGGGGGCCTGGGGGGCCTGGCCCCCCCCCCCCACTTTTTTTATCAGGGGGGGCCTAATATGAGAACGGACCCCCCACTTTTTTATGAGAGGGCCCTCCCACTTTTTTGAGAAAAGAGAGGAAAAGTGGTCCTTAAAATCTTTCCAAAAAAGAGCTAAGCCACAGTAAAGAGCAAAGCGACAGTTGGAAATAGCTGTTGAGGTTGAATATAGTTTACTTCCATTATTTCATTACAGCCTTTTAATTGGAGTGTCTCTGAAATCTTGTCTTGTTGATCGATCTCTTTATTGATCAGTTTCGATCTCTTGTAAAAAAAAACGACGACAAGAGTAAAGGCAAAGGATCACCTTAGAAATTCAGACAATTGCAGTTTTTTCAATAGCCTACAGCCTACAGGTGTTACAAGCTACTTGAAGCTAGTACTAGTAGTAACTTACTAACTTTTCGTGTATCAGACCTACGTGAGTACGTGTATCCTACTAGTTTTTTGCAATGTGCGGTCAATCCCGTCATAGTAGCTACTTCCAGGATTCAGAGCACATCCACATCAACCACAACATTGTGATTTTCCGACAGAATGCAGGAAAACAGGAGACTCAACTGGAAAGACAAGGCGATTCCAACCATCTTGGTACAGTGACTTTCCATGGTTGGAATGGGATGAACGGAAGAAGGCAGCGTTTTGTCACCCATGCAGAATGATTACCCTTAGTCACATTAATCTAGCAAATTCAAGTGAAGAAACTTTCTCGGCTGAAGGATATAGTTCGAACTGGAAGAAAGCAAAGGAACGCCTAGCAAAGCACGGCAAAGCGAAGTCGCATTTGGAAGCAGTCTGCAAGTTTCAAAATTTAGTTCACGACACAAACGTTGTGGCAATGGTTTGTAAGCAGAAAAATGACGAGCGCGAAAATGCTACCGAGTGCCTAAAAATTGTCTTCACATCGCTGATTTTCCTAGCGAAACAAGGTTTAGCAATTCGACGCAGCAACGAGGAGCATGGTAACTTTCAACAGCTGCTACAACTTCGTGCACAGGATAATAGTACACTGAGAGCATGGCTATGTCGCTATAAAACGTTCACCAGCCCTCAGATACAAAACGAAATTCTTGAGATAATCAGCCGTGAAGTTTTACTTCTTATTTTGAAGAAATTTCATAAAGACCAGATGTTCAGCATCCTTGCAGACGAAACCAGTGACATCTCGTGCAAAGAGCAATTGAGCTTTTGCTTGCGCTATGTCGATGATAACTTTGACTGTTGTGAAGAATTTGTTGGATTGTATCAGCTCGATAGTTGCCAAGCAGAGTACATCCACACGGCCGTCGATGATATTCTTGTGCGCTGCCAAATCAGTTGGGAAGACTGTAGAGGTCTAGCTTTTGATGGTGCAGCGAATATGGCCGGCATAAGAAATGGTGTAGCTGCAAGAATACAACGACATTATCCTAAGGCAGTGTTCGCAAATTGTCATATGCATTGCTTGAATTTGTGTGTAAAAGACACAGTGTCAGATGCTGTTCCGTTCATGCGCGACTTCTTCAGCAACATTTTAGAGCTCACTTCGTTCATCAGACACTCTCCTAAAAGAATGGCACACCTGCGACACATAAATTCTGAACAGGAGGACTCGCAGATTCATTCATTACGCCCACTGTGGCCGACTAGAATGACAGTGAAATACAATGCTTTAACTGCAATAGATAGCCAAGCCTCATCGTTGCTGCAAATTCTGGACGACATAAGATCAGATCGTACCTCGACTCACGAAGCACAGGCTAAGGCCTCCGGTTTGCTGCGTTGGCTAGAATCTTTTGAGTTCAGCTTTGCTCAAACTATTGGTCTAGAACTGTTTGGAATGACTGACGAGTTGAGTAAGCAACTCCAGAATCCGAAGCTGTCAGCAGCGGAGGGACTAGAATCCGTGTTAGCTTTAAAGATGCTGCTCAACACGAAGAGAACAGATATGCATTTCGAGAGCATTTGGCGTGATGTGGAAGTTCGCAGAGGTCGTTTTAATGGTGCTGAGGCAAAACTTCCTAGAATGCGCCACGCTCCTATGCGCTTCGAGGATGGAAGTCGTGCAGTTGAATTTGAATCTGTTGACCAGTACTTCAGAGTACAGTACTACTTGGTGTTAGATAAAGTCACTGCTAGTATATGTGAACGGTTTGAATCATCCGCATGGAAAATAATGCACTGTATGGAGACAGTGTTGGTTCAGAGCTGCCGTGGAGAAGAACCCCTTCTGCGTGACATTGAAAGTATCTTGATGCATGCTTCTGGAGACTTGGACAAAGATCTTGTGGGGCAGCTATCGCAGCTTCGGAACATCCCAATGTCAACAGAGGAACGCAATGGCATGACATCATTTTCAGACATTTTGAAGCTGCTGAAGAAGGAACGTGCGCTCCTACGTCTCCTACCGCAAGTTGTAAAACTTGTGAAGTTAGTCTGCATACTTCCCTGTTCGACTGCAACACCTGAACGATCGTTTAGCCAGTTGCGTCGAATCAAGAACTACATGCGGTCCACTGGTGACTCAGGAAAGACTCAATCATACAATGATTGCAGCTGTTCACTGTGACAAACTTGAAAACATCGACATCAACAAAGTCATGAACGAATTTATTATGCGAAACGAACATCGACGTGCAACGTTTGCAAAATTGCAATAACATGTAAACAAAGGTCCAAAGCTAGACTACAAATGGACATTGTAGACTACAAGTCTTCAGAATGTTTAGATGCCTATATCGTCGCTACGGTCGCTTGCCATTCCACTAATCTAGGGATATGTCCAAATTGAGATATTCCAATTTTTTGTTTCAAATGTGTACATCAAATAATTCACAATTTCACATCAAATTTTAAGAGTCAAGACTTGCCGTACAGAAGTCGGCTGCATTAGTAATAGTACTTAAACTCTAATAGACTCAATGATCCTACGATAATCCTATAACTCTACGATATTTCCGTCTTTTTTCTCTGTTGTATTTTCATATCCCGTCTGACACGTCTCCACTCTATTTTCACCCAATTTCACCCATTTATACTCTAATTAGAGGATTAATTTGGGACTTTTGAAGCTGCCCCATTTGTTACTAAGGCTCCCCAGGGCCCCCCCACTTGGGGGGCCTTGTGAAAAACTGGGGGGGCCCTTTAAAAAATTTTTTGGCGCTTCGCCCCAAATAAATCCACTACGTCCTATTTAGGCCCCCCCACTTTTCTAAACCTCGTTACACCCCTGGCTAGCATAGCCTACGATCTCTAAGGCCTTGAATTTTTCAGTCTGTGCGTGTGGGCTACCCTTAATTTAAACAGATCGGCACAGATCTGCAATAGACTATAGATCACTAGATATCTCTGTTACCAGCGCGTATGTGGCGCCTCTAGCGAGTCAATCTGCATTCAGAGAATACGTTGTATATATGAATAGATAATTGAGCCCCTGGGTGGGAAGATCCTGCGTGGTCGAGTGGGTTGTAGCCCGCTCTCCGCGCCGGCGGCCCGGGTTCAATTCCCGGTCGGATCTTTACAGCGGGTGGCTCGGTCGCAATATACAGGGTGGGCCAAAAAAAGTGAGAACATCTTGTAGCATACGAGTTATTTACAAATATAATGCAATTAATTATACTGTTTTCATGTATTTTTGTTTGCCAAGTATTAAGCTAATCAGAAATCATGTTCAATGTGTTCTCCTTGCTTCTCAACTAGTTTTTCTAAGCGTCGACGCCACTCGTTTAGACTAGGCCAACTGTCAATAAAGCGCTGCCCCAGATTTCTCCATTCTTCGATTATTGCCAACTTGAGCTGCTCAACTGTGGTAAATTTTCGCCGAAGGTAGACTTTTTCTTGCAAAGCACCCCCTATGGCATAATCTACTAGCTGGGTTTAGATCAGGACTGTTCGGTGGCCACATGCTTGACTCGATGAAGTTAACCTTCTCCTGACGAAGAAAGTTGATCGTAGGCTATTTCTGGCTGTGTGAGATGGAGCTCCGTCTTGCTGTAATGTCCAGTTTGGCGATCACATATCGCTTGAATGACAGGTCTCAAACCTTGTCTCAGAACATGTTCACAACTGTTTTCACTGTTTACTTTAGCGCTGGTTCAACGAACACAATATTAGTTTTCCCCATTCGAGACACACCAGCTGATACCATGATACTGCGCCGCTGAAATGGTCACGTTCTCGCATGAGTCGACTTTCCTGAACTTACATTTTCTTTGTTTCAAAGGCAGGGGCGGAAACCTAGGGGGGGACAGGGGGGGACGGTCCCCCCCAATGAAGACGTTGGGGGGGACGGCCCATGCATTTGTCCCCCCCAATGTTCAAGCGTTAGGACATGTACACAATCTTCAGTAGAGAACTAGAGAAAAAAAGTTTAGCAGATGAAGTACATATTACTAATGATATGAATTCCAGGGCAATCCAGGCCCTAACCAAAAGTTATTAAGTTCCGCGTTGGATAGTTTGCGAACATTATTCTGTACATATATAAGACACCTATTTTAACTTGTTGCCAATTATTTCAAAAGTCTTGCCAACACGAAGTTTATCTTCTCGGATCTATAATGCGGGTGGCTCGGTCGCAATATATATAAACGTGGAGTGAGAGGTTGTAGCCTACAGTAAACTCTGCCTCCGACTGAAAAGGCCCTTTGGTCATACACGTTCGTTTAACTACTTTCAGTCTCAAACGTCACAAAACTCACAACGGTATAATTTATATCGGGCTTCCGCTACATTTCTTTCATCTTCCATTCAGGCTCGAAACAGCGTCATGTTAAAAATCGAAAATAATATGGAAAGTAAAGAAGTTAGTAAGTAAGTAATTTGTATATTATTCCTCTTGAAAAAGAACAGTGGGACATAGAACATCATTATAATATATCGAAGTAGAAATAGGCAATAAAAACGTACAAATTAATTGGCAAGTTGAATAATTACTAATCTAATCTGTGGTAAGCAAACTGATTATACTGAGATTAAAATTATATCTCTACTCACTCGAAATCGTTGATAAAACAAAAATCAAAATTATGTTTTTACAATTTTACACACCCGAAAATCGTTTATAATACTGGAATGAAAATGATACCCTTACACACCCGAAAATTTTCAATAATTCTGGAATCAAAATGATGTCCTTATTCACTCGAAAATCGTTGATAATACTAAAACCAAAAATTATCCCTTAGACACCTGAAAATCGTTGACAATACTGTAATCAAACTGATGTCCTTAGACTCCCGAAAATCGTTGATAATACTTGAAAAAAAATTTATTTTTTAGACACTCGAAAATCGTTGATAGAACAAAAATCAAAATAATGCCCTTATACACCCGAAAATCGTTGATAATACTTGAATCAAAAATGTTGTTCTTAGACACCCGAAAATCGTTGATAGTACGAGAATCAAAATAATTTTCTTTGACACCCGAAAATCGTTGATAATACTGGAATCAAAATAATGTCTTTATACACCCGAAAATCGTTGATAATACTTGAATCAAAAATGTTGTTCTTAGACACCCGAAAATCGTTGATAGTACGAGAATCAAAATAATTTTCTTTGACACCCGAAAATCGTTGATAATACTGGAATCAAAATGATGTCCTTAGACACTCGAAAATCGTTGATAATACTTCAATCAAAAATGCTGTCCTTAGACACCCGAAAATTTTTGATGATACTGGAATCAAAAATGTTGTTCTTAGACACCCGAAAATCGTTAATATCACTTAATTCAAAAATGTTGTCCTTAGACACCCGAAAATCGTTGACAACAATTAAATAAACGATGTTGTTCGTAGACACCCGGAAATCGTTGATAGTGCGAGAATTAAGAAAATGTTCTTAGACACCCGAAAATCGTAGATAATACTTCACAGATCACAAGTCGCAAAACAGGTCTCGTGATCAGGGAGCAAATACGCAACTTTAGACGTCCAGACAGTTGTAAAATCGCATCCTCGCAGCTAAAAATAGTTTTTAAAAGCTATTGTTATCTGATTGGCAGTTATTTACTAGGGAATATCGAAAGATTGAGATAGAGTCATGCAGTTCTGAAACTTCCTTTGAAATGCTCTGTTAGCATGTATAATAACATAGACACGAGTAGGTTTTCATTTCTGTCAGTGTTTCCTTTCCAGTCTTTCTATTAAACATAATTTGCATATAAAAAATTAACGCAAAGAATTTAGTCATGAATTTGAGTAAAATTCAGTATACTTATATATTGCATGTTTTTCATGTTTATATAGGCCTATTGTTGATTTAATACATTACAGAGGTGTCTATGTTAAATGCTTCGAATGTTTTTCCAAAGCAATTGGGCACATTCCATCATTATATAAATTCATGATATAAACTTTAAAAAGGTGTCTAATACAATCTGCACTCCATTCGTGTTCCATAACAAATTACAGTTTGAATTACTTCTATCGGGACTGAGAAAATGGATCATTCTTTTAAATTGTTGATAACAGCTAAAATGCTACAATTAGACGTGGACATAAAAAACAGCCTTCCTTCACCCCTCCCAACTCGGCGCTTCGCGCTTCAGCGATCGTCCTTCAGCCGCTCGTCCGTCCCCCCCAAAGTTCGGACCAGGTTTCCGCCCCTGTTCAAAGGAATAAACACGGTCATTTTGAGAATTAATTGGAGTGGCAACGGTGAATGCTTTTTCGTCTGTAAACCAGATGCTTCGTACACTTCTCTCATTAGGAAACCGCTCAAGTAGATGCCGACTGCGTTGCAAGCGTTTCAATGTGACATTTTCTGCCCGATCACACGCTTGTACGCTTTGAGTTGTAAATCTTGATTAGAAACGTCGAAATAAAGCCATCAAAAAGCTAAATAAGTAAGTAAGTGAATGAGTAAACAATTTAAGCTATTTTGGATACAGTGAAACAAGTTTTGATGCAATTATATTACTTTTTACGCGATGTTCTCACTTTTTTTGGCCCACCCTGTAAACGTGGAGTGTGAGGTTGTTCTCTGCCTCCGACACTAATCATCTTCGATATGAAACAGTGTCGTTAAGCCCTGAACATTTTTAGCCCCTGGGTGGAAAAAGGCACTAAGTGCCATTAGTTCGTTTTTGAGTCCACCATTACAGACGTGTAGCGCAATCATTGTTCTATCGAATAACGCTCAAACCTAACTTAAAGTAACGGATCCTGGCCATACCGTAGGCCTATGTGTTTCCGTGAAGGCCGGAAAATTACATAGCTAATTTCTCAAGTAGGCCCCTATGGCGGCTTCGTTGAATCGACAAGATTTATCCGATTCCGGAGAAGAGACTGAAATCTACTAAGAAACCGAGACGGATGATTGTGAAACTACGGACGCAAAGAAAACTCATGCTGGGGAACGTGGACGCATCCGGACAAGTCACCCGGAGCTATGGAAGGACAATTTACGCAAACGACGCAGAGCAAAGGTAGACACAAGACAATCTGTACCATGTGAAATAGCAGAGGTTGGTCTGTAAAGATGGAAAATCTTATGAGCTAAGCTGACCTGCTGAACTTTCAGTTCGATATAAACCCCTGCTTAACCCTAGCACAAGCTACCTTTATCTATGAACCAACTATTCTTAGCATTTCTTATGCTCATTGTAGACACAAGACTGTCTGTGCCATGTGAAATAGCAGAGGTTGATCTGTAGCCTATAGATGGAAAATCTTATGAGCCTGCTGAACTTTCAGTTCGATATAAACCCCTGCTTAACCCTAGCACAAGCTACCTTTATCTATGAACCAACTATTCTTAGCATTTCTTATGCTCATTGTAGACACAAGACTGTCTGTGCCATGTGAAATAGCAGAGGTTGATCTGTAGCCTAAAGATGGAAAATCTTATGAGCCTGCTGAACTTTCAGTTCGATATAAACCCCTGCTTAACCCTAGCACAAGCTACCTTTATCTATGAACCAACTATTCTTAGCATTTCTTATGCTCATTGTAGACACAAGACTGTCTGTGCCATGTGAAATAGCAGAGGTTGATCTGTAGCCTAAAGATGGAAAATCTTATGAGCCTGCTGAACTTTCAGTTCGATATAAACCCCTGCTTAACCCTAGCACAAGCTACCTTTATCTATGAACCAACTATTCTTAGCATTTCTTATGCTCATTGTAGACACAAGACTGTCTGTGCCATGTGAAATAGCAGAGGTTGATCTGTAGCCTAAAGATGGAAAATCTTATGAGCCTGCTGAACTTTCAGTTCCATATAAACCCCTGCTTAACCCTAGCACAAGCCCTATCTATGAACCAACAGTATTCTTAACATTTAGCAGATATTTGTGAAATATTTCTTATGCTCATTGTAACGTTGTGGTTTTGTGTTACGGTTTTGATTATCAGGGCCTTGCATATCGCACTCGATCACAGGAGCTCGTTCCGGCACAAACGTTCACACCAGTCGATAACTGCTGCAAAAGACAGTGCTTTCAATAGATCGATCGAAGAAGGAGATCAACGCGGGTTATTTGAGAACTTTTATCAGATTGGCAGAATCTTTATCTCTCCGGACTGATGTCTAGCGTTTCAACTCGGCGCATTGAGGTGGAAATACACAAACGAAAATTTGAAGCATACAAACGTTTCAAGAACACTGTGCTTGATAAATCTGGTGATAGGGGTACATTGGTTGTTGAATTTGACTATGCTCAAAATTTACCTCTGCCACGTTTACCTGTGAATGATCAGTTTTACAAGAGACTTCTGTGGTATTTCATTTTTAATGCTCATCTTCATGTGTCACCTGCGAATAAATCTTATATGTTTACATTTCTTGAATAAGATTGAAACTACTTCTAGTACATTACTTTCGGACGACTCTGATGAATCTCATTTGGATTATTAGGTAGAGAATGATGACATTGATATTGATATCATTACGTGAGAATAACACGACTCTGTTATGTTTATTTCTAACATGATAGCATTTTGCAATATTAACAGTAGGCTACATTGCCTTTTGATATGTTATACTGACTCTGTAATGTCTCAATTGTTACATGATAACTTTATGCAATATTTGCAGTAAGTTGTATGGTTATTTGATGTTCAAAGAATAAAGTTGTGACAGTAACAACTGATTTCTGTTGATTTTTATGTTTAACACTAAAACATTGCGTGGTTTTGCATAAAATAGAAGTTCAATGGCTTCTATACATTCTTTTAGCTCACTCCGTGGTATATCTGCAAAAAAAATTTGGTCAACTTTCAAAGCGATTTTCTGAGAAATGACTTTTTTGCACTTAGTGCCTTTTTCCACCCAGGGGCTCATTATCGTAATCGTAATTGTATCGTAATCGTAATCTCAAGATTTCTACAGCGCCCACAAAAGAGAAGTCGCGGGAACCAGCTTATTCACAGGCGCTTAATCAAAACTAAATCGATAGTTTGTTTATCTTTATAGGTTATTTATCTCTGGCTCCAACTGCAATGTCATCGTCGTCGTTGTTAGTTCTAAACTTCCGCAATTTGGCGTCTCTTAACTTAATTTCCACTGTCGGCTGATAAAAGGGGAACGTGGTTAGTATAGGCTACTGGTAACTGGGTAAACACTGGTTTGAAGTGGCTACGGTAGCCATGGGCGGAGTTTGGTTTCCGTTCTTGGGAGGCAGTGGCGGTTCTAGACTTTTTAGACTGGAGGGGCTAAAAATTGCATTAGCCCCTCCCGTCTCATAGATGTATATATTTTCGCAGTTGAGCGTGTTGGCCCCTGTTGCCCGTTTCAGCAATAATTATATTCAAATAAAAATTGATTTTACGCTATCTGACTGACATTCCATAGGTCTAAATAGAATGATTTATAAAGCACAAAATTTTTAATGAATGAAAAGATGAATGAATGAATAAATACGTTTTTCATTGCACAAAAGTTGTGTCCATGAGCTAAAGTTACATGTACAATGATGAATCAGAGAACAATGCAACAGGTTCTGTTTTCGTTCCTCAAGTCTATTTTTGAAGATAACAATTAACACATCGAAGAAAAACTTATCATGTTTAACTTATTTTGTCAAAACCAATATTTTCAGCTTTTCTAAAAGACCGCACAAAAGGCTTAAGAGGACAGTTTTTGTATGCCCTGCCAAATGGTATCTAAAGAATGCTGCATGTCATCTTCTGAAGAATCCACAGAGCACAAAATTTGCATGTTCAACTTGTCTGTTGCACTGCACTTGATTCATTAGTGTAAATATAACACATGTTTTCAGCAAATAACTCATGTCTAAATAAGTATACAAATAAAATAGCTCCAACTTATCTATTTGCAGGTTTGCAGAACAATTTTCAAGTCGAGAAAAAGAGCAGTAGTCTTTCTTGAAAATGATCTTTTGAATGTGATACCTCCATGTATAACCTTAGTAAAGATTTTGTTGAGTACAAGTGTCCTTTTTAGGCTTCTTTCCATGACAAAACTTGGTTTATATCATGGGTCCTCTGTAGTCGAAGGCAGGCCCGGCCCTAGGTTGTGCGGGACCCAAGGCAGGAGCGGGGCCCCGAGCAGCAATTTACGAAGTTGTTCTATATTTATGGTCAATACGACATTGGCACTATCAAAATTATGTCGGCCCTAGGCCAATTCAAGTAATGTCATGTTGACAAATTTCATTGCGCTAAAGCACTAATGATAATAACCAAAGATCCACAAAGTGTATGAACGAAATTTGCATTAAGACAACTTTTAAAAATATGCATATTCTTAGTTTACATTTCAAGCAACTGCTGAAATTCATCATGTCCATTGTGTTTTTCCCCTCCTACAGAAATTATGTCCAACCGCGCGGGGCCCTGCAAGCGCGGGGCCCAAGGCGGCTGCCTCGTCCGCCTTGCCCTAAGGCCGGGCCTGGTCGAAGGGCAGCAATTAGTATAGATAGACATATGCTTGTGTCTGAACACTCTCATTGAAGCAACAGTGCAGGGGTATGTGAAAGGTGATATTGATGTGTTACAGTACCAAAGCTTCACAGAAAAGCATCTATGAATTAGTGAATTAGGAGGTCTTGGTGCCAACAGACATTGTAGGCAATATATAGCTCAGCGGTTCTCAACCTTTTCAGACTCACGGACCCCCTTTTAATTTTTGGTCCCAGTCACGGACCCCCCCCCGAATTTGGGTCATTTGAAGCATTATCGAAACTGTGCTACTCTAATAGTAGGCCTGCGTGTAGGCCTAGGCTATGTCATAAATAGGCCTAAGCCTATAATTATGCCTCTGCACTCCTGTAATATAAATTTATATAACCAATAAGATTAGGCTAGGCCTATATATGAAATTTATTAGAAAAGCTGTATTGTCTGCATCACTTGCATAGAGGAATTCAGTTTATTTAGCTGTTGAAAAATGCCAGCCAGGTAAGCCAGAGTTGAAACTCAGGAGTTATTATTCAGATGGCTTTTTCTCTAACACGCTCTCTCAAAAGCATCCTGAAATCTAGAGAGTCTAGCTGTTACAAACTTTCCCCCTTGATTACCAGTGAACGTCGGCTGGCATTTAGCCTACATCATTAACTGCTCATGATTTTCATATCTGAGCAAAATGTAACACAAAACGAGAGTTTAGTGGACATGCCTTGATGAAATTAACTATTTTCATGGCCTGATCAAAATGATTTCAGTCTGCACTCTAGCGATTGAAACATACCGAGTCATCTAAAACATATGAATTAATCAGCGTGCCAATGAAAAAGAGTAAAATTGAAAAATTGAAAAAAATTTGTCTGCTTCTATGTTTTCAACTAAGTAATATATAATTTTCAGGACTGGCTCGCGGACCCCCAGGAAGATCGCTGCGGACCCCCAGGGGTCCGCGGACCCCCGGTTGAGAACCGCTGATATAGCTGATTAAGCGTTAAACGGGGGGGGCTAACATTTGTATAGGGGGGCTAGGAAAATCTAGGGGGGCTAAATTTTCAGCTGGGGGGCTGTAGCCCCCCCAGCCCCCGGTAGAACCGCCACTGTTGGGAGGGCTAACCCCGTGTCTGGGCCTTCTTAGGGGGGCTAACCCCGAAAAAGGATACAATTTTCATGGTGAAAAAGTTGAATCTCTGCCTTCTTGGGGGGCTTAGCCCCCCCTAGCCCCTGATAAACTCCGCCCATGACGGTAGCCAGTGGCCATACGCGGTTCGGTTCCCGCGGGCGTGTGGTTTCTAGGTTTAGTTCTTTCTTCAATCCCTAGGTGGCAGCAAAGTACATAGACCTCGCGCCCTCAGGGATGCCTTTTGTAGCTTTACTAGATTTTTTGGTCAGGATCTATATTTTTTTCAGACGTCGGTTTTCCAGACTGTTATAGGTAAAAAATAAACATGTTTAGGTTTTTAAAAAATGGACGAAATACGGGAAAAGTCGCAAGAATTACTTACTAGTTGCTGAATCAATATTATTATTACAGCTTGATCAGATTCGCCCCTTGCCAATTAGGCCTACCATAGGCCTACGCTGACGCAGTTCTCCGACATCACGTAGCCAGGTAGCCTACCTTTTCTTGTAAACTTTTTCTCGCATCACAGACTAGATTTTATAGTCCAATGGTCTAGGCTATTTGAAATGAATCAAGTTTTCACAATAGCGCATCAACAACTGCCTTGATCCCTCAAGCCAAGCGGACCATGCCTGCTTGTTGACCTCCGCTAGTTTTGTCGCTATACGCTCCTTCAAACATTTTAATTAACTTCAAGTTTTAGCTGGAGTAGCGTATAATTATAAAAAAAATAAGTTAAGTTTATAGTTGGGAATAAAATAGTTCTATTCTCAATAATATTTTTACATGTTTGGCGTTAATTTCTTTATTTTTTTAGAGGTTCGGTTTCAAGTTTTAGCTGGAATGTAGGCCCTATAATTATAAAAAAACTAGTTAAGTTTATAGTTGGGAATAAAATAGTTAGGCCTAAATTCTCAATAATATTTTTACATGTTTGGCGTTAATTTCTTTATTTATTGTAGAGGTTCGTTTTTTCCGTTCACCGTGTATATATTGTACAATTTGTCACCCCCTATTAAGAAATAGTCATGCATTGCGGCCCCCCCCCCCCATTTGGAAATGGCATGTTTTTCTAGAAGTCAGAATAAATCTGCAGTCCTCATGAGGACTAAAAAAGGTCGTCAACTTTTTTGGCAGACAAAATGGTATTATTTTCCCGAAAATTTCACCGGATGACTAAAAAAAGGTCATCAACTTTTTGGCGAATACAAAAGAAGAATTTTCCAGACCCGAGGCCAAATATTTTTCCCGGCCGGACCCAAGACCAAGAATTTTTGCCCCTCCCCCCCGTCCAAAGTTTCTGTATCCGCCCTTGATTTGGAAAACGGGGATGCATCGGTGTTGGAAGATTGTGAATCAAGAAGGGACTGCAACTTTATTCAGGACTCAGACGGAAGTCAATACTGTTATGCTCATAATATTTGACGTACATGTAGATTGTTACATTAGTCAAACAATTCGAAACTAATTGACTAGGCTAATCGGCCTACGTCAAAAATAATTGTGAACACGATACTCTTGTGAATTCCGTGCTGTAACTTATGATATATCAATTAGGCTAT
>OX243824.1:13398551-13465685 GCA_945859605.1 Lumbricus rubellus | reverse complement strand
CACAAACGATGAATACATCGCAAATCTTCATAAAGCTCTTGACGAGCACAAGACTGGCATTCAGGAAATTATTCTGACTCACTGGCACCCAGATCACATTGGAGGTGTTTCAGATATCTGCAAAAATGTCACTAAGGGTGAGTATTGTTGACAGAAAGGTGGAGGCAATGTCAACGGCTGAGTAAGCACTTTAACTCATACTACAACCATGTTTCATGTTTTACCGTCTGCAAAACTTTGAGCTCGGTGACCTCCTGAGATGAATTGTTCTTTCTGGCACCTACTTTGACAATGCATTTTTCCTTTTCGTGAAGTTGGGTCTTCGATTTCGAACTTACATTATGAATTAACTTTGATTTTATTTTGCGTTTAGTTTTCTTTTCTTTTGTATTTTAGATTTTGGTATGACCGTCAGCAAGCTGAAACGGATATCTGCCGCTGATGAGGATCTGGGTTGTGATTGTCAATATACTTTCATTGAAGATGGTCATCGGTTTGTTGCAGATGGAGCGACGCTCAAGTATGGCTTGTTTTATTTTTGATTTTTCTGATTACTAAGACATATTCCCAAACTGTAGTGATTATTTTAGGTTTGTTTGTAAACAGTACAAGTTTAGGAATTTACAAAAATAGATAGTTAAATATCTCTTTAGAATTTGTCAAGTTGTCTTGGCTAGTTGATTTATCAAGGCCTGGCAAAACATGTGTAATGAAATTGGCACTAAAAAGGTTTCACACCCCTGAGTTAAGTAGATCATAACTGACGATAAGTATAGAAATATCTTATCATGTGGTACATCTGGGTTTGTGGAATAATGCCTTATGCAATCTGTGTTATGCTTAATTTATTACTGCCCTTGACTAATTTAATTTTGTCCACTATCCCATTGAGGGCAAGTTCTGCCATTATGCAGGTTTTGCCGGAGGGCAGAGTAATATATTTTAAGAAATTTATTGCACCTGACTGTGATTTAAAAATCTGTGATTACATTACAAAATTTAAGAAATATTATGTGAAGCAATCTGTACTTTATATAATTCACAGATGACTGACAGCTTGCTGCTAAGATTCTAACACAGTTCTTGATGAAATTAAATTGGTTGCATTTCAGAGCCGTATACACTCCTGGTCACACGGATGACCACATGGCTCTCTACCTGGAAGAGGAGAATGCCGTCTTCTCCGGCGATTGTGTCCTTGGTGAAGGAACTTGTGTACGTATCTGGAGCGCCTCTGTGTAGTTTCTTGAAGGGGCGCTATATAAATTCTAATAATGAATGAATGAATAATGAATCTGAGGTTTCAGCTGGACTCTGAAAATCTTTGTAGTGTGTCTGATTCGACAAAGCTTTTGAACAGTAGATTAGCTGAAAATTTTAACCCAATGAGTGGCTATATGCTGGGAGCAGGAATTGAAACTGTGAACTTGGTAGCATATGCTAAAGCTACCACAAGATGAAGTTTATTGCATTGTATCGTATTTAAACATTTATGAAAAGAGACTGCCAGACAGAAGTGTAGAGCGAAAAAAGGAGAACAGAAGGAGAAAGTCCATTGGAAAGAGAAGGACCAATTGAGGCAAAATAATGATGAGTTACTGGCTCTTTGTACTCTTGGCTGCACCAAGGCTTCAGGGCTTTTTTTAGTGTGCAGTTGTACACAAAATGTGCAGTTCTAAATGAATTTATGCAGTTGTAGAAGCACTTCTGTGCCGTTAAAACAAGTTTTAAAAGATAATTTTTCTCCTTTTTGGAGTAATTTACCATGGAGGATGGGGAAAAAAAGAATGGGTTGTGCAGTTCTAAAAATTCCTTAAAAACAACCCTGCAAGGCTTGCTAAATCACTGTTCTTCTGTGGCTTAGAGGCCATCCAACGAAGAGATTGAAAGATGTTGTTCCTGTTCCTTTTTAAGGTTTTCGAAGACCTGCATGACTACATGAAGTCGTTGGAAGCGATCTTAAGGTTGAAGCCGTCGGTTATTTATCCTGGTCACGGTCCAGTTGTCACGGATCCACTCGCGCATGTGACGATGTACATCAATCACCGTAACATGAGAGAATCGCAGATCTTGGATGCTTTCCGTGCTCTCGACCGTGACGGAACACCTGTGTCGGCGATGGATCTTGTAAAAGTTGTTTACGTGGTAAGATTACAAAGCGTGCCTGTCTGTCCCCATTGTTTAAAAATGTATGGCCATATCTATATACATGGGGCGCAGTGGTGTAGTGGGTGTGTTCGTCGCCATGCAGCCGAAGGGTTTCAGGCTTGATTCCTCAAGCTGCCGTGTAGGGACCTTGGGCAAGTCCTTCACTCGCAATTGCTCAGCGCTTCGGCGTGAAACTCCGATGCAGTGTCCGCTCTGTAGTGGGGAGCGCCTCTGAGTAGTGGGGCTTGAAGGGGCGCTATAACAAGTGCGCATACAAACAATATTATGCCTTGCCTCATATTATTTTGGCTAGCCCAGGGCTGTGATAAAGCACCAAAATGTGATGTATTCATTATGACATGTGTCATTGTAACATGAAGTCTGATATATCGTGGTCAGTAATGTGTATCCCAAAATTGAAAAATTACCTTCGGAAAAACTTTTTATGGGACAACCTCGTTATGATATGTTCTTGAAGTCGCTGTTGAAGACATGTTGTGCCAAGGCTTGATTATAGTGAAAGGCTTTTATGAGTAGTTAATGAATATGGCTATGCTCTACCGAAGCAAAAATCTTTGGATATGCTGAACAAGTGACAATATATACTATTCTGATGTTTTGAGGAGCTAACTTGGATAGCCTTTGACACAAAGTTGGAAAATTTTCAAGGTGAAATAGTCTAGAGATAGAAATGAAGTATGCATTGTCGCAGTAAAATATATAATATTCATTCTCATTTTATAATACTTTATATCTAAGGAATTTTTTAAATTTACTTGAAATCATACATTTTTAATTTAGTGCTGATTAGGATCATTATGTAACACTTTGCTAAACATATAATTGTGTTTATTGTTCACTTGTATCATTGTGTCTTGATGTTTTTGTCTGTTGAAGGATGTGCCAGAGATCCTTCATCTTTCTGCTGCTGGAAATGTTGTAAATCATCTGACCAAACTGGTTAAGGACAATAAAGTTGGTAAGTAGTGAATAGTCTCCGATTGGAGATGCATCTGTAACGGGAGACTATTCCAAACGCCTGTTACATAGGGTTGTCTCATCTTCAGTGTTTTACAGGCTCCTTAAAACCTTTTTGTATCACTTTGGGCGGACTGGGTATGCATCTAAATGAACTTTTTGAAGGGGTGTTATATAAATTCTTGAAATGAATGAATGAATGAATGAATGAATGAATATGGAAGTATCTGAGAAATTCTGGTGCTTATTAGAGATATTTGATCAGTTTCTGCACTAGAGATTGAAATTCTATCTAGCTTTATATTTAGTTTAACTGGAGTTTTTTGCGTACTACATCTGAATAGACCAAAATGTGCTTCTCTCTTTGTCCTTTTCATGTCGTGCTTAGGTGTAAACTTCTTTGACCTGACTGTTATTTGGATTTTCTAGAACGAGTCGTAGATGGTGAAGAAACGAAATGGAAGCTGAAAACAGAACCAAGCAAATACTGAGTCCTGTATTTGAACATTGTCGTGGATTAGATGCTTCTAACCAAATTAAACATTCAGATATTTTTCCAAATGAGTTGTTAAATATGTAATTGTTGTTTACTTTACACTGTTACTC
This sequence comes from Lumbricus rubellus, assembly GCA_945859605.1. Lineage (NCBI taxonomy): Eukaryota > Metazoa > Annelida > Clitellata > Crassiclitellata > Lumbricidae > Lumbricus > Lumbricus rubellus. The sequence goes on along the minus strand of OX243824.1, from coordinate 13,461,953 downwards.
AAAGGCGAGTATGTAGCTGAATGTAAAGGAAATGTTTTTACAGGACTTTAAAAGTTAATCGTGATTTCTGAAGGGGTGTCAGCGTGTACAATTTTCATCGTGTTTTTAACTCCTAGTTTTTTTAAATTTAAGGCGATTCGCTTCATGCTATTAAATTGTTTTTGGTGAATGAGCTTTTCCTGTTCTGTACATTCTGCTCAATTGTTGATGACACTTTATTCTTGGCCTAAGACTTGATTTTGTCAAATTGCATATCAACCATTGCATATCCGCAGCTCTGTCTTGGCGATTTTGATCTTCTGGATATTCAATTAGTCAAAAAAATTTTTTTTATTGCCATGAAGTACTTAATTGTGTCAATAAAAATAATTGTGTCAATAAAAATGTATAATATTATGTTCAGGCTTCGATAAAATGGAGATCCAGAAGGGATGAAATCCTGCTGTCGGGACACAAATTTTATCTACCGAGTTGTTACACTGCAGAACTTAAACATAATTATTATATTCTTAACTAGTTATTTAAAAGACGATAATGAAGCCAGGTTTTAAGTTAGCATAAATTTCAGTCAAAAGTTATGAAAAATACAAAGAAGACCAGTTATTTTCTAATTCTGAATTAAAGGCAAATATATAAGGTGACCATTTGAAGTTTGAAGTTTTGAACCAAAGCTATCGCTCATCATGATGATTGAGAATGTATTAATCTTTTTAGGTTCAGTCCTTTTGACAAAGTCATTAATTTCTAATGCATCCTTTCTTGCACGCTGATACGAATTGAATTTAAAGATCGTTATCAAATTGTTCACATCTATTTAATATTGACGTTTGTTAATCAGAAATTGTGCCAGATATTTTTGTAACGAAGGAACATACAGGGTTCTAAGAAGTAGCCAGTGCACGGACGATTCATGCCAACAATAAATTCTCCACAGGACAATAAATTCAGGCAGGGCAGAGACTTTTTACCGGGGCATTTGCCCTGATATTTCGTTGCCACTGGTCTTGTTTGTTTAGAAACGTTCCAGAACGTGTGAACGGTTAGTTCCATTAAGCCGCAATAGCAACGTATCGTCACGAGATCTTAATTTTTCTGGGGGGGGTCTTTAAAACCGCTATTATGAACAATGTTTTTCTAAAACGCGTATAATTTGTAGCGATCATTCAAAAGAATCCTTCGAGACCAGTTTCTTGGACTTGACGAAGTGATCGCATGCTGGTCTATGCTCTATGCCTACAGCATCAACTGATCGTAGTCTATGTTCTAGCCAAGGACACGAAGATTGCTTGGAAAGGTGTCTGAAATAGAAATCTGGATATTGTTAGCAGCTAATTTTTTTACAATTTAAATCGCGAACGAGCCATTAAAGTTAGTTATGTCATTTTAGGTGCATGTTTTCACATGCAACTCATTTCTGGGGTCTGTGTTTTGGTCGTAACTTGGGTCACTGTATTATCGCCCGGACTGTATTGCACGTAACATAACAGTAGGCTATACTTCGTTGTGTATGGCAATGATATTTTCGTGAACGACGCAGTCTTCAGCTTGGACTGTCTTTGAGCCTAACTGTCATAGGATCTGCTTTTAGCGAAAAATGACAGATCTTCTATTAGATAGCCAGGGAGATTCACGTTTGCGCTTATCATTGACCCTAAACTATTGCAAAATATATAATTTGATAAAGCTAAGAAGTTTGAAGCCTGGTGACAGGTCCCTTAACAGTCTGGAAGAGTTGAGCTTTGGTTAAGAACTAAGGACAGTTTCGTTCGAGGGTTGTAGAGATGAGTGTGCAACAGGCCAGGCGTTTGCCATAATTTTATTTTTTTAGCTGAATCCCCATAACTTGACTCAGCATTTCGTTCACCAGGGTTATGATTATGGCTCACATTTATCCAGAACGTTTGTGGGATGATGCATTTCAACCAGGTGCCACTGACTCCTTTTGCCATCTATTAAGGACTCTTCTGCTTCATATAAGGTGAATCGAGGGCACCTTTCTGAAAGTGGTGCCGTATACGTGACTAATTACGTACTTGGTTATGTCTCTGTAGATACATAGACGATGATTCGCATTGGACTGCTCGTCAGCACTGGCGCTGCGGTTGCTGCACCAAGTCTGGTTGTAAAGGTTCATGCAGCTGGCAGTGAAGGATCGAATCAGACTAAATTTCGTCCATCACAGGTAAACAACGAACTTATGTTGTCTTTGAATTGCAAAAAATAACCACTGATGGTTTGAATTTTTCCATTTTAAAGTTTTTGAGAGGACTTTTTTTCACTGGAAGTGTGATTGACTGTTTGAACCCCAGGAGTAGAAGTTAATTAATAATAATAACAACAATGACAATTTCTAGGATGCCGTAACATACAAGTAACAGCAGGATAGGCCTAAATTGGGTCAATCATATAAAAAAATTATCTAAAAAAAACCCCAAAATTAACATCAAAATATACATTAACGCTTAGCAATGAGCATGTGTTGTAATGCCGTATGCGGACGTTTCGTCAACGGACGATTCGTCCACGGACGATTCGTCACAAGGAATAAATTGAATAAATCCAGCTTCCGTTTAGACACGCGTTCAAATAATCGTTCCAACTTCTATTTGAGCAAGAACTATGCTTCGCAGATCCAAGTTCCATTTTTGAAAAAGAATTTGTTTCATCATTCCAGCTTCTATTTAAGCAAAAACTTCGTTTTTTATCAAATTTCCGCTAAAGACTATATTTTTTTCCCAAAAAATTCTCTTTAAGCTATGAACTCTTTTCATCAATCCCACTTCCATTTGAGGAAAACATATTTTCATTAATCCCGCTTCCACGTTACAAGAATTCTTTTCATCAATCTATTTTTACTCAATCACCGCTGGACGAATCGTCCGCGGACGAATCGTCCGTGGACGAAACGTCCGCGAACCTTGTAATGCATGGGAAAACCAATACAGCTCATAATTAAAGGGTTAAATGGATGCCTTTAGGAGATGCGGCTGATGCCAGGGAGTAATGTAACTTTCGAAATGAATGAGTTGAACATCATGGTGTTTTCTTTTAACAGTTGCCGATCTATGGAGATCCGGAACCGGCAGAACTTGAAGTGATTCCTGAATCGGATTCTTCGTTTCGACAATACGTCTCCGATGTCAGGAAGTGGACGTGGAAATATATGGAATCTATTCAGGCATGTACACTTAACTGCATTTGCAGCTAATAGAAACATGCTGATTGAAACCAATTTTCATTTCACCTATGGATAAAATGTTAAGAAGTGAAATTATGTTGAACATTTTAATTAGTTATTACAGTTTTAAGGTATTTGTTGCACTGTCTGCAATTGCTTTCTCTGGTTAGAATGACCGCTTTCTGATCTTCTGTTGAAAATCGTTAAATTTGTTTTTCTTGATTCAGACCACAACTGATAAAGTGAAGCAGAAATACGAGACTGGAAAAGCTCACACGCAAGGTTTGTGATTTATTTTTATGTCCTCAGTCACACACAAGTTCATGTGTAGGAATGGTGAATTTTTAAAATGATTTGTATGATTTTCAGCTTAAGTAATTAGGTTACAATAGTAAGCAATTTTTCAGTACTTTAATGCGACATATCCTAACTGTTCCAAAGCATTGTCATTTGATTTTACTGGAAACTGGATATTTGAACTGTGAGTCAAGAAAACTGGTTGGCAGTGGATGTGAAATCGAAATAATGTGCTATAACTAAACACAATCATAGCTTTCATATATGCTTACGTCGTATTGTTGTAACTTTGCTGGAATGGTCACGAGTTAGCCTTTTTTAAGCTAGTTAATTGTGTGTGGGTGTGTGTATGACTCTGTGTGTGTGTTCTTAAAACCATTTGAAAGTGCACATCTGCATCTTTTCAGATTGTTTTTCCCAATATTTAGACACCGGTTGAATTGTAACTTTAACGTGTCCCTATTGTCTTCTCTTTCTGACAGAGGCACTAGCTTACATCCGGGAAGATTCGGCCGTCATACCCAGGGCGACAATCATAACCGTTGCTGGTCTTGGAGGAATAGTTGCAGGGTACAGAGGTAGTACAGCTTCATCTTAAAATCAATTGAAAATTAAGATAAAACCACGTAACAATCATGTTTCTTTTATGTGTAGCGTAAGCAGTTGTGTGGGGGGCTACAGTATGACAAAGCAGGGTAAATATCACGGTTATGACGAGTACTCTGCCGGAAGGCAGGTCCATTGCTTTTATACCCCTTTGGATGAGCTTCCTTTTGGGTGCTGCACTTTTGACCGCTGCTTATATAGCATGTCAGCGTTATTATTAAACTCCAAACAATTAATGAACGCTGCTTATTGCATGTTACTGTTATTAATAATCTCCAATTAACTAACACACAACTGTAGTACATTGAAATTACTATAGATTCCACATTCTGTCTTAGTGCACTCTTTTCATTCGGTAATAATTAGGTAATTAACTTATAATTAGGTAATTAATTAATAATTAGGTAATTAATAGTTAGGCAATTAATTAATAATTGGGTAATTACTAATTAGGTAATTAACTAATAATAAGATAATCAATAGTTAGGCAATTAATAATTAGGTAATTAATTAATAATTAGGTAATTAATTAATAATTAGGTAATTATTAATAATTAGGTAATTAATAATTAGGTAATTAATAACTAGGTAATTAATTGATAATTAGACAATTAATTAATAATTAGGAGATTAATCGATAATTAGGTAATTAATTAATTATTAGATATTTATTATTTAATTAATTAGGTAATTAATAATTGGGTAACAATGACGATGCTGATGTGTTTTCTGAGCAGGAGGTCCAATTAGAAAAGCGGTATATGCATCGATTGGCATGACTGCTGCAGCATCCGTCTGCTATCCACACGAAGCAGAGGACATCACGAAGAGAGGCTGGCATGTGGTTCGAGACTTTGCTTACAAGACGTACGATGACTCGGTTGGAGGAAGTAGGATAATATTTGTTTGTTTGTATAATTTATGCACTTGTTATAGCGCCCCTTCAAGCTCTTTCTACTCAGAGGCGCTCCCGAATGCAGAGCGGACACTGCATCGGAGTTTCACGCCGAAGTGCTGAGCAATTGTGAGTGAAGGACTTGCCCAAGGTCCTTACGCGACGAGGTGGATTCGAACCTCAAACCTTCTGGCTCCAAGGCAACGACACCACCACTACACCACCGCATCCCACGTAATAATAACAATAATAAGACGATTTATTATAGTGTACGTATGTATACTTGTTATAGCGCCCCTTCAAGACTACTACTCAGAAGTGCTCCCGACTACACTGCATTGGAGTTTACAGTAGAGTACCAAACTTCTAACTCGTGCTTAAATATGCGACCTGCTGAAGCTTTTTTTACTTTTACAGGTTCAAAAGGAAAGAAATCCGAAGCTAAAGCGAGCGAAGCTAAAGTGAGTAAAACTGTTTATGTGTATAATATATGTACCAAATTGAAATGTAGAATTCCAAAGTTCTTCAGAAAGGAGGCTCAGACTGTTTCTGCATCTGCTAGAGTTTGGAGTTTTCTTCAGAAGTGTAAAGTGGGGTATGGGATGTAATTGCTAACTAAGAAGACCTGTATTATCCAATGTTTTCATAAAGTCAAGTCTAGTCCAAAAAAATTGTACTTTGGGGTTAGTTAGAATTTTCCGATAGGTGAATAACCTCTCTAATGTGCTGCAGTTTACAACTTGTGTAAAATGTAGCAACTTGAAATAAGCGTATGTCTGTATGCATGTATACATGTGGTCATTTATATAGCACCTTACAAGAACCTCATGATGTATCTAGTATACTCGCAGCATTCAAGTACATTGCTGTGTATATAGCAAATGCCTACAGCACCAGTGCTATTGTATTGTATTGTATTTAAACATTTATAAAGCGCCTCTAGTAGGGTGAACCGTTCAGAGGCGCTCCCAGTGCGCAAGGCCCAGTGAGAAGAAACAGGTTTTGAGAAGAGACAAAGCAGAGGAGATACTACCAGAAAGAAGTGTAGAGCGAGATGTATTTAGTTACAAATTAACTTGTGCTTAATAAATATTCGTGTAACAACAACACTGATGTTGTGCGTCCTGTATAGGCTTCGAGCCTTTTGTTGATATTGAAACATATAGAGAGGAAAACAATGTCACACCATACATTGTTGTCTCTTTTACATCATTTCTGTTGGAGTAAAGTAATTAAAATGCACTGGAATTTCTTGCAGAAGCCGAGCACAGCAGAGGCGGCCAAGCCTGAAGAGAAGCCACAGCAGGAGCCAGTGCCAAGTGAAAAGGCACCAGCACGAAGTGGATGGCTACCAGACCGCAGTGGGCCACGACCAGACCGCAGTGGGCCACCGCCAGACCGAAGTGGGCCACCACCAACACCAAAGAAGGACTTTGGAATGTCGAAAGAGGAGGACAAAGACTTGTATCCAACACGAGGAAACTAACTTCTCATGTCTGAAGTTGATGAACTTGGAACGATAATTTACAATGAACGGCTGTGAACAATTGTAATTTTCTTTGTAACATCAGTTAGTATCGCAGATGCTTGTTCACTGAATGTAGACTAATTTCCTGAGACTAAATTATTGTGTGAACGACCTTTTCTTGTTCACTGCACAAATGCTGGTAGACTTGAATACCATAATAAACTGGAATGATACTGACATTGGTACTTTAGTACTTACATTACAATGAAAAGTCTCTACATGTAGCAGGTTCAAATCGTGGCCAGAAGAAAAGCTGCAGTTTCTTGCACTAATCTTGGAGGCAACCACAGTGGGTACGAAGTGTTCGTACTTCTAACAAAATCATTACTTTCTAAAAGTTGAAGGATCTTTACATTTAAGAAAAAAGATCCTGAATTAACTATCATGGTTTAGTGGCGAATTAAATAATTGTGTGCCAACACTGAATACCATGAGATTTTATCTGTATTATATTTATTAATCACACGATTATTTAATTCGAGTTGTTTACAATTGTCTGGAGTAAAACAGTTGTGGTTACTGGTAATATCAAGTTTATGATGACAATATGTGTACAACGAAGAGTCGCATTTCCGTGATGCGACAGCATTATTCAAAATTTACTGAACAGTGTGTAGGAAACGGTGAAAGGCTTTGTTCTCTGAAACTGTCACAATTGGTAGAAACAATGACTGTTGTGCCAAAAGAAACGAGGAATGTTGTTCGTTACTCCCGAGATTTGGTTGAAGAATCGAAGAATGAAGTTCCCAGCAACTCTTTTGGGAGATATTCTTGATGCACTGGTCCCTTGATACTGTGATTGTACTGGTAACCTTTCGCATAACCTGTTAATTAATTAACCAGAGACAGCATGACCAAAGAAGTTTAGGAAATGTGTATCTGTGATATAATAATACAGTTTTGTTCTCTGACGCTGGAGCCATAAAGAAAATAAAAACACTCTGAGAAGCTGACTAATTAAACTCTTACAATTTCTATGGTGCCGAAACAGAGCATGCCATTACAAGGGCACCACGCAAACAACTAAAAGCAGGATAGGCCTTCAAGTTCTCTTACAATCATTGTCAAATGATTATAACTTTGAATCTGTAGCAAGGATGGGGCAATATCAAAATGCAGCTGTATTAATTTGTATTATTATTATTGTTAAATAAATAAATTTATAACGCGTGCAAGGTCACACCGAAATGTGAATCTGAGGCGCAGATAGTTGGCCGCCAGAGGAAGATGCAGTCAGAGATCCAAGTGCTTGAGCCAAGGAGAAGTAGTGGGTTTTAAGGCGCTTTTTGAAGGAAAGAGGTGAAATAGAGCTTCGAAATAAAGCTTTGGAATTGAGCTTGTATTATACTTTGAATATTGGTCCTTGGATTTGACGAAAATTTCAGCCATATTTTGTCTCAAACATCTGCAAATAATATAAATGTACGATTGTACGTAAGAGAGTGCAATTTACGAGAAATGAGACTACCATACCAAGGTCCTTCATCATTTTCGTTGGAGCATTACGAAGGTGTAGTGGCACTCCAGGGAGTGGTCCAACGTGTTCTCGAATGCTTGTTCTTGCGCGACATAACGCAGTATACGCCTCGTTGGATTTCGATGCACGGGCCAGATACGTAACACAGTGAGCTAAATTCTCCTGGAGAAAAGAACATTTCAGTAAGAAATCAATCATTTCATTAAAACCTTTGTAAGCCAATACATGTTTGTATGTGCACTTGTTATAGCGCCCCTTCAAGCTCTCTTTACTCAGAGGCGCTCCTGAATGCAGAGCGGACACTGTATCGGAGTTTCACGCTGAAGCGCTGAGCAATTGTGAGCGAAGGACTTGCCCAAGGTCCTTACGCGGCGAGGTGGATTCGAACCTTCCAGCTCCAAGGCAACGACGCCACCACTACACCACCGCGATCCACAAATATGTATATACAACATAGACACGACAAAATACATTTACTAAAACCAAACTGAAACACATGCAAGAAAGAGGCTCAGAAGGGATAATCCTGCTAAAAGGATGGGCCACAATTTCCCTGTAGTAAAAAGGAACAGAATGGAAAAGGTGTTTTGAAACTGTGTAACTCACCAAGGAAAACTACAAGATCATGCATTTTAACTCTTACTACTAAACTTACACAATTGAAACTAATTTTTTAAAATGCTGTTTACTTCACGAGCAAAGGCAGGCAGCAAGAGTCTAAGCTAAACTTCTGCACCGCCACGCGACCAACATGTGTAAAAAATAAAATCTAAAACTGAAGAAATAATTCTAAAGCATTTGCATTTCTTTAAATCTACATGTATTATAGTGAAACAGCAGAAACACTGAGTGTTAATGGATTTCAACCTGGTTTTTCCAATGGGCTATGATGTCATGGGTACTACAAGAATGGTGCTAGAGAAGTCTCTAAATAAATTATTCATGTAACTTAGTAAGATGATCTAGTCACTCACCGCACATTCTGGCATACCTAGAAAATGACACGCTTGAAACGTTGACACTGCTAACGGCAAGGCATGAACGTCTGCCAAACCTACAAAAGAAAGTTTCAGAAGAATGTTTACAGATGACACACATGCATCACAGGATGATAGAAAACAATCTTTTCTGTTCCTTAGCCAACTGTGCAAATGCATGTAATTCACTCCTAAAACAACTTCTTTGGAGGGCTGCCAAATGCATGCCAAGTTATGTAATATTGGACTTGTACAAATATTTGTAAATGCTCAAAGACAAAGTCGTAAGATTGCATCACTTTTATCAATTGATACTATTTTACTCCATTTTGTCATTTCATTAGATGAAAACCTACTTAACTCGTTAATTTTACTGTATTTCATGTATTCTGCATCAATCTTGAAGCAAATATGCAAGTCGGATTTCTGCGTACCAGTATGCTTACACACGTGTGGCCATTTCCAACCTCCTAAAGTAACACTTGATATGGAACACTAAAACCTCATAGCCTTACTTTTTGTTCCACGATTTCGGACCACTATTGCTCAAACTCGATCCTTTACCATCATTGGGCCATCCTTATGGAATTCTTTTCCGTCCACTCTGCGTGGGACTCTACTTTCAGGATCACTTTCTATCTCTCTCTTCTTAAGACCTATTTTTTTCTCTAGAGGTTATCGCACTGGGAGCGCTACTGAATGGCCTCGGCTGTGAGCGGCGCTATAAAAATTACTAACTACATTACATTACTTGCTCTGAGAACACCTTAAATCTTGCATAAAAGGTGCTACACAAATGTCCACACCCACACACATTGAAGCACAAGTATTATATTTGCATGTATACCAATGTCTTCGCTTGCGCAAACGACAAGTCGCCTGGCGATGAACAACGGGTCCTCTCCTCCCTCAAGCATCCGTACGAGCCAGTAGATGGCGCCGTTGTCATCCGATCCTCGTATTGACTTATGCAATGCAGACACGCAGTTGTAATGCTCATCACCTGATCGATGAATGACATACATGCAATTTACATGACAAAACTCTGCATTCGTAATGTATCACTTTCATCTCTAAACACCATCCACCTCAGCTGTCTGCTTACTTGATTTTCCAGATTTTGACCCCCTGCTTATCGATTTTCTTTTCAATAATCACCAGTGAATAAGCTGATTCCTGCAACTTTGCTTTCTGGTTGCTGTAGAATTTTGAGTTTACGATTTTATGATAACTTACCCGTACACCAGCGAAAAAACCAGTAGAAAACCAGCAGCACATTATTTAGTCGGTTATGGAAAGCTAAATAACACATACTGGACTATATCAGAATGTTTATTTCGATTGCCAATAAAAGTAAATAATCAAACCAGTATTTAATTTTTGAAGCACATCATCTGTTTGTACTACATAAATAGTGAAAATGCTGCTTTATTGACCTGAAAAGATGCATGCTATGTTTTAGTGAGGCATCAGTTAAGAAATGCTGTACAGCTAAAAATGATAAAGCATGCCGAATCCCGATACTTTTCCAAAACACAAGTTAGCATTAACTGAATGTGTTTGCAGAACAATCTGAAAGTTCTTACCTAACCGATCGTATTGGACATGTGAACGAAGAAGACTTTCTCTGGCGTCCTTTTCTGAAATGATGGTAACGTTGCTTCCATTTGTACCGCACTTTGCGTCGAGAAGATTCTGAAGGCAGTTGAGAGCGCACCTCGCATCACCGTCGCACATCTGTGAAATTACGTCGATCACCTTTGGCTCCACTAGGGTCTTGAACTGTCTACGAAACAAGAAACCACATAATTATACGATTAAAATACAACGTACATACACACCCACAAATATTGTATACCACCTTATCAAACGGTCTTAACCTAAATTTGGGAACTCTCTAGCTCTGTGTCTAATACTTATTTCCTCATCATTATTATTAAATTCATTTATTAATTAAAAACAATTCTGATAGATACACCACTATCAGTTAGAGAAACCAATTGAACAATCAAAGTCTATTCCAGAGACTGTCTTTGTCCATGTAGACTCTTATTAATTAATGTGAGGATGAGTGTATGTGATAACATAATGAATGGTTACCTAATTTATGTAATTAAAATAAAAAATACAATAACACGCATAGTGAATTTAATTTTATAAAAACGTAACATTACAAACCCACAAGAACCAACACTTTCGGTCTTTCCGCCATCTTCAGACAAGAGTCCGACGTTCAATTCCGCGAGCGTCCTTCGAAGTATCTTCTCGATGTTCTGCACAGAAAGTTTCTCCAAGACAAAGACTTGGCACCGGCTGAGCAGCGCATTGTTGATGTGGAACGATGGATTTTCTGTCGTGGCACCAATCAGTACGATCGTGCCATCTTCAACATGCGGTAAGAATGTGTCCTTTGAATAAACAAAACACTTCAACCACTTAAATAGACTGTTATACAATTATTCTGCATGGAGCCACGCATATATACCAAGAAGTACAGAGTGACCAAAGTAAAAAATACGAGCAAAGTCAAAGTCTATGTGCAACCACTTCAAATAAAATGGACAACACTGCACATTTGGTAAATTTGCATGATAAGAAATTTATCGCACCTTTAACAGACAGCTTTAGCAGGCACCTTTAACGAGCAGCTTAAAGGCACATCTCAAAATTAGCTACATAAAATTCAAACTGCACTTGAAAGTGAGTGTGACCGAAATTTATCAAAAGAAAAAAAACTGTATTATTACAAGAGAAAGCTAAAAGGAAAAATGTAAAACTCCAACTTAAAAACAATCTCATTTCTAGAGTTATGACCTAATATTCAATCAGAATTTATACAGTGCTTCTTCAAATGGCAAATGGGAAACAATCCCTTAGATATGACTTGTATAAACTGTAGTGTTCACAATGACGCAGACAAGTTGAATCACTGAATTACAGCCAATCACAACATTATTAAAATCATCTTTAGAATTTTATCTCTAAGCCAAAGACATTAATTTTTTTTTAAATGTCTTTTGGCTTTAACTAAGTACAGCATAGTAGTTTCAATAACATATATGTATACCTACTTTATACTGTGACTGACCTGCTGGAGTTTGTTAAAGCGGTGAATTTCATCGATGAACAGAACGGTTTTTCTTTTAAATGAAGATTTCTCGTTCTTCGCAATCTGGACAGCTTCCTTTATGTCACCAATTCCTGACATCGTGGCGGACATTTGGACAAACCGCCAGGAAGGCAATTTACGACAATGCTGGGAGACGATTTTTGCCAAAGTTGTCTGGAAAAATAATCTGTTTTCAGTTAAAAAGTGATTTGAAATATATGCAGTGGCTGAAAATTGTGAATAATCTCAAGAACAAAACCAAATCACAATCAACCAAAACAGTTTTCAAAGCTTTAAGCAGCAATACGAATGAATGTAGAAAATATTTAGATTAGGCGTAGAAACAAAATTGTTGTGTTTCCGGTAACCCGACCGACCCATTTTTACGGCCGCGACTCAAATATTTTTGTAAAAAATTTTTATTTAAAAAAAATATTTTTTCAAAAAAAAAAATTTCAAAAAAAAATTAAATTTTTTTCAAAAAATATTTTTTTAACATTTGTATTGACATAACATAAGAGATGTCAACAAAATGAAATTAATAGGACTGTTTCTAGTGCAGTTTTAGGTGCAGACTGTCGGGAAATAGGCAGTTTATACTTGCTTAAAACATGTACTTTGATTCAGCGTGCAAAAAAGACTAGTGGGGTATACTTTTTCGGATAGTCACTGCATAAAAATATTTTACCAAAATAAAAATATTTTCCGACCTACCTACCCAATTTTTTAGCTATGTTACCGGAAACACAACATTTTTTTAGGCCTTATAATCTAATCACATATGGATTACAATTCCTTTATTTTGGAGGAAACATTGACATTTTAAAGGCAATATTTACTTTATTAATTGTAATTAAAATAACAAATGTCATGTTTTAAAATGCAACTGTTACCCTTTAGTAATAAATTGTGTACAAATAACCTAAAAAAAACAATAAAACAAACTTCTGTTTAACGTCAAATCTTCATTTGTCATAGCTAATATAATTAAAAAGGTGTCCTTTAGATACAGACATAAAAAATATTTGAGAAATTCTTTTAAAACATAAAAAGCTGATTAAGCGGACATCACCTTTCCACAACCTGGCGGACCCCACAGTATCATCGAAGGAAACGTTTCCAACTCCAAAAGCCGTCTCAGCATCGTGTTGTTGCCAACGACCTGCTCCTGTCCCACGAATTTGTCAAAAGACAATGGCCTCATTCTTTCGGCAAGAGGTTGCACAACGCTACTACTACTACTGCCTGAATTCACGTTCTGAGGGTGCGTTTTCACAGTCTCTTTTGCTCCAGGCAATTGACTTCCAACTGATTCCAAAAATTTTGAATTCAAACCACCCGATTCCTTCGCGTTAGTCTGTAATTTTGGTCGTTTTGAATTAACACTATTAGTTGTAGATATGCTGTCATCACGCTCCAAATCAAAACCACTCTTCTGTTTTCTTGAGGTTTGCGAGAAAGAGGGCTGATGATCCACAGATAAACTGTGTGCACTTTTAGGCACGATTTTGCTCGGCTGCCCGACTCTTGTCTGCGTTCCGGTCACTTTCGGAGATTTAAGAAAACTCCACGCATGCTTCTTTGACTCAGATTCACCATCATGATCCTTCACATTTTTAGCTACATTAATCCGACTATCGGAAATTGACTGAGAGACATTGTCGATCTTAAACGGACTGGTGTCAGCTGGGTTGATTTCATTCTCCGAAAGATCTGACGACGCCACTTCAAACGACTTCTCAAATTCATCGTCATCTCCGAGTTCCACCGTATTTAAGCATTCGTTGACATGAGCATTGATGATAGATCCTTCGAAGTACGAGCCACACACTGGACACAAAACTCTGTTTTTAGCGTCCTTACTTCCAGGCTCCATTGCAATAATCAGCTCCACCAATCACAGATCAACAGACAAGTTCACAGTAACTAAACAGCTATATTGGGTCCTGGGAAACACAAAAACATATTTTTAAAAATGTGTCTTGCTAGGTTAATCGCATGCAATTAGTTACGGAATTTGCATGTTTAATTAACTAAGACTACTGAGTGCTGACCAACCCTTCCTAAAATAATTCGTTTTTCTGAAACTAAACTAAGAGTTGAGTAGAACCTTGACTAATAGCACAGCAGCACAAACACATCATTGTACTTTATATAATATAAAGTTATAAACTATTCAACCGGTTCACGATCGTATAGAAAACACAGGGCGCACTCCACAAACAGATCCATGTACATGGTTCCGCACTGCAAACAAGTATGCATTTAAATGCAACCTGCATAGTAGACCAAAGCAAGGTACATTCCTCGATGCCACCTTATAATAATTCAATTCAACTTTATTGGGTAACCATATAACAAAACAATAACACAATCAAGGCGAGACCAAAATGAATAGCTCAGGGTAAACCTAAAGGGGTCACGGGCCCCGCTATCCAGGGCCGTATATAGAATAGGGAGTGAGACAAACGAATAAATAGTAGACAACAATAGTAGACAATTATTATCAAATTTATCATAATAATACATTTGTCATATAAATAAACTGTATTATAATGATTACCGAAATATGATATAATCACAACACGTGTATAAACATTATAAAAAAAAATTATCTATGGTATAAACCACGGCTTTGGTATAAACCAACGACCTCATATTATATTATTATGTATAAACCAACCACCCTCTGTAAACAGACATGACAAAATTATTATAGCGCATTTACTCGGATAAAACTTGCAAATTTTAGGCTACATTATTCGAAACAACTCTTTTAATGGATCGAAAATTATCTGCAAAATAGATAAAATAGTTTATTTTCACTATAATGGCTGTTATGTGGCGATTCCTATTAAAACGAGCATTTTGCACCAACTTTCAATCAATCTGCAACATGGAGTCCATATTATTTTATCTTGCACTTTGACCTATTAAGTTAATAACATTTATATTTAGCAATAATTAAACATATTTAAATTATTGTTTCAGCATAACTTTTTACACAATTAATTTTAAAACACTTTTAGGCGTATTTTGTTTTAGGAAGCAAATTTCTTTAATTTCCCCGAATGAGTCACACAGTATCGTTAATAGGGCGAGAGTTCATTTCATGGTGCAGACTAACATGTCTGGCATGTTAGTCTGATAATTTTCTTTATTGTTTGCCAAGTTAATTGTTGTCTTTCTTCCGTAAATCCTGCCGCTGGTTAATATCTGTGAGACGATCATCATCCAATCTTAAACTTAGCTGAAGGTAAAGTGTGACATGAAGTGCTTTCATTCTTGGCATGGTGCTGATTGTTCAGCTGTTCAAACTTCAGCTGTTCCAAACATATGCTCGTGCTAGTTGTTTTAAAAAAAAAGATTTGCATGGGAGGCGTAGTCACCGTTAGTCTCACTTGAACAAGTTGTGGCGTAATTGCAGAACACGGAACGCTAGTTTAGCGGTTAGGGTGTGGGTAAGCGTCGTGAGGGTCGGTGAGGGTCAGTTTAAGCGTCGTGAGGGTCGATTAGGGTTAGTCTTAGGGTTAGTGTCGTCATTAGATGCTATATACTATACTAAAATCGCTAAAAAAAGTACTAGGGATCCCGTGTTCTGCAATTGCGCCCAAGTGATTTGGCATATTAAACGGATTAATTGAGGCTACCAATGCACAGTATTTTGTAATAATGATACTCTGACTCCTCACAGACCACTGTACGTAGGGCTACAAGCTTCGGGCTGTTCATTTTCTAACCACACATGAAATTATATTCACTTTGGGTTGTTCCAGCACATCTAGTTTCAGGTGGATTCAAAAAGTTTTATGTGGATCTGTATTGATGGAATGTGATTTTGTATAACTGATAACACTGCTTTTTCACATACCATATCTTGATTCAGTATGAGAATTGTGGAAAAATAACTGGGGGGGTTGGCCTATGTTAAACTTGGAATTGGGGTATGAAAAACATACTTTAACATGGGGCTCTAAAAATGACTGGGGGGTTGAACCCCCCCAACCCCCCGGCAATTCTCACCCTGTCTTGATTCTTCCTCTTCTTCCAACCTCCCACGCAGTTTCAACTCTAAAAGCATCATACACCCTAGCCGTCTGTCTAACTCCTCGCCTAACTCTCTGTGCCTTGACCCGCTGTCCATCGATTTCATTTTGATTGATCGCCTGTGAATAAGCTGTTCCAGCGATTTCATTTTGATTGATCGCCTGTGAATAAGCTGTTCCAGCGATTTAGCTTTTGGGGCGCTGTAGAAGTTCCGTGATTACGATCACCTAAATGGAAAAACCTGTTTTATGTAAGAATTTATCTTCCATTGGTGTCATATATGACTCATGAATTATAAAACTTCCATGAAGTTTCGTTCATGTTTTTCATTTTGGACTATGAAAGTTTACTGTGAGTGATAGGTCACATGTAGTAACATCCCTAATTGCACTAGTAGTACTCCTCTATTTTGACCCCAGAAGGATTGCAGACTGAGTTAACCCAGCTGACACGAATTTCTCTGGCAGTTCCCATTCTACTACTAGCCATGTGCAGTTAGGACCTTGCAATTTCTTAGTATTTATCTCCTTTTTTACCGTTGTTTCCGACAGTTGAGGACACATCAACACTGAAAAGCTGAAGAACAACGTTGATCATAGAAGATTACAGTTACATCGTGTTACATTATTACTGACGAGCAGGATGTACGGAAGTCCGCAGATGTATAGCCAAGCCCCGAGGTCGTCCTTTCCGTTTGCCATGTCAAACAGAACAGGTGCGTAGAAAAATGGAGTTCGATTAAATTACAAGTTTTGCTTCATTTCTGTTTTCATTCAATCAATCATTTAATCAATCAGTCTTCTTTTATTGATTAAAGTTTTCAGGTTATTCGAACAGATATTAAAATGAAGTTAATACGTGCCAATAAACCTTGAAATTTATGTCTTTGCTTTGCATATATTTTAAAGATAAATTAATGGCTGGAGTAGTGGGTGACAAGGAGGCTTAGAAGGAGCCCGAGTCACGCTAAGTTAGTTGCCCTCATTTTCCTTAAATTGACCATCCACCAAATTGGGTTGACTACTGACTTGATATATTGTTAATGTTAAGAATTATTTTGTTAAATTTGAGAGATTAGTTTAAGATTGGTGACATGAGGACTTTCCTTTCCAAGGAGGCAGGTAGGTAGTTTATATATTTGCAGTGAAGTTTTGCAATGCAGAAAGTAGTTTTAACTGCCTCTTCACTGTACATAGTTCAAAAATTGGAGTGGGGTTTGGCATACTTTATTGGTCAGTTAGCCCTTTGAACCCGACGGGCCGGTTTTCAAGTCCATTATCCATAGAGTTACGGAAGCTCCAGGTTCAAAGGGTTAACAGTTGCACGGATGACATTTTTATGTGTCTGTAGGAATGATTCCTCGAGGTGGCTATAACAACCGTTTTTTCCGGCGTCCACAGACCTTCATGGATGGTCACCAGCAGGGACCGGTTCTACCGTCCACGGTGGCTTACCAGAACATCGCCGGCAGCAACCTATCATCGTCTGCCGAGGTGTTCTCCCCTGTGGCCCTCACTGAATCTCGGTTTCTGACCACCACCAGCCTGGTTGCCGACACCACTGGCACCACCGCTGCGAGTGCTGTCTCCAACCTGCAGAATGGCGCTGATGGTGGCGAGGCGCTGACTAACGACTCCGCAAAGGATGACAACGAACAGCAAATAACGGCAAACATAAAAGAGAAGACTCCCATGTGCCTTGTTAATGAGCTGGCCCGTTTTAATAAGGTGAGACTTGTCACTTGGTGTGTTTTACTAGCGTGAGAGACTTCTTGGGCTTGTCGCAGAGCTGGAATACTGGCTTTAACAAGTTCCTGGGTAATACATATATGATGGACGATAGAGAATAGAATAGATTAGAATAGAAAAATTGAATAGAAGATTGAATAGTTGTTGCCATTTAGGATTTTGCACTTAAATAACTCTCTGGACCTTGAAATTTTTCTACTTCAATTTTTAAGGCCATTCTGATAGTTAGAAGCTCTAGGTTGGTTCCAGAGGGCTATCATCCTGTTTTATGGTTTATTTTTCCTCAAACTTTTCTTAAGATAATTTATAAGAATTGCTGTTTGCTTCAGATACAACACCAGTACACTTTAACGGACGAACAGGGACCAGCTCATAAGAAGGTGTTTTTTGTGAAACTGAAGCTTGGCGATGAGGAGTTTGCTGCAACTGGCCAGAGCATCAAGAAGGCTCAGCACGCTGCAGCAAAGATCGCTCTCGATCAAACCAAGTATCGCAAGCCGCCCCCGAAGTCGCATCGGCCGGGAATTAACAGTGAGTATCTGCCGTAGCCTCACATTTTCCGCTTAACATAACATAACATAACATTTTTATTTGGCCACCAACACATTCTTTACAAATAGTGTAATTATACATCAGATATGTCATATGTTGACTCGCCCAGGAGACCCAAAAGGGGCCAAAGGTCCCGCTAGCCAGGGCTTGCATCTCCTTATCACCGTCGTTGGACTGGGAGCGCTTCTGAGTGGATTTCTTGAAGGGGTGCTATATACAAATTCTTGAAATGAAATGAAATATGTGGGAGATGTTTTCAGTTGATAACAATACAGTTTATCTCTTCTTCATGCACATTTCCTGGTACCTTATAAATGATACTCTATTGTATATTGTGAGTTGGCATTCTGATTGGTTGTTTGGTTTTGTGTCTTTCTGGCATGCATGTAGAGCCGGAGAACCCAAGCGTGACTCCGACCGTGGAGTTGAACGCACTGGCGATGAAGAGAGGGGAGTCGGCTTCATATCACCCAATCGAACGCCCTCGACCCGTCTACTACCCTATGACAACGTATAACTTTCGTGGTATCTATAACCAACGGTACGCCTCTCCGGTTTGTCATCTTCGGTTACATTAGTCCTGCAAATAAATGTCGTCAGATAGTGTATTTTATGTTTGGGATGTTGTCAAATATCGCTTGGGTGATTTTAAAGTTTGTTGTTTGTTGTGCTTGGGACCTTTGTAAATTGAATTTGTGTATTGCAGTAATGAATATGGATTGATTGGTTGGTTGATTGATTGATTAATTGATTGATTTGTGGATTGATTGATTTTATTCGTGTGCGAATTGGAATTTTTTCACGTTCATTTCTTTGTGATTTTATTTATGCTCATATAAATCTTCATTTATGTGGCTGAGTAGTGATTATGTTGAAGAGCTTAAATTTTATGCTTATTGGGTAAAGTCCTTTTAGCAGTTGTCCTTCTTAACTGCAGCAATCTTTTGAAACTTGCATTCTAGTGATTAGTATAATCTCTGTTGGTCAGATTCTTGTACATTGAAAGTGAGTGTTTTTTGTTTATCATACACAGGCATTGTATAGTATATATGGAATTAGTGTTGAATTGGTGGTGTTTGTTGTTTTACAGATACGCGTATCCTCGACCTGCCAACAGGTTCTGCATATTGTTGAAGGTGGGTCCGAGGGAGTTCATTGGCGAGGGCGCAACCCTGCAGGCTGCCAGGCACCAGGCTGCGAGCCTGGCATTGAAGACACTGCATGAGCTGCCTCTTCCTCAAGCTGCATCGAAAGTGAAGACAAAAGACAGCAGTGAGTCGACCGATAGTTCAACTGAAGGTTAGAATGGTTGCACTCGGTTTTGCGATAAAGGTTCTGACGTGGTGAATAAAGAATACTAAGATTTGTAATATTTTGTTTTTGGCCGCTGCTGCCATATGTGGCATAAGATTGCTTATTTATTTAGAACTAGCTGTACCCGGCCATGCGTTGCTGTGGCAGAAAAGACTCTCCCCTCCCCTCCTCTCCCCCTCCCCTCCCCTCCCCATCCCCCTCCCCTCCACCTCCCCCTCCGTCCCGCTCCCTCCGCTCCTTTCCTCCCTCAACCAAGAATGTTGAAGGCCGCAAAATAATTATGCGAATCGCTTATGACGTCACGGCACGCGACCTCATTCATGCTTCGTCTGCATGGTCGCAGTCACTGTCAAGGCGTTTCTGAAATCGTTTTTGAATTTGCAAATGGCGGTCGAGCGGAATGCAAACTTCACTTTTTGTGGAAAATATTGCGTTTTTTCGGATAAAAAGAAAAATGAACACTCTCAGATAGGAATGGAAGGTTTTGTGAAATTTTCAAAACAGTCTGTGCGGTACGTTTCGAGAACACTTTACACAAACTATTGGAAAGTTTAATTTTTATATATATAGATATCTACGACTGCAATAAAACGACAATAATAGTGTTTTCATGGCCCCATAGATTATGAACATCAACAGCCATTAATATCTGTATATTACTGCAAGAGAAGTTCATGGGTCAATTTATACATATTTTGTGTTGTTTTTTTCTATATTCTTTTAAAATGTGTTCTGTATTTTTTTGTGTTAGATGAGGAGAGCAAAGACGCCCTTAAGTCGGCAATAAGTCTAGTCCACGAAATTGCGCTGAAGCGTAACTTTTCTGTCAACTTTGAGGTATAGTAATTCACCAGCTATTTTTTTTTATATCTACTTTGTGCGGCTGTATACATTTAAGAGTTATCTAGGTTCTTTGTAAACATAATTCAATACACGAAGTTATGTGGCTGGAACATTTATTTGTGCGCATGATTGTAGTTTATATGCTCTTTATTTGAAGCATTTGTCTACACATTAATGGATAGCAGAACTTTTTTTAAACATTCAGACTGCTTAAGGCTGAGTTGTAAGTTAAAACATTTTATCAGTGAAGAATAAAGGCATGACTGCCAGAAAACTGATGGATAGTTTTTAGTCTTAGTCTGCAACCATTGTCTTTGGCCATTTTTAGATTGTATTCAAGCAGGCTTTGATTAATCTGGAAATGCAGGTGTTTATAGTGATTAACTTTGGAGATGATCTTTAATAATAATAACAATAATAATAATAATAATAATAATAGCAGTATTGACGACAATTTCTATGACACCATAACACAGCACATGCCGTTACAAGGGCACCTTCAAAATAATGGTCAGAGACAATTACCTTTGTTTCTACATTGCCAGGTGACTAAAGAATCTGGTCCTCCTCATCTGCGGAACTTCATAACTCGTTGCACCTGCGGCCACCTGGCCGTTGAGGGTGACGGCAAGAGCAAGAAGCTGTCGAAGAAGACAGCTGCGGACAAGATGCTCGAGGAGCTCGGCACGCTGTCTCCGTTGCCGCCTCCTCCGGTCGACAAACCGAAACGAACTTTCACGAAACCGAAACAGAACAAAACGCTCATTAAGGTTTGGTTTCCTGGTGTTTGTTCCACTTTGAAGAGTTACTGTTTACCGGTAATAATAATAATAATAATAGTAATAATAATAATAATAGTGATTATTAATAATAATAGTAATAATAATAATAATAATAATAGTAATAATAGTAATTATTAATAATAATAGTAATAATAGTAATAATAATAATAGTAATAATAGTAATAATAATAATAGTAATAATAATATTCCTTTTTTGAAGAATCCGGTGTACAGCCTATTAGAACATAATAACACAACAGAACAAAACACTCATCAAGGTTTGATTTCATAGTATTTGTTTCACTTGAAGAGTTGCTATTTACTGGTAGTAACAATAATAATAATACCATAGCCTTCAGAGGCACATTCGCACAACTCACCGAGGTCGGGGACGACTGATCTGACTAATTTACATTAGTTTCAGTTGTGGGAAACAATTAGCACATTGTGTCTGTGTTTGTCAGGCGTTCTCTGTTCATCACGCACAGCCAATTGATGTTGCACTGTTTGAAATGGAAATAAATGATAGTTTATAATAATTAACAAACAAACAATAATAATAATAGTAACAATTATGATAATATTCCTTTATTGAACAATCCGGTTGACAGACCGCAAACGGATACAGTGTATAGTTATACAATTGAAAGAAATCATAAGAAAACAAATGACAGAGGACATATGTGAAACTTATTTCTGTTGTTTACTTATTGTTCTGCTGTGGATATCAGTTGCAGAAAGCCAATCCGGACTATGGCGCCGGTATTAACCCCATCAGCCGTCTCATCCAGATTCAGCAGGCGAAGAAGGAGAAGGAACCAGTCTACTCGTTGGTAGCGGACAAAGGTGCTCCCAAGTTCCACGAATTCGTTATGCAGGTGAGTGAGTGACTGTCGGCTGTAGCTGGGCTGGGAGCGCCTCTGAGTAGTTCCTTGAAGGGGCGCTATATAAATTCTCTGAATGAAGGAATGAATGTAGCGTCCTGTGGCGATATGCCACACCTAACGTACCTACAATTTTTGGCACAGATCCTTTTTGTAGCTGGGGTCCGAAAACATGGAGGGAGTTAGTTTGCTCTGGGAATACGCCACCTTACTTTTCTGTTACATGTGGTTAATAAGTCTACATTCTTCTTCTGTTTAGCTTGTATTGGGAGCATCTCCATGTAGGAATTTTAAAGGGACGCTATGTAAATATTGATTGATTGATTGATTGACTGCCTGATTGATTGATTGATTTATGTTTGATCGATTGATTGATTGACTGATTGATTGATTTGATTTGTTTGAGTGATTGATTTATTGATTGTTTGATTTGATTGACTGATGGACAGTTGATTGATGGATGATTGATTGATTGATGGATAGATGATTGATTTAGTGATTGATATGATTGACTGATTGATTGATTGATTTGATTGATTGAAGAGGTCGTCATTGTGATTGATTTCTCAGGTGACGGTTGGTGAGAAGATCTGCTCTGGTTCCGGTCCGAATAAGAAGCTAGCGAAGCGGAACGCTGCCGAGCAGATGCTGCAGCTGCTTGGCTACAGTCGACCGAGTCCTCAGCCGACGAAACCCGCCATCAAAATGGCCGAAGGAAGCAATGTTCTGGTGGCTGCAGGTGGCGATAAGAAGGTCACTTTTGTTGATCAGGATCAGACTCAGGGTCAAGGTGGGAATAATTTAATTATTTGCCATTTTGTGTACGTATGGATTTTAATTATTTGAATTCCAATGATATTTTTACTTATATCATTGCGTCAAAAGATTATTTTCAGAGTAAAAATGTTGTGAACAATGAGAGTGAAATTTTCAAGTGGAAAGTTAAGCGATGATTGATTTTGCATTTGAGGTGAATGCTGACGAAAAAATATGCAAGATATCGACAGAATAGATTGTTGTCATTCGATTATAATAATTTTTTATGCAAATAATGTAGTAACTAACTCAGTGTATCTACAGGGATGTATAATTGTATAATGTATAATTGTATATATGGATTTGATGATTGGTGTTGTTGTTGCTATTGTTTTAGTTTTGTTGTGCATGATTGTTTACGCACGCTGTTGTTATGGGGTGTTGTGTGTTGTTTTGTCTAAGAACATTGTTTTTGTCTTGAACTGTTTCAGCATGTCAGGTGGTGCCGGGTGTGATCGTTGTTCCTGGAGGAAGTCAGCTTTCGATCCTTGGACAGAACGGAGGAGGATCATATCCACCGCGGGGGGACGGAGGTCTGTCCCCTGGTCAGATGAGAATGGAATTCTCAAAGGAGACTGCAGCCACTATTGTCAGCGAGGTGCTAACGACAGGTGAGATGTTCGTTCAACACAGGTGATTGATTGATTGATTGACGATTGATTGATTGATTGGTTGGTTGGTTGGTTGATTGAATGATTGATTGAACGATTGATTGATTGAATGATTGATTGATTGAATGAATGAATGATTGATTGATTGATGGACAATTGATTGATTGATTGATTGAATGATTGAATGAATGATTGATTGATTGATTGAATGAATGAATGATTGATTGAATGAATGAACGATTGATTGATTGATTGATTGATTGATTGATGTGTTAGAATCGTTTGGTAGACTCAGACTAGAATGCATCTTCTGTTGAAGGTTCCTCATCAACTGCCGAGCAGATGATGAAGTCTGGGGTGACGACGACGACAGCAGCTTTGGGGTCATCAGAGGTCAACTCATTGATCGCTCAGTCGCCCATCAGACCTAAAGCTCAACTCCTCTACCTTGCGGGAATTCTCGGCTTCCAGGTCCAGTTCACCAACTTCCCAAAGGTTGGTATTTAATGCAGTAATTTTCTCATCAGGTATCGATATCTTTGGAGAATCTCTTTTGAGTCTTTTAACCCTTTAATGTTGGAGGGTATAGGATTTCCATACCATTTACTACTATCTCGGCATTAAAGGGTTAAAGGACTTCGTCTAGTTATCATCGTCTTTTGGATGGAATTTTTAAGTGCTGGTGGACATTGCTCTCAGGTTGAGAAGTAAATAACAAAGGTCTTCCTGTAGTTTATTGACTTTTGTTTTTGGTTAAGTTTTTTCGAAGTGATGCTACTGACGTTATGCGTGTTGTCAGATGACTGTTAGTTAAGGATTTTGTGTTTCTTTTGCAATGTGGCTCTGTTAATACCTTGTAGACCAGTTGGACTTTTAAATGTCAATCATTTGCCATTTTTATTTCAATTCATGATTTCATGATACATCTACGCAGCCCAAATAAGCTGGACCCTCATCTTTTCTGGGTCTTCCTGTTGCATCCCTACTTTGCTGTTTACTGCATAATTGTCATATGCCGCTTATTTGAGCTGGTAACAATAAACGAATTGAATTTAATTAAAATAAGTGAGTAAGCAAAGCATTTGTGGGGCGCGGTGGTGTAGTGGTGGCGTCGTTGCCTTGAAGCTGAAAGGTTCGAGGTTCGAATCCACCTCGCCGCGTAAGGACCTTGGGCAAGTCCTTCACTTACAAGTGCTCAGCGCTTCGGCGTGAAACTCCGATGCAGTGTCCGCTCTGCATTCGGGAGCGCCTCTGAGTAGAGAGAGCTTGAAGGGAAGTGCACATACAAACAAACAGTACCGTATGTCCACCTATTGTATATGTTAGCTTGGCTTAAAACTGAACTAATTGCTATATTATTAAGACTTGTATAATTTGATTTAATTTAGGGTGGCAACAAGGTGGAATATTTGTCGCTCGTTACGCTGTCGACAAACCCTCCACAGCACAGCCACGGCTCCGGCATCACAATAGATGCCGCTAACGACAGCGCGGCACTTGAGGCGCTGAAGACTCTTGCAGAACTTGGCCTTGATGGAATGGGATGCAGCAGCAGCAGCAGCAGCCCTGGAGAAAGTGGCGATGGACCACGACGGCCTGTTAACAGGTGAGTGATGGTTAACGTTGTTTAACAGGTAATATTGTTATGAGTCAATTTTGGTTAGCAGGTAATGTGTTTTAGCAGGTAATGTATTTTGGCAGGTAATCTGTTTTAGCAAGTTATGTGTTTTAGCAAGTGATGTTGTGTAACACATGATAATTTACAGGATTTTCACTGGGTAACTTTCTAAGCTCTCTATAAAATTATGAATTTTTAGCTGCAGTTTCTCTTTAGTGCTGATCAATTTGTGATCTGTGCATTTTTTGATGGGCTTTTGGAACTTTTGTCTTCGATTCTCATTGAGCCAAGGATTTGCAGTATTTGCCATAAGATATGTTTCCCTCCATGACTGATGATAATTCAGTCCACAACTTTGTTATCTTGTGATGCTTTATAGGTCTTCCACCAGTTCTTCATGTAGAAACTGAGCCTCGGATATCATTAATAATTCAAACTGATGCGTGCGCGGTTAGATTACTTGACATAGTCGCAACAGAATGACGAAAAGTTTTGCAGGAGTCGAATTTATCTGTATGGAAGCCTTCTCAATTGATGCTCATCTGTCCTGCTGCTCTTTTTGCCATTGCCCCTATGGGCTGGTTTAAAAAAATTCCTATTGTGCTATTATTTAGAACACTATGTCTTGCTGAACTTCTTGTCATTAACCCATCACCTTGCTCCCGCTATTAATCCTTTTATGAGCTGTGAGAAGCTAATGAAATGCAATTGTGTGTTTATTATCAGCGTAACGAGCAAGTCAGAAGCGCCAGAGAAGCCGTCATTCTCAACAGGAACTGGGAGCATTCTCCCAGAACAGATCTAAAACTGGATATGGTATCAGACGGATGGAGTCTGTACGACGATACTATATCAATATCATTCATATATAAAACTTCTTTTTAACCCTAGTAACCCTGTTAAATTTTAGAAGTCACATTAGACGTAACTTGTTTGATGTTGCCTGTGAAGAAAATAGTGCTTTTGTTTTTGGTTTTTTACTTCACGAAAGCATTTGGCTTGGTTTGTGCCATTTTTTTATGCACTGTGTGTAAGATTTGGTTTTTCTCAGACCGTGTCTGGCATGTGTGAATTTAATCCATTATCAAATGGACCTAAACATTTTAAAACTGAGAGCAGGTCAGAGAGCTAGCCAGCCTTCTAAGGTTCGTCTTAAATGGGTGATTTTATGAGTGATTTTCTAAACTTACTTTATTTTGGAGTATTTGTTAGAGTTGGGTTAGTGTATGACTGTTGACTGATATTAATATATCTTCATCTAGTGTGATTATAAAGGAAGGTGACAGTTAGGGTTGGAGAATCTTTAAAAAGACTTTAAGTTTTAAGAATTTTAAGTTTTACTGTGCAGAAACGATCTGATTCAAATTTTTAATCGTTTGTGTTAAAAATATGACAGAGAGTGTTTGAAATTAATTTTACAGTTGATGTAAGTTTTTATTTGTTCATTTCGAATTTTTTATTTTGTTGCAAAACTGAAGAGTTTTAATTTTTATGTATGCGCTTGTTACCAATGTTGTTTTGCCGACTCGTGGGCGCATTGAATCAAGCGTGTGCTCTCTTACTTGGCTGTGTTCTCATTTTTGATGGTTACTCCATCCTCATTATGCACATCAATAGCCTATCATTCATGTTGTTTTATAGAGTGTATCTATGCAATAAAACCATGTTATAGTGTGCAAATTGCAATCCATAGCAAGGACAGTGCTATGTGGTTTCAGTTTAACTCTTTAACGGCAGAAGTGTATTAAAATGTGACGGGGAGGCTAATACAACTGGTCGTTTAAGTGTTAAAGACGTGCACAAGTGCGCTTAGAAAAGTTAGATTTCTTGGCCCACTTGTGCAGTGTTGTGACATACCATAACAATGGTTTTACTGTATTGGAAGGCAGCATGAATAATTATTTTAAGTATGCGCCAGTTTTATGTCTCAAGAAACACTGAGGACAAGACAATCTGTGTTCTATCTCGACCACTACTGTACTGTTCTATCTCGACCGGTACTGTTCTATATCGACGGGTACTGTTCTATCTCAACCAGTACTGTTCTATATCGATCCGTACTGTTCTATCTCGACCGGTACGGTTCTATCTCGACCGGTACTGTTGGCATTCTTGTGCCATTCTAATGCCAACTGAACCGTGTATACGTTCTTGCGGCAATTTTTATTGTTGCGAAGTCTGACATTCTGCTGACCCTGTTTACGTGTTTTCTTGCATCTGAATTCAAGGAATTACCTATGTCTGTGGTTTTAATTTCATTGTGCTATAAGGAATTTGATGAGTTTGACACACATGGAAATCGAATTTGAAGTTGTTTGAATATATTTGCTTTCTAATCATTGCTACTTTGAACGCACGTCGCGAGTTTAACGCACAGTGTGAGTTCGAATACACGGCTTGAGTTTTAACGCACAGTGAGAGTTTGAACGCACAGTGCGAGCTTGAAAACACGTTGTGAGTTTGAACGCACAGAAATTTGATTGCACATTGTGAGTTTGAACGCACAGGAATTTGAATGCACATTGTGAGTTTGAACGCACATTGTGAGGAGTACACAGCAGCCAGAGTACTCGTCATTTTGTGCGTTCCTCATCTAAACAACTGTTTAATATGGTCACCATGCTTTGATAAACGTCTGTAGCACTCTGTAACTTTACCCTTTGTATCCATTATGAGCATTTTATCAATAGCGCTGCGTGTAACCACTTTTTCATACTGTTTTGAGAAATGTTTTCAAGTTAGAACAAGCTGGATATGAAGCAGTGCAAGCATTTGCACAATTTATGCCTTTGCGATTGCGGATTGGAGTGTGAATGTTTTGCATTTTTGTTTCCTTGAAGTTGTAATGACTTTGGGAATACTTCTGTGTTGGAGAGCTTTCTATCGGGCTATCATTTATAATATCAGGCCTGATATAGATTATATCTGCTTGCGTCTTGACTGTTTCTGTAGTCTTATCTGGTTTGGTGGCAAGCTGTGTTTTGTCATTCATGAATTTAATTTCTCTCAATCTGAAGAAATTCTTGTGTTTTCTGCAGGCACTGTGTGTAAAAATATAGGTGCACAATTTTGGACTTGTGGAATTTACTGTAGTTTCAGGCTGTGTTGATGTTTTCACTTGAGGCCAGTTCAACTCACTAAGTGATGAGTAATGATCTGCATAATGTAATCCACTGAATTCAGGTGGGATGAAACTGTGAGTACTTGTACTTGTTGTGGAGATACAGTGAAACAAACTTGATCAAGTAGAATGTACTCTTCAGGTAAAACAGAGTACGTCTTTTGTATTGAATGAGAATTGTCATTGTTAGGTGAAAAACAATTGGCCAGAAATGCATTGTTTTACCCCAACACCATTCTATATGGCAATAACTGAATATGGAACAAAGTCTGTTGTGATGCGACTCTACAAACTAAAATGCTGCAGCATGACCATTCAGTCTAAAACCAAGAGAATCTTAACTCTTTGCTTGCGATGGGCAGATTTCTTGGATGAAATTAGGAACAATTTCATCAGAGGTTTGTTTTGTGAGAGCTTTTGCAGTTCATTATCCAGCCTTGGACTTTCAAGTAGAGTAGAACACAATAGTGTTTGGTATCTCGCATTATCCCATTATGCTGTATCGTATGTTTCGTGTAATTGTAAATGGGATTTTGGGTTATTTGTTAGCGTTTAGTTCGCTTTGCTATCTGATGCGTACACAGGGTTTCGTCTGCTTTTGCATAGATGTAAAAATCTGAAGGAAGATTGGATAGTTTGAAACTTGGTAACATATCTGCAATTGATCTATCTTGCCCCTCTTTAGTTATGGCAATCTCTTTGAGCTGGATGAGGGAAAGGGGTTTGGGAGCGGAATAGGTGGAGTGATCGGCCTATGAGGCTGAGAGCATGGGCTCAAGTCTTTACTCGGGCGCAGGACTTTGAGCAATTAATTCACACTCAGTTGCTCAGCATCAATGTTGCTCGATTATGTGGATGTGTTTGCAGAAGTTTCCGGGCTTTGGACACAGTTATATTTGTGGAGAAATTTTTGGTTCAGTACATCTGGCGAATGGGACCAAGTGGAGGATGTAGGATGTGGTTAATGGAATAGGTTTAGTACAATTTGGGGGTGGATAGGAATGGGTAGATTACAACGCGTGTTTCTGAAGACATATTATTTGTGAGTGGGCAGTCTTTATTTTCGTTATACAGCATCTAAGCTTCCACCTTTAACCGTTGCATTTGCATTTCTGAACTAGTTGAAACTGAAGAAGTGAAGAAGAAGCAAAAACTGTAGTTAAACTCTGTCCACTAATTTTTTTCCTATATTTTTGCACATTGTTACAGGATTTGTACCCATGCATACGATTGCCTATATTAATATTTGCGTTTATTCACTT
Organism: Lumbricus rubellus; assembly: GCA_945859605.1. Taxonomy (NCBI): domain Eukaryota; kingdom Metazoa; phylum Annelida; class Clitellata; order Crassiclitellata; family Lumbricidae; genus Lumbricus; species Lumbricus rubellus. The sequence goes on along the minus strand of OX243824.1, from coordinate 13,432,288 downwards.
TTGATTTATCTGTATATCTATGTTCTGTTGAATTATCTCTATTCTTATGTCAATCTGAACACAAGTGACGCTCTATGTTATTTATGTCTATGGTCGTGCCCTACTCGTCTGTGCTGTTCTGTGCATAGGTGTAGGAGCGTTGTAGCTTCTGGGTTTTCATGCTTGCGAGAAACTATTTGTTTATTGTTGCCTTCCATGTGCTTGGCGAATATTATTTCCTGCGTCGCGCTTTGGCCAAGATGCTTATTTGGACTTGTTTTGACGTGTTTATCAAGTGAAGCAAGGAAACTTTCGAACTTACTGTGAAGAGGGAGACAAACCATGTTGTTTTTTGCATTGACGTACACTTTGATTGTTAGTTAGATTGGCTCTTCTGCTTACAATTGAAACACTTATGCATGAGCTGATTAAATTACAAATTATCATAAAACACTTTGTGAGCTGCATTTACAACATCGTAGGCTACAGTTTGGTTGGTAGATTATAATTATTCTACCAGTTTCGGTTGTGTAACTACTGTAACTACTCTGCAAGCGTTGAGGATGACTTGTCCAGAATTGAAAATAAGCTTGAAATCTTTCAATTTGATTAAATATCTGTATTTGTTTAATGAGAAAAATATGTTGAGAAGACTGCAACGCGCAGTCTTCTCAACATATTTTCACTTCTGAACTCAATTGCAAGGTAGGGATAAGTTCTACGTTTAAACACGAAGCAACGTTTGTTTCCATCTTCATAGTCACCATACGACTAACAGGATTATAACTACATTTATTCTACACCTATGATTTGATGGCACCGAATATATATCTGTTAGCATATTTTTTGCCAACTTTCTTGATTGACTTAATTGTTTTTGACCTATGTATCGCTCTGAGTGATTGCCCGCATTACAGCCGTGGCCTGCGTTTGATAGCCGCACTACAGTTGTAGGTGCACATTTTATGTCTTTATACATGTATGTATGTTTGCATCCATGTATGTTTGCATGTTCATGTGTGTGTGTGTGTACAGACACACACACATACACATGTGCCACTGCTTGCAATCGCAGTGCTGTTGAGAGTAACTTGGAAGGTGCTGTAATAAATGTTTAGATATGTACTAAGATTTGATACATATGATGCAACCTTTGTGTCTTCGTTTTTGAATCCTAAGTGATGTGTTCTGTTAGGTAGCATGTTCTGAGTTAATGAGCAGATCCCAAGTATTGAGGGTGTTCCAGTGCGTTAGTTGAGATGAAATAATTTAATTTATTAAACTAATTACTTTTTTATTTCGAAATCTCCATCAGAAATGAAGCATATGCAATGACGTATGTATAGGCAATTGTTATAATAGTCGAGATACCATAGGGTCATAGGGGACGGAGCAGATACTAAGGCGGGTGTCGTCTGGGCCGGGAATTTATAAGGTGGAGGATCAGATGAGACAGGGTAAGAGTTCTTGAAAAGGTGTGACTTCAGTTTCGAATGTAAAGCCCGAGCAAGGTGTTATGGATCGAGGAGCCTGAGCAAGGTGACGATGTGTTATCAGTAATGATGGTTGAGGAACTGAAAGGCCCTAGCTACAGATCTGAATTCAGCAGGCAGATCATTCAAAAGGATGACAATGTCATGCACGCACAGCCACCAGACAGAGTATATATATGGCGCTTTCTTGATTGTGGGCCCGCTCCATTGGAATATAACCTCCCCCTTTGGCTTGCGTTCCCTTTCCTTGGAACTTCTCTAACGCAATCTATAAACTGCTGAAGCCTGCCCTCTTTGGCCGTGCCTGGATCCGGAGCGTCTCTGAGTAGTCGTCTTAAAGATGGCGCTATATATATTACAAATTCCTCAGATTGATAGATAGGATATTTAATATCCGCAGTTTACGAGGTTCACCGAGTGCTGTTGAAAGAATCTTCAATAATAATTATTATTCTGCAGTGTAATGCGTGTCTGCGTCGGTTGTCGACATGGTCCATACTTTAGAATGCAGCCACTGCATGCATCGGATCTTCTGACATCTATGGCGATGACGGTGATGTTGGCAGAGTTATGACTACTTTCGAATGGCATAACCTCTCGTTTCTTCTGCCACGGTCCGAGTGCGAGACGAACACCTGTTCCAAAAAGTGTTATAACACCAAAACAATGCCAGTGATGGTGGTCGTGATGGTGGTGGTGCGTGGTGGTCTTGTTGGTGGTAATGGTGTTGGTGTGGGTGGTGGTGTTGTGGTGGTGTTATAACACTCGTTGGAACACCGCAACGGTGGTGGTGGGGATCATGATGGTGGTGGTGGTGGTCTTGTTGATGGTGGTGGTCTTGGTGATGGTGCTGGTGGTCATAATGGTGGTGGTGATCTTGGTGGTGGTGGTAGTTGTCTTGGTCTTGGTAGCGGTTGTATTGGTTGTGGTGGTGGTTGTGTTTTTGGTGGTGGTGGTGCTGGTGGCGGTTGTGGTAGTGGCATTGGTGGTGGTGGTATTGCAATTGTAATGGTGTTAGTGGTATTGTTGCGGAGTTCTTCCTCGAGTCTTTTTACGTCGCTGTTTACGCCGCTTCCTATCCAACTTTTATGCTCACCCAGTTTGTTCTCACTTGTTGTTCCTCACTCTTCACTTCTTCTCCTTCTCTGCCCCACCCCACTCTCTCAACAGCTCCGAATCTTTCGTCCATTCCCTCCCTAAAAACCTCCTTTCTTTCTTCCCTCTCTTCGCCCAGACCTGCATTACCTGCACGCACGGATATATAGGCTGCATTTCTGTCTTTCTGCAAGCTTATCTGTCTGTCGGCGCACATGTTAGTACGTTTTGTCTCTATAGTCGTGTGCAATGTCTATTATAGTCCTATATCTGCACGCATGGCAGCATAAGTATTTTATTCTGTCTTGTTCACTCTCTCCCTTTCAGTCTTATAGTTTCCGTCTACATGCTTCATCTTCGCTGTATACCTATATACCTACTTTCCACCTTCTCTCCTATGTGCGTGGGGTCTCCTTCCAATGACTGTTAGTATACGAGCGTGCACCAATAAGATCCAGGCATGCTGCAGTGGTATTATAGATCGATCATTCAATGCAAGATCTATCAGTCTAAGGGCAACGTGTCTTGCGGGCAGAGGCGGATACAGAAACTTTGAACGGGTGGGGGCCAAAATTCTGGGCCTTGGGTCTGGAGAATGTTTCTTTCTCGTAACCGCCCAAAAAGTTGATGACCTTTTTTTTAGTCATTTCGCGAAATTTCCGGGGAAAATAAGCCATTTCATCTGCCAAAAAAGTTGATGACCTTTTTAGTCATTAAGTCCAATTCCTTGGAAATATACCATATATAAGCCTGTTGAAAACTTGAAACCAAATGGGGGGGGGGCATACATGGACATTTCTAAATGGGGGGCATGGCCGGATTGGCCCCCCTAGATCCACCCCTGCCAGTATGAGAATTGTGGAAAAATAACTGGGGGGTTGGCCTATGATAAACTTGAAATTGGGGTATGAAAAACATACTTTAACATGGGGCTCTAAAAATGACTGGGGGGGTTGAACCCCCCCCCCAACCCCCCGGCAATTCTCACCCTGACCCCTGCTTGCGGGCGTCTCCATTGTAGCATTGGCCTAGACGGTCGCCAGTCTTTCAGAGGAAGTGGTGCTGGCTCCACTGCTGGCACAGGCGCCAAACAAGAACAGTTCACTGCTCCGTATTATAGGTATAATCGCTGAATGTGTCGACAAAGCGCTGATTTCCTCGCATATGTTTTCGTTAAAGAAACACATATATTATACGCATGAACACACATTAACACACAGGCATATATACATGTACATGTAATATATGCTATATATTTATATGCATAATAAATAAAAAATATATATTCCTGCATCATGTGCATGTTGGGCGCGGCGATGTATTAGATTGCTGAGTGCCTTGAAGCCGAAAGGTTTCAGGTTCGAATCCACCTCAAGCCGCCGCGTATGGACCCTGACCAAGTCTTTCACTCGCAAACTCCGATTCAGTGTCCGCGCTGTAACAGTAGTTGGGAGCGCCTCTGAGTACAAATCTTGACGCGGCGCTATAACAAGTGGTCATACATACATATATATACATGCATACACAGATACATAGATACATACATACATACATGCATACATACACACATACATACATACATACATACATACATACATACATACATACATACATACATACATACATACATACATACATACATACATACATACATACATGCATGCAAACATACATACATACATGCATGCATGCACGCATACATACATACATACATACATACATACATACATACATACATACATACATACATACATACATACATACATACATACATACATACATACATACATACATACATACATACATACATACATACATACATACATACATACATACATACATACATACATACATACATTATTCATGCATGCTTACATACACACAGACATACATGTACATATATATTCAAAGACATAATTATATATATTATATATATGCATATATTTACACACACACACACACACACACACATATATATATATATATATATATATATATATATATATATATATATATATATATATATATATATATATAGCTCCTTTGCCGTCAGTCGCTTAACAGGTGTCTGGTGATTTAAGATGAGAGGTTGCTGAAGCTGGAGAATAATGGCGGTCAAAGGTCAAGGAGGATGGATGCTGGACAGAAGATGTTACTGTCTGCAGCAATGCATGATGGGATCAATGGCATGAGAAGCGAAAGTGTATAACCTTATTGTCCTCTCTGTTCATCTGTCTGTCTGTCTGTCCGTTTGTCTGACTGTGTCTGTCTGCCTGTCTGTCTGTCTGGTCGTCCGTTTGTTTGCGTGTATGTCTGTCGTCGGTCTGTTTTTTTGTTTGTTTGTTTGTTTGTTTGTCTGTCTGCCTTCCAAATGTTTGTATGTATGGCGGCTTGTCTATCGGTTTGTCTGCTCTGTTCCGTTCCATCTCTTTCTAATAGTTTAATGTTGCTCCAGTTTTGCCTCGTTCTTTCTGTGTTTGTCTGCCTCTGTCTGTCTGAGTATCATTCTGCTTGCCTGCCTGCCTGTCTGTCTCTCTGTTCCTCACACGCACGCATTCCATCTGTGCTTGATTCCATGGGCGTCCGCAGTGGGGCGCAAGGGGGCGCAAGTGCGCCTCCCTGGATTTTTCGCATATATAGTTGCACATAAATTTAGATTATTTGGTTGTGATTGTTACAACGCGATTTTCAATGTGATTATCGATTCGTTCTATAAGTTGAACCTATAGGGCCTATAGGCTATATCTTTCTTTGGGCGCATAACGTATAGGTAGGCTATAGGATTATCTCGTGGTAATATGGAAATTCAAACTGTCACTCATTAAATTTAGACCATGTGACAATTATTTAAAAGTTTGCGCCCCCCCCCCTAGAAAAATTTCTGCGAACGCCCATGCAGTTGACTCCTGATAGACCTAGTAAGGAATGTTCTACTTTGGGTATAATACCTATAACCCAACGTTCAAAATAAAGCTCTTTCACATCTCTACCCGGTCATTCTCCGTTTCTCTCCAAGTGCGGTGCGACCTTTTCTGTCCTCTACTATGTCTGATTCCTATTCCATCATCTTTATTTTTTATCTTCTGTTATATCTTTTCAGTTTTCCAGAGTACCCTTCAATCTCTGTCGAACCAGTGATATTTTCATTAACGATAAGTGAAATTAGAACTGAAAATATTGATTTCCGTTAAGTATAACTATAACTGTAACTGAAATTCTTTTAAGAATGAAAACTGAAATAGAACGGAAATTGAGCACACCGAACTGAAATTAGAATAAAAACGAAAATTAATTCTCGAACTGAAATTAATAAAAAAAAATGAAATTTTAGTTGACAGTTTTTTCCATGCAGCTGTGTTTGTTTAAAAGACGCACATAGGCCTACTTTCTGACTCTTACAACTTTTGTATTTTTTGCCTAGCATGTGCTTTATTACGGTTAGTTTAAAAACAATTTTTCATTTGGACTTCCCTGTAAGTTTATAATTTTCAACTTCGCGATAAGACTGGAAATCACTTGGCTAAATGACGAAAATAATGTATTGGACTTTTTAAGTAGGTTTGCTGCGAGGAAATAGACAAAATAAATGTGCTTAGGCCTATCCATGCAAGGCTTCGTGGATCTAGCCTACCCTAAAACGGATGGCTGTGGAACTACATATTATGATAAAATTTTAACATTTTACCTTTGCGCCCACAGAATACTAAGAAATATATTAAGAAACGGACCAGGCAAAATCATGGGTGGCTGAAAACTTTCATGCGACTTGGCCGAATCCGAGTCAGCGACTTCACCACGGAGAAAGCATGAGTGCTCAAGAAAGACGCAAGCAAAAGAACTGAATTGAGAACTGAAATTATTTCGAAAACTGAATTAGAAGTATAACTGAAATTTTTTGAAGAACTGGAACTGAATTAGAATTGAAATTGAGACCATCCGAACTGAAATAGAAGTAAAACGGAAATTATTTCCTGAAGTAAAATATCACTGTGTCGAACCCTCTTCATAACTCCGTCATGCATTTCACAGTAATAAACTTCATATTTTTCTTCTCTTCAATCATGTGTTTTTGCTTTTCTTCATCATCTCCCCTTGTTCTTTACCCATTCCCCCAACCCTTCTCGTGCCCCATTCTTTCAACTTTCGCGTTTCATGCATGCGTTACTCATTATTACTCATTCCCCCTCGCGAAGGCCACTTCCCCCCCCCCCGCATCCATCTTTCAAAGCTCCCCAGAAGAGGATGCATGCGCGACAGTATCCACCGATACCTGGAAATGCCCTCCATGCAGCCATGTCGGCCTAGGCGTGCAGCCCCAAAGGCCTAGGCAGCCCTGAAGGTCCATCGTAGGCCTACGAGGGATGCAGATTGCAGATACCCTCTCTCTGTGTCTCTGTCTCTGTCTCTCTGTGTCTCTCTGTGTCTGTGTCTCTGTCTGTGTCTCTGTCTGTCTGTCTGTCTGTCTGTCTCTCTCTGTCTGTCTCTGTCTCTGTCTGTGTCTCTGTCTCTGTATCTGTCTCTGTCTGTCTCTGTCTCTGTCTGTGTCTCTGTCTGTCTGTCTGTCTCTCTCTCTCTGTCTGTCTCTGTCTCTGTCTCTGTCTGTGTCTCTGTCTCTGTATCTGTCTCTGTCTGTCTATGTCTGTGTCTGTGTCTGTCTGTCTCTGTCTGTGTCTCTGTCTGTGTCTCTGTCTGTCTGTCTGTCTGTGTTTTTGTCTGTCTGTTTGTCTGTCTGTCTGTCTGCCTGTCTGTCTGTCTGTCTCTCTGTCTGTGTTTGCCCTGGCAGCAGCGTCAGACGGTAAGCGGAGAAAGTTCAACGAGAAATTATAATAACCGGTGTTCACGCCATTCGTCGGCAGTATAACTGTCAGCCGGCGCAGGTAAATACGCCTGCTTCGATGCCTCTTCGACCGTCTGCGTATGCCTGCGTGTGCGTGTGCATACGCGTGCATGTACGCGTGCGTCCGTTCGCGCCGCGGCATCTGTCATAATACGTAAGATGAACGATGGTAGTTCGTCTTGCGCGCTCCAATGCAAACAGTCGGGAGGGGGTGTGGGGTGGGAGGGGAGAGAGGGACAGACAGACAGAGTCAGAGACAGAGACTTAGATACAGAGATACAGAGACAGAGAGACAGAGACAGAGGCAAAGACAGAGACAGACAGTGACAGAGGCAGCGGCAGAGACAAAGACAGAGACAGAGATAGAGAGATAGAGAGACAGAGATAGAGTGGGCGAAGAGTAGATTGGGAGTGAGAGAGAGAGAGAGACAGAGACTGACAGAAAGACATAGACAGATACAGAAAGACAGAGACAGAGTCACAGACAGAGAGAGAGACACGAGTCTTTGACAGAGGCGCAGAGAGTTACCGGGGAAGAAGAGGGAGAGAGATGGGGGAGAGAGAGGCAGAGTTGTTTCGAGGGAAGGAGGAGAAACAGTTGGCCCATATCCGTAAATCGTGTTGGAACGCCGCACGCCACGATTCCTGTACAAGGGCGCTTGTTGTATAACGCCGACGGCTGCCCGGCACTGCCTCCAAGCTCCCTACCTGCCTGCCTGCCTGCCCCCTACCCGCCACCCTCACCCTCACACTCCCACCCACCGTAGCCTCTCCACCTTCGCAGATGTATCATTTCTAGACCAGTTATTCCTATCTCTCGTTCACTCTCTCTCTCTCTTCTTCTTTAGCAATCCGGACAAAACATTGAAGTCTCTCGGTATCTCTATCTCTTTCCACATCTGCATCTCTATCTTCCTCGTGGTCTATCTGCTCATTTACCCGTAACGCATGAAGAAGACGGCAGCATCGTTCTGCTCTGAGCATCACATCCCTTCGGATCATCCTCATCCTGCTGCTGCTGCTGAAAACGGTCTTCGGATTAGAACAACCGATTGTTTCCTATGATACAACAGTAGAACAATAGAACAATACAACTGACCAACAATCATCTAGGCCTATTCGTCTTCGATCGATCAATCAATCGATCCGTCCATCGTGATCAATTCCCAATCAATCGATCTCCCGTGATTCCGAATAACACGGTCGTGCTCCAGTGCCTCCTCTGCCGTGTCGTTCCGCTTCGCCAGCCAATACGATGACGATAATCCAGCAGAAGGACACGACTTTCACGAAGCTGTTCGTAGGTGGATTACCCTACCACACGACCGACCAAAGCCTGAAGGAATACTTCCAGCAGTTCGGTGACATCGAGGAGGCCGTCGTCATCACCGACCGGCAGACGGGAAAGAGCCGAGGATATGGGTTTGTAAGTATCACGTGGCTTTGTTCTATACACACAGGGTGAGATTTGCCGGGAATTTGGGGAATTTCAACCCCCAGTCTTTCTTAGAGCCCCATAGTAAAGTCTGCTGTTCACACCCCAATTCCAAGTGGATAATGGTCCAACCACCCCAATTATTTGTCCACAATTCTTACGCTGTATACACAGGGATATATAGCTAGACTTAAATTGAAGAGGAGGCAACAGTACTCCTGGGGGCTATCCATGATCCAAGGGTGACAGACCATTGTTTTCTAGATAGTGACAACATCTAGAAGGTAATGGACAGCTCTTTTGCAAAAGCCTAAAATCATGGCCATTGGTCAAGCACATAAAGAGCAAGAGGGGCAACTGCCTTCCTTCTTTTGCCTCCAGGTAGCTAAGCCTTTGCGTAATGCTCCATTTATACTGGCATCAACTCCTATGTATGTGCAGAGATCCTGAGTGGCCGAGTGGGTTTGTAGCCCGCCCGCCACGCCGGTGGCCCGGGTTCGATTCCCGGTTCAGAGATTAATTTCTCGGATCTTTACTGCAGGTGGCTCGGTCGCAATATAAACGTGGAGTGTGAGGTTGTACTCTGCCTCCGACACTAATCATCTTCGATATGAAACAGTGTCGTTAAGCCCGAATACAACAACAAACTATGTATGTGCGGACGCATCAAGGAGCGCGTTCATGTAGGCCTATGTATGATTTCATTGTTGCATATAGGCCTCAATGCAATCATACATAGGCCTACATGAGCACATTTCTCGTTGCGTTCGCCCATAAAATTATATGACCTACATTTAACATTGTACATGTACATATGACTTGATGCCAGTGTAGGCCTATACTATGTGTGTCAAGTCGCCGCGTATACATAGGTACCTCGGACAAGTCCTTCACTCGCAATTGTTCGGCGCTTCGGCGTGAAACCCCGATGCAGTGTCCGCTCTGTAGTCGGGAGCGCCTCTGAGTAGAGAACTTGAACAAGTGCACATACAAACAAACAAACAAACAAACAAACAAACAGATATAAAAAGGAGCGATCGGTTTGAAAGCCTTGTTGAAAAAGCAACGTAATAATAGCTTACCTTTTCAAGCAAGCCGCTCACTTTTTTTCGTACAATTTGGGCTATTCAGGCTCAACTCTTCAAGTAGTTTAGCAAAGAACAGGAGGACGGAGATGGGTATGTAATTAGACACAATAGTAGGGGAAAGTATGCACCCTTGATCCTAATGCACCCTTGATCCTAATAGGTTTTCTCTGTTCTTACTTACTTAATATCTCCGAGCAGGGAACCAGACTATTGCATATAGGCATTCAACATCCACAGCTGTGTTTCAGAAAGTAAACAAGGCGTTGTTTTATTTTTATAGCAAAAGTTGGATTTTAGACGTGAAAAGTAAATTTTTGACCATTTTGACGAACCTCATAGTTTCGATATTTGTGCTAGGTGAGTAACGTCTTTGGTGTCGTTTTGCATATAATTCGTTTAAGTATCGTTCGAACAATGTTTCGTGGTTGCAGATGATGTCTAGAAAAAGTTGTGATGCATTTTGTGAACATGGTGGTGTGTTGCACCCTTGATCCCTATGTGCGTATGCACCCTTGATCCTATGGGATCAAGGGTGCATTGCCATAGGATCAAGGGTGCATTGATCATGGGATCATGGGTGCATATTCATACTGCATAGAAAAATTATTTATTGTTCATTTCTGCTAAACTGTTAAAAGTTAAGCTGATGCTTTTTAGACTTGGCCTGTTATAGTAAAAATAGTATAAAATATGAGTTATTAACATAATTTGTACTTATTGTTGCAGCACCTGAAAATGGTTTATCACAAAAAGCGTAGGACAGATAGGCCACCAAGAGGTCAGACATCAGAAGAAGACATGCAGGCAGCTGTGGCAGCAGTCCTTGAAGCCCAAAATAACATGCAGCAGGAGAATTCGTTTTGCGTAGATGAGTGACACCAGCGATGAAGATCCTGGAAAAAACATAGATGCTGAACATCTCGGTCTTCAACATCTCGGATCTCAATCATCTGACAGTGCAGATGATATTGATATGATGGACAGTGACTATACGAGGAAAATGGAAATGTTCAGCCTGGAAAGCTAGAACAGGGAGACTGTGGTTGTACAGCTTAAAGGACAGAAGAACGTGTTCCATTTTGCAGCACGAGTTGACAGTCCTGTTTCCAAAGACTGAGAAGTGAACTTCACCTATCTTGACAAAAAGGCATCCAAGTTTGATCGGCATGAACTGGACAGATTTATTATCCCTGAGAACTCGAGATCCTATCCGATTCCACTTGAGGATATCATTAAGAAACTTCCTGATTCAGTCATAATGGGGGGGGGGAACAAAGCACATTGGTCGACAGATCACATTTCCGTTCTTGTTCACTGATTTTAACTCGGGTTAATGTTTGAATATTCATGCATGTCAAATGTTGATTGTCAGCTTGTTTCAGCTTTTGATGTTTCAGCTATTCATTGTCTTCAGTAGACCTAGGTTTTTATACAAGTAACTGTTAGCGTTTGACTGCTAATTAGCTGTTTAAGGAATTGTTGGCCCATGCATGTTAAGTATTGCATGTCGGTAGTGTCATCTTTTTTACTAGAATAAAGTATAATTTACTTTGCTTTTGTATTAAACATTAAAATATTATATGCAAATGGCAAAGCATATTTTTTGTTACTTAAACCAGCACTAGAATCAAGAGAACACACATAGGATCAAGGGTGCATGCATATGGGATCAAGGGTGCATACATGTATGCACCCTTGATCCCATATGAGTAACTTTGGTTTTTATCATATAACATTTAAACGTGATGGAATTATAAAACAATAAATACAAGGTTAGATTGGAAATAAAATTGTCTATTACACACATTCGAGCCAAATTCAAAAATGTTTAAAAAATCCCAGTAAATGAGAAAAGTAGCAAAATAGGATCAAGGGTGCATACTCTCCCCTACCCCCTCTCATCATAATTATGATGATGGAAACGGCCGTAGTAATTTTTTAAAGAGTTTGCCTTTATCAACAGTCGATCATTTCAGTCAGAGTATAAAACGATATTGATGGAACTTGGAAGCATCAAGAGGTAGGAGCTATTTGTAACAAAAATCCGTTGCTACAAGATACGACCCAATTCAATAATTTCATCTGGAGTTGTTCCTTCGAGGTCAAAAAATGTGGGGCGCGGTGGTGTAGTGGGTAGCCTATGTTCGTTGCCATGCAGCCGGAGGGTTGCAATGCAGGTTCGAATCCACGTACAAGATGCCTTGTAGAGACCTTGGACAAGTCCTTCACTCTCAATTGCTCAGCGCTTCGGCATGAAACTCCGATTCAGTGTCCGTGTTGTAGTCTAGAGCGCTTCTGAGTTTAAATCTTGAAGAGGCGCTATAACAAGACAGTGCGCAGACATAAAAGAGTTTGCAGTGTGATGGTGCGAGGATAGTAGGCTATAATAGCCTACTACAAAAGATGTGAATGGGATTTTCTTTGTCAGGAATTGAACTGTTTCCGTTAAATAACTATTAGACTTATTTGCTATTTGCTTCGGGTCGTCAATATCGACTCCATCAAAACTTAAAGACATTAATCACCGAGTCATAATAATATTATTTCCTTGCTCCGACTAATGAGCGACTAAGTTCTCTTCGGGTCATTATGGGGAACTTTTACAGCTCAGCAGCGTAATAATTATTATTTTTATTTTCAAGCTTAGATTCAAAGATAAATGAATTTTTTATTATTTGTTTCTGAATGTGATGCCTTAATTACACTTCCTTTCCTTTAAGTTAGATCTATAGATCTCATTGGAATTTAAGATATTTTAAATATGATAGTTTTTGTTCTGCATTAGGCTACTTTGAAAGACTCCGGGACATCAATGTTTTTAGGTATAGGCCTACAACTGTTCAAACACTTTAGGCAGCATTTGGAAAGGTGGTAGGCTATAGGGCCTACCGTAGCCCCTTTCTCTAAGACACCAGGAATTGAAATTTAGACCTCATTCGGACTGTAATTATGGAACAATCAGTGGAAGAAAGAGACTCTTGAAAGATGCTGATTCTATAATTAGTTGTTATTCTATATATGCTATTTCTGGCAGGTGGGTTTGGTAATTGAAAAAGGTACAGCCTACAGGTAGGAGGAGGTACCAGAAGCAATTACAGAAGAGGTGGTTACACAATGCACACGACCAATTAAGTAGGCCCTATTGGGGGAAAAAATTATAAGTGAGAACTGCGCAGTGGTTTGTTATTGTAGTCGGTGTAGTTATAATAGGCAGAGAATGGGATGGCCTAACATGCAATTATAGAAATTGATAGTTTGTTTAGCCTACTCGTGTTTAGCTTTAGAAGGTCAATATTGACGTCGACCAGCAGAAGTATAGGCCCTACTTCATTTTTTGTTAGAGCTCTGAGAAAGTGAACATTTAATGTCTGCATAAAATCCATCCAAATGCTTGACCTGTAGGTCTACATAACATGATGGTATACCAACTTTGAATGCAGCTATACTTCAACGTAGGAATAATCCTTCAAAGGCAGTTGCATTATTAGATTTCACATGATCAAATGGCTGGAATGAAAGCTCGTCCCTGATAAGAAATCGTACACCACCGCCTCAGTATATAATTTATATGCCACAAATTGTTACCGAAGAATGTTTATCAAGTCTTCTCTGTATTTTTGTCTAACAAGGTTTCAATCAGCGCCCAACAGAATTGAAACAGGTTGTATAATTATCTACATGTAGTAGGCTAAGTTCCTAATTTCGGTTGACGCACAGGTAATAATTTATGGCATTTGATGCGAATGATTGATACGGGAAAAGGCTATGATACCCGTTTTGATCCCAGAATGTGAGAGGAGAGAACCTGGCACGGCATCGGTATTGGTTAATAATTACGGGTAGCATTGAAGAAGTTGTTTTAGTCGAGGCCAGTGTCTCAACTGTAGGCCCTATTCAGCAGGGAGTGGCTCCAGAGTAATTGACTAATTGTTCTTTGGTAATTATGCAATAAGTAGGCTACAACGCCCATAATATTATTAGGCCTACATTCCGCATCAATACTAAATATCCTAAATCAGATTTTCAACAGTCACAGTGATTCGCCTTGTCGTTTAAGAAAAACCCAATTATACGTGATAGAATTGTGTGCATAAACTATAGTTTGCTAGGTCACCACCTGAGTTGGAAGTAATAGCCTTGAGAGGGCACTGCTAACTGTGAACGACCACTAAACTGGATAGACTACTTGCTTTCGTCCGTTAGGATAGGTTACTGAAATCCGAAAAATACTACTAACCTTAGAGCAACCATAAAACTGCAATCTCGCAATTAATATTGCAGCTTGCTTGTATTGTATGTTTTATACCGTTGTGCCCGTTCATCCATCCATTCATCTTTCCATCTATTATATATTAATATATGCATCGTACAATAAATTATTCTTAGCTTGATAGATCAGGTGTTAGTAATTCTTTGTCACGCATTCAGTTCATTTGAAAACAGTGGCTTTCCCATTAGCCTATGCTTCGTATTGTCTTCACTGTCACGAACACTCACCAAACATGTTGGTAACGACGACGAAGGTGATGATCATAGGCGTAGGAGACATTTCAGCGTTTGGGGGGGGGGGGGGGGCAAAAATGAGACTTTTGCCCGAAATTTTTTTTTCGTCCGGCTGAAATCTTAAGAAAAATTTTCGTTACGTTTGCCCGAAAATTCTGACGACCTTTTTCTAGTCATCCGGCCGAAATCTTCTGAAATTTCCCGTTACTTTTTGCCCGAAAGGTTTTTTGTTCGGGCAAGTCTGATTTTTCGGGCAAGAAGACCCGAAAAAATAAAAAAGTAAAACATTTAAAAAACTTTTTTTATTTTTCCGGGTCTGCTTGCCCGAAAAATCAGACTTGCCCGAAATTTGGGGGGGGGGGGGCATTTGCTCCCTCTGGACCCCCGCTTCCTACGCCTATGGTGATGATGACTACGACAACAACGATAATGATGACGACAACGACGACGACGATGACAATGCCGTCAATACTAGGCCTATGTAAAATCGATACGAATATACCGACGATGGTGTATTGCTATCAACGGCATAGCAATAGCAATACGTGCAGTCGTGCACTAATGGGAGGCAAAATAGCATGACAATGTGACCGCGAACGGCTAACATTCATTTGATATCTGCATGTACTATGTATTGAGTATTGCATTGCATTGTATTATATCTATGCATTTATATAGCGCCTCTCGAA
Organism: Lumbricus rubellus; assembly: GCA_945859605.1. Classification (NCBI taxonomy): domain Eukaryota; kingdom Metazoa; phylum Annelida; class Clitellata; order Crassiclitellata; family Lumbricidae; genus Lumbricus; species Lumbricus rubellus. The sequence continues at coordinate 13,417,169 of OX243824.1, read as the reverse complement.
GAAAGACTATTCATAGGCGTTTTCAGCACACAAAAAACTCAAGAGGAAAAGAAAAGTTTTTAAAGAACGAGAGCTTTCCTGATAATAGGAAAAACGAGTCATTAGTTTCAGCCCATAGTGCGAACGCTCGAAGAACAAGTGTTTATCTATGTAGTCCATGCACTTTGGTTTTAGACTACTTTAGTTCAGGTCTTTGTAACAATGGAGGTACTGTCTTAGTCAGAATGCGCTACAGACCTCTAGGCCTAGCCTTCCTGTTTCTACGCATTAAATCTTTTTATCAGCGTAGACATTACAGAAGGCAGAACTTACGTAACACCTGTAGGATTATAGGTCGTACGAGGCATTTCGGATGCACAGGTCTACTCATTAGTTGACTTGTGGCGCCACCTTGTCGCTCTGAAGGCGTTCATAATTATGTGCACAGCGATCGTTTCCCCCAGTATGCCATAAATCAGGAATATTCACACTTGTTCACCAGTGTTTGATTATAGGCGTCTCTGTGGTGGTGGGGTTGGAGGGGAGAAGTTCACCCCCCACAGGAATGACTTTTCCCCAGAAAAATCTAGATATGTGTTGATATTTATGATTAGCATGTTTGTCGGTAATTTTGACAGAAAGACTAAGAAAAGGTCGTATGAAAAAATGGACGGGATAAAAGGGTGTTGTGGGGGGGGGGTCTGCCCAGCGGTTACCGCGCCGTCCGCCGAGGTCGCCCCTTTGTACCGACCCCACCCAGTTCCCACCCCACCCGCCCTCAGAAATATAAATTTCTAATCCCAAAGCAGGGGTGACTAAATTAAAGACTGGTTGTTCAGAAATGAAGCTTATTAAACGAGCTTCATCTTATGCGATCGCACGTTTCAGAAGACTCTTTATAAAATCCTTGATGTTCTGTTTGAAATATTTTGATGAAATCTGGCCTTCATGTGTAAACATGAATCGTCTGTAAGCCTGAATAATTATACTTCGAAATTCTTACTTCTGGCCAACATATTGCAAAAAGCCTAGGGGGTCTTTTTGGCCCACCCTGTACATACATACATACATACATACACACATGCATACATACATACACACATACATACATACATACATACATACATACATACATACATACATACACACATACATACATACATACATACATACATACATACATACATACATACATACATACATACAAACATACATACATACATACATACATACATACATACATACATACATACATACATACATACATACATACATACATACATACATACATACATACATACATACATACATACATACATACATACATACATACATACATACATACATACATACATACATACATACATACATACATACATACATACATACATACATACATACATACATACATACATACATACATACATACATACATACATACATACATACATACATACATACATACATACATACATACATACATACATACATACATACATACATACATACATACATACATACATACATACATACATACATACATACATACATACATACATACATACATACATACATACATACATACATACATACATACATACATACATACATACATACATGTACATACATGCATACATGCATACATGCATACATACATACATACTTACATGCATACATGCATGCATACATGCACACATACATACATACATACATACATACATGCATGCATGCATACATACATACATACATACATACATACATACATACATACATACATACATACATACATACATACATACATACATACATACATACATACACACACACACACACACATACACACACACACACACATACATACATACATACATACATACATACATACATACATACATACATACATACATACATACATAGCCTACATACATACATACATCAGAATATTCTTATCTTATCTTATCTTACATACAAACATGCATACATACATACATACATACAGACACCTTGAGGCGTATACTTGCCAATCTCCAAGCGCAGACAGTCTTAATAAACACACGGTGGTTCCTTGAAGGTGATACATACCCATATAAATGTTTAAGTCATGGCGGCTTAGGCCTATATTATATCCAACAGAGTTTTGCGTATGAACGCCTATAGACCTGTCTATAGATCTGCCTTTTTCTTTGCCTGCATTCCCTACAGGTTGTACGCGTGGGTAGATATAATATGTGTGTTACTGTGTGTATACTCTACACACGTCATGCATGTGTATACAACTATACATAATATTTAAGCCTGCATGTACGTGGGCGTGTGCGTGTATTGCAGCTGCAGTATGGACCTGTAAAGTTGGAAGGTGTAACGGTTACTTCTAGCGTTTCTTCTGAACGCCAGGTGGTGCCACATTGAGTGAAAACACGTCTCTCTCTGCACTGCGGACTCTACACGCGATATATGCTTCTCCGTCTTCGTCTCTCAACCTCAGAATATTAATGTTGCAATATGGTGAACGATGCTTGTATAATAGGCTTAAGGCAGAACCTTGAAAATGAACGAATGCAGCTTGAGCCTATAGGGTGAGAATTCCCAGAGGGTTACGAGGTTCAACCCCCCAGTCTTTCTTAGAACCCTATAGTAAAGTCCTCATTGCATACCCCTAGTCCACACAAATCAACGTCTGACACCCCCCCCGTAGTTATTTTTCTACAATTCTCATACTAAGTCTGAGTTTGGCTCTGCCTATCCATAAACAGGTTGTGCAAATGCACGAATAGCAAATTAATCTGAAATTAGGCCTTTAGTACAAAGATATCCAAGAATTGGCTCAAATATAGGTTACCGTACTCCAAAGGAGAGCATTTGGGTAAAAACAGGTCTAGGACTCTAGGTCTATTATAGGGTTGTAACCACAGTAAGTCAGTAACCTACATGAGCATATCTTGTACTATGGAATCCTATACAGATATATGCCACCGGTATATAACCGATCCGAGAACAGACGTAAACTTAAAAAATAACCCATAAATACACATGTAACGACTAAAGGTAGTATAGCCGAAGGTAAACAACTCTACAGAGTACATATAAAAACATGTATTTAGAATAATATATTATATATATATAATATATATATATATGTAACAGAGCTTCGTTGTTTCGAACTGTCGACACCTTAATCCCTAACACCGAATATATATATATATATATATATATATATATATATATATATATATTATACAAGCGACAGCAACATGGCTTATATATTTTGTAGGCTTGTGATGTCTAATATAGTTTATACACATACAAGTATACCCAATATAGTGCGTAACATAGGCCTACAGATACAGGCATTATGCGAATATATATGTATACACACGCACGCGCACACACGCTCACACACACGCACACACACGCGGACACAAGCTTATATATGTATAGTAGGCTATCCGTAGGCTATGTAAACTAATAATTGAAAAACTTCGCGGAACCATCATGCATCACTGTAAAAACAAAAAAGCGAATGTGCAAAAGAGGAAATTAGGATATTTTATTCACAGGATATAAATTCCTGCGCCTTATGAAACGTAATATCTACATCAAATATCTACCTTATATATATATATTTGTATATATCCTATATATATATATATGTGTTGTAGGCCATCATATATACAGGGTGGGCCAAAAGTATTTGTTCAACTTTGAAGGCCTATAACTTAGGCAGTTTAGCAAGTAAGTGTATGCTTAATGCATAAAATTAAAGGTCGTTATATCAGCTATATAAGTCCGACAAATTTCATTACGGTAGCTTGCACTACGCGCCATATAATTATTGTGTACCGCACCAACCTTGTTTTCTGACGTAAACAATAATTTCATCATTGCGCCGTTAACAGAAGATGACAGCTTTGAAAGCCTATAACTTAGGCAGTTTAGCAAGTAAGTGTATGCTTAATGCATCAAATTAAAGGGCGTAATATCAGCTACAACTGCTCAAAAATTTACATTTTTAGCTTTAATAATAATTGCGTAAAACTACTGTACTGAATATGTATCAGTTTACAATGATTTTAATTCGTCTATCTTGCAAAACACAATACTTGGAAAATTAGCCTTTGCAAGTTTGCATTATTGATAGCCATTAAAAAATCCAAGAATTATTTAGTCAAATAAATATTCAATGTGTCTTCCACAAGCTCGAATGACTGCAAGAATGCGACGTGCCCATTGATCTATGGCTCCATTGATGAGTTCCTGGCTGATCTCAGTTCAGCAACGAGTGATGACGCGCTTCAGATGCTCGACGTTTACTATCCGTTCACGATAAACCCGTTGCTGCAAAGCACCCCAGATTGAGTAATCAACGGGGTTTAAGTCAGGGCTATTAGGCGGCCAGTTATGTGGTTCGATGACTTTTGCTTGTGCCTGGATTATCCTCTTGGCTACAGATCAATTCAGCTACACGAGCGATGTTGTCAGCGGTACGTGCCGAACGAGGACGGCCAGTAACAGGTTTACGTTTAGAACTTGTACTCGCGTCAATTTGTCTAATTAATCGGTTGAGATTGTTTTTACTCCAGTTTCTAGCAGAAAAATTCATTCATCATTTGATATGCATTTAAATGTTTTTCAATTTTTAAAGTTCTAATCAAAGTCCTGTCATCTTCTGTTAACGGCGCAATGATGAAATTATTGTTTACGTCAGAAAACAAGGTAGGTGCGGTACACAATAATTATATGGCGCGTAGTGCAAGCTACCGTAATGAAATTTGTCGGACTAATAGCTGATATAACGACCTTTAATTTGATGCATTAAGCATACACTTACTTGCTAAACTGCCTAAGTTATAGGCCTTCAAAGTTGAACAAATACTTTTGGCCCACCCTGTATATATATATATATATATTATATGCTTGTAGTAGGCCTACATATATATTATATAATATATATTGAAAAGTAGACCTATATAACATGGAAAATGCAATTGCTACTTGTTAGTATGAAGAATGTTAACGAGTTTATGATTGTGTATAGGTTTATGTAACGCATACGTACATATAAAGGTGTTCGCGCGTATGCATAGGTGTATACATATAAACTTGTGCAGCTGAGTAAATATTGGACGCAGGGAAGGGGGGGTGATGGACAAGACGTAGAATGGAAGAAGAAGAGCCCCACAGACCCCCTCTGCACGGAGATCCATCGTGTTTATCGAAACGAGCAGATTAAGTATCATGTAGCCCGATACTCTCTCTGTGTGTCTGTCTATGTGTCTGTCTCTGTCTGTCTCTGTCTTTCTCTGTATTTCTCTGTCTGTTGTATATCTTGTCTGTCTCTTTTTCCCTTTCCATTTCTCTCTCTCTTTCTTTCTTTCTTTCTTTCTTTCTTTCTCTCTCTCTCTCTCTCTCTCTCTCTCTCTCTCTCTCTCTCTCTCTCTCTCTCTCTCTCTCTCTCTCTCTCTCTCTCTCTCTCTCTCTCTCTCTCTCTCTAGTCCCTCTGTCTGTCTACTGTCTCTCTGTTTCTCTCTGTCTCTATATGTCTCTGTATGTATGTCTCTGTCTGTCTCCTTCTGTTTCTGTCTCTCTCTACCAAGGCATCGGGGAGAGGGATGTACAGCTTTCCAAGGCAGCAAAAGAGATGGAAGGATATACGGTCATGGCATGTAGCGATCATCTTCCAACAAACTCCTGTCCTTTGTTTATAATACTCGTACAATCATGTACATCATGATTGCCTTCTACTGATGCAACTGCTGCCGCGCCTGACTCCCATAATTAATTATACGATGCAGTCACGTGGCTGCAATTAATGCAATAGCGTATACTGCTGCTATGTGCGTGCATTTCTGTCTGTCTGTATGTCTGTCTGACTATCTCTCAATCTCTGTGTCTCTCTGCCTGTCTGTCTGTCTGTCTCTGTCTCTGTCTGTCTCTGTCTCTGTCTGTCGCTGTCTGTCTCTGTCTCTATGTCTGTCTGTCTGTTTCTCTCTCTCTCTCTCAGTTTCTCTTTGGACAAAGTATCAACTTTTATACATGTAGAAACGCCGATCAGGTATTGTCTTTGAAGGACTTGCCTATAGCACTGGCAAAATGTGCGTGTTTGGACATTAGTCATTTCGATGTCTCACAATGAGTTAGCACCAGGCATATAGCAGTGGACAGACAGAAATGCACGCACATAGCAGCAGTATACGCTATTGCATTAATTGCAGCCACGTGACTGCATCGTATAATTAATTATGGGAGTCAGGCGCGGCAGCAGTTGCATCAGTAGAAGGCAATCATGATGTACATGATTGTACGAGTATTATAAACACTGCCGGGGCAGAAATTTGCAACGAGATTTCTGTTCCACAAGCACCCCCTAGCCGACTCAGCTATGATGAGTACACTGACCTCACGGTCAGTGGATGATGAGACGGCGAGAGAGAGGATTGGCCACCGCCCTCATATGCCGAGGCCTTGAAAATGAAGGCGCTAACACTTCATCCCCATTGGCTAGCCCTCCGGGCTAGCTAGACGGGATATCATCATCATCATATAGCAGTGGAGTGGTGAGTCACAGCCAGCCGCTGATGGCGATTCGTTCAACAATGACTTCTTTAAAAGGAAGAAATATGAAAATGTTTAAAATATGGGAACGATGCTGGGAAGAAAGGAAGAGAAGAAATACGGATGGAAGGAAAGATTACAGACAGGGACGAGAGAAGAAAGCAACGGAGGAAGGGCCAGGCAAACGCGAAGTAGGCGGGTAGCCTATACGATGGAAAGAAGGGAAGAATGCAGTCATGGAAAAAGAAGGTATACGGACAGGAAGGAAGGAAGGCAGGCAAGAACAGAAAAGTGACAGCAAGAAGTAAAGAAGAGAAGGAGGCAATGAAGAAGGAAGGAAGGCAGGCGAGAAGAAAAATGGCAGGCAATAAGTAAAGTAGGGAGAATGCAATGAAGAAGGCCGGCGAAAGAAAAAATGAAGGCAATGAAGAAGAAAGAAAGCAGGCAAGGAGAAAGAAAGAAAGGAGAATGTGAAAATTATGAAAGGGACATTTTTCTATTCCTCTGTTCTCTTTCGACAACCCGATAACAGAATGACTGCGCCACATAAATGAAATTATTCCTCCATCAGATTCGAAATCAGCCGTTAACACACCATGACGTCATCACTGCAGGTCTGGCAGTTTTATGCGTGACATCAAACAGGTGTCTGTCTGGGAGACTGCAGCAGAATGCACCGAAAGGAACCATAATCGACCGCAGCAGAGAAGATGCTACGGCTGCTGCAGCAGAGAAGATGCTACGGCTGCTGCAGCAGACAAAACGATGAAGACGACTATGGCTGCGATGATGGAACCGATAATGCGATGTTTAGATTGGCGTAACATTTATTGTGCGCCAGCAGCGACGATGGGATGAAAGTTGTAGTCATAGCAACGCAGCAGCATCTGACGGCTGCTGACACATCAACGCATCCACTGAGCCATCAAATCTATGCATCCTGCCATCATACAAATAAACACACATACATATAATAACTAGCTGGGGTACCCGGCGTTGCCCGGGAAATTTAGTATTCGACCCGCTCCGGCCACAACTCAACCACACCACACCACACACACCCCCTACCTCCACCCCACCACCCCCACCCAGTACACCCCACCCTCCACTCGCCATATGATAATGTGTGCGTACTATGTATATGCAACGCTGGTACCGGGTGGTACCCTGTTTCTTCTCTAATTATTAAAAATAAGGATTATTATCGTGGAATATCAAGTTCATTCGATAACAATTCTTTGAGATGTGACTTGATAAAATCGCGTCTATGCTATAGGGCCTATAGTTTTTGGTTTTTGAATCGTCAAAAAACAGTGAGTTATCTCACTAAAAGTGATATAACTTTTGTTCTGTTTGAAATATTTTGGTGCAATTTGGCCATTGTACGTAGATAATTTATGTCTTTATCCTGTAAAATTCATTAAAAATTCTTGCTCTGGTCAAGATATTGGCAAAAATCCTTAGGAGTACTTTTTGCCCACCCTGTAGATCTACATGTATGTATGTATTGTATGTATGTATGCATACAGAGGCTGCATATGCTATTAGACTCGGTTATCTATCATGGAAGAATGTACTATAATATAAATTAATATTGATCGTGGATTCATAGTGTGAACTGTTACAGTAGTAGACCTCATATAAATAATATATATGTGGGTAGGTGTATGTGTGCGTAGGTGAGCGTATGTGTGTGCATTCGTGTGTGCGCATATGCAGCGTGTGCATAGAAAGAGAGACAGGTATACAGAGGGAGTGAGACAGCGAAAAAGAAGGAGGAGGGATACAGAGATCTGATGAAGGAAGGGAGAGAGTGGGTGCATCAAAGGGAGGAGATGATGATACTCTTATCAATGCTATCAACATCAATCAATATATCTACAATTCTTGTTTGATGAGCCAACGAAAGACGACTTTCATCGCCTGTGGTCTCTCTTTCAACACCTCAGAAACAACAGCAACAACACAAACAGAACCCTTCTCCACCCATCCACACGTTGCGTAACACGCAGGTAGACGTAGAGGCACACAGACAGACACGCAGGAACACGCAGGCAGACGTAGAGGCACACAGACAGACACGCAGGAACACGCAGACAAACGTAGAGGCACACCGACAAACACGCAGATAGATGTAGAGTCACACAAAACAGACACGCAGGAACACGCAGGCAGAGGTAGAGGCACACAGACAGACACGCAGGAACACGCAGGCAGACTTAGAGGCACACAGACAGACACGCAGGGACACGGACGCACACAGGCGCAAAAACGCTTTTATAAGACACGTGATGCGCACCCAAATACAAGTATACGCACACAACGACACTGAGGCACCAAAACAAAGGCATAAAGAGACGGACAGAGACATAGACACACACACACGTACGGCACACACAGACGCACAGATATGCACACATACAAACGAAGACACTCGAAGACACTTAGACAGATGCATCGCAGTATATAAATGACGTCGCAATTGATGGTTAGTGGCTGTCGACAACAATGAGTCATAACAGAGAAGATCAGCTTTACCCTCCTCCTCTCTCCAGACTTGGGACTGGCGCTACTACAGACAGTGTGATGGCAACAGTCGTCTCGTTTGTTTATATAGCGCTACTGTTTGAAAACAGACTTCAAGTAATAGGTCGAATTTGATACAACGCAAACTGATTAAATTGAAACAGTTTTCTCTTCGGCAATTTGGGTTTACGTGAGGAAACAGTACTGCCGCCCAGAGTTTTCAGCTGCCACCCCGAGTTTTCAGCTGCCACCCAAGTCTTCAGCTGCCACCCCAAGTCTTCAGCTGCCACCCCAAGTCTTCAGCCTCCACTTCAGGTCTTCGGCTTCCATCTATAGGCCTATATATATGCCACCCCGAGTTTTCAGCTGCCACCCCAAGTCTTCAGCTGCCACCCCGAGTTTTCAGCTGCCACCCCAAGTCTTCAGCTGCCACCCTAAATCTTTAGCTGCCACATCGCTTCTTCAGCCACCACTCAAGGTTTTCAGCCACCACCTTAAGTCCCCTGCTTCCACCCTACGTCTTCAGCAGCAACCTTGATTAAGTCTTCAGCTGCCACCAAAGCACAAGTCTTCTCCAATCAGCTCATGTACACGGTGGCTCTTGCTGCAGCATACATAGGTCATAAACGCTTGACGTTTGTATTGAGAATTCTTTGACGTTGATGAAACTGCGACCTTCGCTGAAAGAATAGCTTCAGAAAACAGATGCTGTCCATCCATACATAAAGGTGACAGATTGCAAATAGGTCTCTGTCTATCCCGCCCTCATTCTGTCTCTCTCTGTCGCTGTCGCTGTCTCTTTCTCTCCGGTATTTCTAACAATAACCGTATTTATAGTGGCATGTACATGTTTATGTATGCGGGTCTAAATTATCTATCAGACAAAATAGAAAAACTCATAATATAACGGAAGCGAAACGCGAACCCGCTTCAAGAGAAAACGGGCCAAAAATCTTTTCGTTTTTCACATAAACCATATTTTCGCGATCCTCTGTGGCATGCCTATTTTTGCCTAACGAACACAAATACATGGAACATAATTATATGTGTGCATGTACAACATAATTTTTATACACACCTATATACACATGCATAGAATTGATTGTTATAGGATGATAGCATGCTTATAAATATGTACAGATATTTAAGTTTAAAGTCTAGTGACTCACTGACTCTAGTTTATACAGACTTGCATTCACCTGCGGGTCTTCAGAAACTTGCAGACTTACAAATAGGTCTACTTAAAGTACTTAAAGGCTAATGTACACAGGGGTCCTTTTTCTTTTCCTCTTCCTACTTCTGCTGCTGCTCCTCCTCCTCCTCTTCCTCTTCATCTTCATCTCCTCCTCTTCGTCCCCCTATTTTTCATCTTCCTTGTCCTCCTTTTCGTATTCTTCCTCCTTTTCCCCTCCTCCTCCTCCTTCTCCTCCTCCTCCTCCTCTTCCTCCTCTTCCTCTTCATCCCCTCGTCTTCTCCCTCCTCCTCCTCTTCCACCTCCTCCTCCTTCTTTTATTCCTCTCCTCCTCCTACTCCTCCTCCTCTCCTCCTCCTCCTCATTCTCGTACTCCTTGTCCTCCTCCTTCGCACCTTTCGCACCTACACCTTCATTATTTAAATTTATTTATAAAAAATGGCCTCTCATAATTATAATGGACATGAAAGAGATAGTTTTCGGAACCCGTTACTACTCTGCCTAGGAAGCCCGGATTTCTATTACCAATGCCTTATCCGGGGCGCGATGGCGTAGGTGTATTGCCAGTGCTTTACAGCTGTGTTACGGCGCCATAGAAATCGTCATTGTATTAATTGCTCGTGTACTTCGGCGTGAATCTCCGATTTAGCGTCCACGCTGTAGTGGACAGCGCTTCTGAGTAGCAAAACTTGAAGGTGCGCTATAGCAAAAGCGATAAATTTAAAGCAAATTAAACTTTTTATCCTCTCTGATCAAGCATTCTTGTCTTTTCCGCAGGTAACAATGGTGGAAAGGTCGGCCGCCGAAAGAATCTGCAAAGACCCAAATCCAATCATTGACGGCCGGAAAGCTAACGTCAACCTCGCTTATCTCGGAGCCAAGCCACGAGTACAGGCCGCCGAATTCCTAGGTATTTGCTTATGCTTATGAATTCATGTCGAAGATTTACTCTACCACCATGAGTTTAAAAAGGACTTTTTAGAACTGCACAGTCCTTTCTTTTCCTTCCCATCCTCCATGGTAAATTAGTCCGAATCGGACCGCAATGACCTTTTAAAACTAGCTTTCACTGCACAGATCTGAAGTGCTTCTACAACTGCACAAGTCCATTTACAGCCGCGTATTAAAGCGCAGAATTGCATGCTAAAAAGCCCTGATTCCACCATTTGCACAGAATATATTATTATTTAGAAACATAATTATTGGCTAAATATGTATGTGCGTGCACTTGCTATAGCTATAGCGCCCCAGTTCTCGCCTATTCACAAGCGTTCCAGATTACAACGAAAACACTTAATCGAAGTTTCACGCCGAAGCGCTGAGCAATTGCGAGTTGCGAGTAGGACAATAATTATGGCTATAATTATTTATTTGTGGGGCGCGGTGGTGTAGTGGTGGGTTCGGTGTGTTGGAGCCGGATGGTTCCAGATTCGAATACACCTCAAGTCGCCGCGTATATACGGACCTTGAGCCAGTCCTTCGCTGGCAATAATTGCTCGTGCGCTTCGGCTTAAAACTCCGATGCAGTGTCGGTAGCGCCTCTGAGTATAGAGAGCTTGAACAGGCGCTATAGCAAATGCGAGAAATAAATAAATAAATAAATAAATAAATAAATAAATAAATAGGCCTATAACACATATAAGAGCGTGTGGTTTAAAGTTTAAACCCCAAACCTCGCGGCAGTTATCACCCAGAAGCAAAATGTAACGATGTTGTCTGAACATAAATAGGCTTATCCTGGGGGTTTGGTTGTATAACAAATACTTGTAAGACAGAGTGCCTCCTAAACGAGACAACATGTGTACTTGGCAAAATCAGGATCGTGCAAAAACCGTTGATAGAAATGTTGGCCTATAATACTTTGGTGATATATCATATAGGAACTCCAGCACTGTTCGCACTCTGCCAGCAAGGGCGGATCCAGAGGTGGAGGCCAATCCGGCCATGGCCCCCCCATTGAAAATTGCATGGGACGTGGCCCCCCATTTGGTTTCAAGAATCTTGAAATAAGTGCACGACTAGAGATGTAATAGTATATTCCAAACAGATTACGACCAAACTTCTAAAAAAAAGGTCATCAAATTTTTTGGCAAGGAAAATTATATATTTTTCAGACATTCCGGCCGGTTGACCCAAAAAAGGTCACCAGATTTTTTCCGGCAAAGATCAGCGAAAGTTTTACCCTCCATTCAAAAATTTCTGTATCCGCCCCTGTCTGCCAGTGCTAGTCCCAAGCCTGGACAAAAAAGGAGAGTGACATTGTACTCATCTTTGAAATGGCAGTGTCGCTAACCAGCAACAAGTCGTGGACTTTGGTGATTTTACAAAGCAGATCAGAAAAGAGAAACTCAGAGGAAAGATTGGGGATGGGGGTGGGGGGGGGGGTGCGGAATGCACAATGGAGAGAAAGGATTGGGATACGGAGACCGCTAATAGGGAAAGCCGAGAGGCAGATGCGAAATGAACAAAAGAAAAAGTTAACGAGTCGGAGCTGGTGGAGGAGGATGAGGAGGAGAGATGGAAATGAGGGATGGAAACAGGCGGGAAGGAAGAGAGGGGAGAGAGAAATGGAGGTAGTTGGAATAGAGAGGGAAGGGGGGATGGAGGTAGTTGGCATAGTTCTAGGGATTAAAGGCATGCTGGCGTTCTGACAGGTGGTGGCCAAGGCAGCAGAAAACTGCGAAAGAAGAGTAGAAACAGAGCGGCAAACAATTATTAACTGCCTGCAGGCACGCGTGTATAGCATTCGCTTCTTTGCTTTGCCTGGACTAAAAAGACCTGCTGCAGCCTATGGGCATTTTAGACCGCATTTAGGGCCACTGAAGAATAGATCCATGGTTTGAGACAAAAGAAATCGATCTTTCTGCATAGATTTTGCGCTGCTACTTCAATCATCGTGGAACCAAGATACATATCCAATAACGGTGGAGACGCCATGATGCACGATAGATCTAAGCTTATTACGTAATTCAAGTCGCAGTTATTTATAGGCTGACGGCTTGCATGCATGCATACCTATTACCTATGCATAATTGCATATGCATGAGCACTGAGCAGCAATTACTGTGCATAAATATACAACAATATGTATGATTAGTTGGTGGCGATAATTGAGACCCAGTGGAACAAAGCTCCTGTTGAAAGGTGGCGCCAGTATTCATTACTTGCCGACAGTGATGGAACCCAGCGTCCTTCCAGAAGCAATGCATTTCAAGACTCCAGGGTATACGGTATACCGTATTACCCTTCACCGGGCAGAGCTGCTTAGGACTGTAGGCGCCACAGCACCAGCGTTGCCACTCCTTTGATTTTTTCCACAAGATCTTGGGTTTTTCGATCCGAACTTGAGAAATGGGGTTTTTTCGGAAAGAACTTGGGTTTTTTCCTTGGGTTTTTCAAAAAAAATCTTGGTTTTTTCTCCGAACTTGGAAAATGGGGGGGTACTTATGGGTTATCTACCCCGATTTATTTTGACACAGTGTCTTTTGCCATGAATCGACCAGTTTCTAATGGCTAAACTAACCCTAACACTGCCTAACCGACCCTCACGATGCCTAACCTGAGCCCTAACCGACCCTCACGGAAAAGACGTGGAATGACAACGCTGAAAAAATAAAAAAATAAATCGGGGTAGATAACCCATAAGTACCAATGGGGGTTTTCGTGAAGAACTTGGGTTTTTTGCTTCGGTTTTATCTTTCGACTAAGAAAATCGGGAAATCTTGGACATTTTAAAAAGAAAATTTGGGCCGGAGGACTAAAAAAAGGTCATTAGAATTTTCGGACGTGAAATTGTGGATAGCCTATTTTCGAAGATATTTGGGCAACTTGGGTTTTCTTGGGTTTTTTCAACCCTCCAACTTGCTTCCCCCCATTTTTAGAGTGGCAACGCTGCACAGCACAGGCGAATGGGGGAAAGGAAATAGGGCAGAGGGCAACGATCGAGAGAAATTCCCCGTGTTTATCTGTTCCAATCTATAATCCGGGTGGCGAGTGGTAAAGAAATTCGCCTTTCACCGTCATGTCGATCCGCAAGCCATATAGTCAGGCGCGCGCCCTGAATCTTCGAGATTTCGGTCTAGCCATACAATTTATACATATACAATCATATACACATGCACCTATTTATCTTTGTGAATATCATATTTATACATGGCCATACACTATACAGTGTATACAATCATATACACATGCACCTATTTAGGCTATTTATCTTTGTGAATATCATATTTATATAGGGCCGTACAGTGTATACAATCATAATTATACACATGGACCTATTTATCTATGTGAATATCATATTTATGTAATGAATAGATATATGTGTTCTGTGACCTGTGCATATGGTGCAAGAAAGTGCATGACCTTTTCGGGCTGTGCAGGCCTAATAAGTGGCAGGCCGGAGTTCAGACATAAAGATAAATAAATGTAGGCTAAACATGTAAATGTAGGGCCTACTCGGATTTCAATGGCCGCTATATGAAATCATTTCATATAGCGTTCATATGAACATTTTTAATGCTCACAATGTTATACAGGAATGTAAAACTTGTCTTTTCAGCTGCTCTTCCGTTTGGGTTAAAAGCCGCTGGATTTGGTCTTCCAACGTGCTTTGGAACTCAATTGAACACTGGGTGAGATTCATAAAAGTATCAATCCTCGTTTCAAACAATCTAATCTATTCAAATTATAATCAAAGAAATTGTAAACTTTATGGACACAATTAACCTACAGATGCTCAAGCCATCAGTCAATATTTGTGATAAAATTATGCTATGAAAGACCGTTGTGCAAGGAAATTTTATTTCAAGTGGAGTTTGATTGGAAACCAGGAGGAAGGGAGTTTTAGAATTTAGACGACGTGGAAGATTAATGCATGCTGCAAAGTGAATCTTTGAAAATCATTTCCCATTTTGTGGTATAAGAAATGTAGTTACTCGAGTAGCTGCAAACAGTAGTTAACTTCTCTTTCTAAACCTCATTGCTGCAGAATATTGTTAAATCGTTCCAAACGTAGTTGCTGTATACTATAGGTGTAGCTGAACAACTTTAAGGGTAGTTATAGTACTAAATTACCAATGACTAGCTGCTTAGTCAAATGCAAATTGGTAATTGGTATAAGGTATATCGCGTAGTTTGGTCCTAAGTCAATTTCCCAAGGGCAACTCTGTGCAGAGACCGACAAGGTTGATACTTGGGAAGAGATGGAGTTGCGAGAGGAATTAAAGAGGATGGATAAATGAAAGAGGATACAGCGCTAGAAAGGTGGATAAACACTTGGCTTTCCTTTCGTTTACATTCTGCTTCTGTTTCTAGTTTCTGCAGAAATCTCTCTACACTTTATACTTGACTGTTAACTGTACACGGTTAATTTGGCGTTTACGTCAGTCGAGTTAGGATATAATTATATAATAGCTCTGTTACAGTACGGTAGTTGGATATAATTATATTTAGCTAAACGCTTGACGGGACGAGTATGTATAGTTGTGAAAAATGGAAGTCACCTTCGGATTGTATTCAAAATGCTTTCTGTGTTGGATTGTATTCAAGATGCTTTCTGTGTTGGATTGTATTCAAGATGCTTTCTGTGTTGGATTGTATTCAAGATGCTTTCTGTGTTGGATTGTATTCAAGATGCTTTCTGTGTGTTATCGAATTCGCTTCTGCGAAAAGTCTCAAACCCACTTGATTAATTAATTCATTTCAGGCATTTGTATAGCGCCTCTTCAAGAGTATCTACTCAGAAGCGCTCTAATAGCTCGATAGGGTGCTATAGTATAAATCATATGCATTTCCGATGCATCTGACTGTACTTACGTGTAAGCTTATAATAAGAGAGAGAAAAATGTTGAGGAATATAACTTAACGTGTAAGCTTATATAATAAAAGGGAAGATGTGTTGCGCTATATAAGCTTAATCATGATTGTGTCGTTTGCATTGCATGCGTCGTGCTACCTGTCGTCACCAGAGTGCCTCAACTGATCTACCCAACGTACGTCACTTCCGCCACCCACGGCGTCGCCTACCCATTCGGTTCACCCATCTCCCCCACGACAACGGCCATCCCCTACTTCGACTACGCCACGGCCATGGCCAACGGGGCCGCCCAGGGCCCCGCCGGTCACGGAGGAGCGGGGCCAGCCGGCTACTCCACCGTCCAGATCCCTGCAGGACTGGAAGCGGCCTACACGTACACGTCGGGACCGGCGGGCGCTGCTGGGTACCTTCCGACGGCCGCCTACCCCACCGACGCCGGTTACCCGGCCATCGCCCATCATCAGATCATGGGGCCATATGCCACGGCCGCGGCCGCTGCTCACTACCAGCCGTAACCTCACTCGCCCCCACACCCCTGCTGAATTTCGGAAGAGGAACTCTGTGTCTGAGATATGTTATTGAACGAGTCGTTGTTATAATCATTATGAAGCGGACCCGGTCCCAGGAAACTATTTTATACAGAGTCAGGTGCGAGGGCACTGAGCAGCTGCCGACTTGAACGGTTCAGCGTGAAATACGTCGCTGCGATATACAACTATTATACAACATGCTCACGCAATATTTCTACGAATGTATACACGTTTACACGAGTCAAGAAACAAACTTAGATTTAAAAAGTTACATGGAAGTTTTGAAAGGGAATAAGTTTAACGGCTAGGATAAAAAAGCCTGTCCTTTTCTATATTATTTTCTAAGTAAAAGCAAATGCATCCAAGCCGTTTCCTCTTGTATAGCTTTGCATCTCAAACGCTTATAGTCAAACGTGCTCATCACGAAATTTGTTGTCATGATCATTATTCTTCCAGCACAGTGACCATTTAGTTGGGAAGCTTTGTCTGCAGGCCTTGAGCAAGTCCGTCAGCCGGGCTCAGCCTCATCGCAAGGCATGGCTGTCCAGTGTAAGAATTGTCGAAAAAATAACGAGAGGGGGCAGTTGGACCATTATCCACTTGGAATCGGAGTGTGAAAAACAGACTTTACTATATGGCTCTAAGAAAGACTGAGGGGGTTGAAACCCCCAAACCCGAAAATTCTCACCGTGTTGGTCTGCAGTGCGTCCTGCAAAGCTTGAGCAAGTCCGTCAGCCCCCATCGCAAGGCGTGGCTGTCGGTATAGGGTCTACTTATGAAACCACATTCGCCTTTTTAGAAGCTATCTTGATGGAGCGCTGTAGTAAATCTTGTAGATGGATGGATGTGGATGGAGGGCAAACAGGGGCGGATCCAGAGGGGGCTTGTCCGGCCATGGCCCCCATTTAGAATTCCCATGTATCGTGGCCCCCCAATTTGGATTGAACATGCCGTGGAACAATGTATATATTGTACAATTTGGCCCCCTACTAAGAAATGCCCATGCATTGCGGCCCCCCCATTTGGAAATGGCATGATGACTAAAAAAAAAAGTCATCAACTTTTTTGGCGGATACGAAAGAAAAATTTTCCAGACCCGGAAGGAAAAAAATTTTTCCCAGACCCAAGACCAACCAAGAATTTTTGGCCCCCCGTCCAAAGTTTCTGTATCCGCCCTTGAGGGCAAATACAGTCGTGTTGCAAACTGGGTTAGCGTGAGATGACCGCATTCCATCAAGCAGGTATTGACCATTGCTACGAAGTCCCCCCCCTTCTCGGGACCCTAATCAAAATAAATCAGTCAGCGCATGCTGAAAGTGTCGAAAAAGAAGTGCCTGGACGCCCCATTACTGTGCTGGCCAAATAAGTGGCAGGAGGGCGCACAGATTTAAAAATAAGTACCTCGACGCCGTCCATGACCGTCCAGCCACACTTTAAGCCCTGATCCCAATCAAAATAAATGAGTCAGCGCATGCTCAAAGTATGGAAAATAGTGCCTGGATGCCTCTTACCTTTCCAGGCTGTGCTGGCCTACTTGTGTGGTAAGACTGAGGTCAGATTTGAGAATTAGTGCATAACCGTCCAGTCACGCTTTAACCCTTTAATGCCAAGATGGTAGTACATGGTATACGGGAAATCCTATACACTCCGGCATTAAAGGGTTATGCCCTGAGGACAGCATTGACGATGTGTTTACAGTCTAATTTCGGTGACAGCAGCTGCTCTATAGGCTTTAACAGCGACACAACTGTTTGGTGAAGTACCCGTTCAAAACTTCAAAAAACGGATTTATTAATTATGCTATATCCGGTCGGTTGTAAGTCGGGCTGCTCATAGGCCTATGTATACGAACTGAGAACATGCTTTTTAATTTTGTTGTTCGCTATATAATTTTGCAGATGGCGTTTTCTGCTTTGTTAATAAAAAGGGGCGATTAACCTGTTTTTAAATTGACTTTCTAATGTTCAGTAATTATTTGTTAACGACGAATTATTTGATTGACTTATCAACAAATTTGGTCT
>OX243824.1:13313551-13391051 GCA_945859605.1 Lumbricus rubellus | reverse complement strand
CCGAGGATAATCGACGATTCCGTTTCCCAATGAATGACGCCAGCGCCTGCAGGTTTGCGTGCAAGCAGAAGGAGGACATTTTGAGCATGTTTTTAATTAAATAATGAAACCATGCTGTTGGGGTCATATTGGTACTTCAATTCTCTACATATGTGGAAATTTTTAGAAAGATTAATCGCCAGGCATTAGAGATAATAAGAAAACATTTTATTGAATCTGACAGAAAATTGCTTGTAAACTGCAATTTCGGCATATGAAGTTTAAATATTCATATCTTTTTACCCGTTCAACTTTTTCTCATGCAATTTTGGGATCATATTCGTGGTCCAATTCTCGAAATATTTGGAAACTTTTAGCTTGATATGTTATCAGGCATTAGAGATATATGAAAAACAATTTGGCTTAGTTTTTATTGAATCACGGTGTATATATAAGAATGTAGGCTATAGACTAATTATAACGTGGCTATTGATTTATGTATTTACGTATCAAGAGACTAATTATTATTATAGCGCCTTGAGGAACTCCCGTACCTCATAAATGCGGCGCAATAACTGCAGACAGTTGTTGCAGAAAAGCAAAAAATGAAGAGCCATAAAAGTAAAAAAAATGGAGCAGAGAAGAAGAGGAAGGAAAAGGACGAGGAGGAGAAGGAGGAGAAGAAAGAGAAAGAGGAGTTATGCGGAGAATATGAAGGAAGAGGATCCAAAGCAACAGGTGTTTCTGTGCATATTGACCTTTAAGTATAGGGAATGGGTGGAAGGGTGGGGGGGGTCCTGGCTGTGCCATGGCACAAAGGAATACGAACAAGAAGATGTCTATGATCGTGACGATAATGAAGGTCAGCGTTGTTTTGAAGGGTAGACATTTCCGATGATTGATAGCCACAATCTTCCTTTCTTCATTTCTTCGTATCTTCTTTTCTTCATAATTTTTTATCATTTTTTTACTCATGCCCTCCTTTCTTTGTATCTTTATTTATATCTTTCTTCCTTCATACCTCTTTTCTTTTCTTCATACATTTCTTTCTATATATACCTTCTTTCTTCATACCTTTATTTATTTATGCCTTATTTTCTTCATACCTTCTTTTCTTCATACCTTCTTTTCTTCATACCTTCATTTCTTCGTATCTTCTTTTCTTCATATCCTCCTTTGCTCATGCCCTCCTTTCTACGTGTAATCCTTTCTTTATATTCTTTCCTTTCTCTTTTGTCGTTTTCCTTTCTTCGTGCATTCCCTCTTTTCATACATTTCTTTCTTCATACCTTCCTTTCTTTAAACCTTTAAATTCCTTTCGTGTACTTTACCCAGGGTGCACGGGGGTTGGGGGTTCAACCCCCAGTCTTTCTTACAGCCCCATGTTAAAGTCTGTTTTTCACACCCCGATTCCAAGTGGATAATGGTCCAACCCCCAAGTTATTTTTCCACAATAATTATTCTTACACCGACTTTACTCTCATTCTAGCTTGCTCAAGTAAGTATACTTTATTTCTTTCTACCCTCCTCGCTCCGTTCTTAGTCCCTACTTTCCTTATTCCTTCCTTTCTTCCCGTTTCCTTGCTTCGTCATTGCTTCCTTTATCCCGTTCCTTTATTTCATCCTTCCTAACAAATGATGTCGATGAACAGTGAATCTGATTTCGACTCATTTCTGTGGCACCGACTCCTAACAATAAACAGAATCTCCGCCTCACCACTTCTACCACCACCACCACCACCACCACCACCACCACCACCACCACCACCAACACCGCCACCACCACCACCACCACCATCACCACAACCACCACCACCCCCATCACCACCACCACCACCATCACCACCACCACCACCACAACCACCACCACAACCACCACCACCACCACCCCCACAACCACAACCACCACCACCACCACCATCACCACCACCAGCAGCAGCCTATTATTTAACGCGCAGATGATGACGGCACACGTCCTAAACAGAAGAGGATACTGATAATGATGCTGATGCTGCTAGCCTTACCCTGCCACAGCATCATCATCAGCATCAACATCAGCATCAACAGCAGCATCAGCAGCAGCAGCAGCAGCAGCAGCAGCAGCAGAGTCTGTGATTTACGCTGAAGGAACCATGTGCGATTGTGCGTGTGCGATGCGGAGTTGATGATTAGGCAACCAATGGAACGGTCTGTGTTATGGCTTTCACTCGTCGACCATTCAATTGAAGAAGCTCTTAACGCAATCTCTGTCGAGGGCGTGTAGCCAATAAGGCAGGTGCCCGCTAAATAATTCCCCGCGTCTTCAAAGGCGGATCGGAGCGCTGTGTGCCAACGATGGAAGTTTATGGAGCATCGGCCGAGCAGACGGTGGGTGCTCCGGCTCCGCGTGAAGACTCCCAGTAACTCCGCCACTGGTTGCACTCTGCCAGTGCCAGTCCCAAGCCTGGATAAATTAGGAGGGCGTCGCTATGGTCTTTGTTACCACACAGTGACGTTAAACAGCAAATACACACATACACTCCCAATGTTTTCACTCGTGCTGTTGCAGTCTCCAAGTCTCTGTTGTCGCTCGTTCAGTCATTCAATCATTTTCGCTCTCTTTGATTAGTGCATTATTATTTACTTCCTTCGATTCTAATTCGATCGTTTTCTGCTTTCCTGCTTTCGTTTTCCTTTTCTGCACTTCTTTGTGTTCTCTTTTCTTCTCCGCTGACTTTATACGAAGGGTATACTTGTTTTTTTCTGCTTGCCTTTCTTGCTTTTCATTCGCTCTCTTCCTTCTTTGTCTGTGTTTCATACACACTTCCTTTTTCCTGATCATATTGCTCTTCCCAACCCTCCTTCCTTACCTTCTTCGTTCTTTTCCTCTTCTTCGTTCTTTTCCTCTTTTTCGTTCTTTTCCTCTTCTTCGTTCTTTTCTTCTTCTTCGTTCTTTTCCTCTTCGTCGTTCTTTTCCTCTTCTTCCTTCTTTTCCTCTTCTTCCTTCTTTTCCTCTTCTTCGTTCTTTTCCTCTTCTTCGTTCTTTTCTTCTTCTTCGTTCTTTTCCTCTTCGTCGTTCTTTTCCTCTTCTTCCTTCTTTTCCTCTTCTTCGTTCTTTTCCTCTTCTTCCTTCTTTTCCTCTTCTTTGCTCTTTCCTTCCATATTTTTCTATTCCATTTATCTGACAACTTTTCTCCTTTCCTGTTTTCTTTCTTCAATCCATTCCTCCTTATCGTCTACTTCTCTCTACCCTTCCTCTCTTCATTTAATTCCTACATTCTACCCCCTTCCTTCCCTCTCCTCTTCATTTCATTCCTTCCTCCTGACTGCACACCGTTCTTATCATCCTTTCCTCACTCAATCCCTCCTTGTCTGTAATTACTTTGCTCTTTCAAGTAAGTGTCTGGAAAGGTGAAAGAAGCGCCAATTACTCAGACATATCTACGACCGTATATATATATAATATTTACATAAATATAATTATATATATATATATATATATGCGTCCAGGGAGCAAAAAAGAAGATTTGCGCGGACGTTGTCCGGTACAAAGCGCGATTCTGACAATTTTATTCTCATTTAATGCGAAAGTATATAACGACGCTCATTGACGTTTATTACCGACAACCACTGCGAGAATCGATCGAAATCTACCCATAAAAAATTATTCCATCCAGCATATTTGTAGATCCAGCACATTTAGCGTATTAACACATCCAACTCATTTAGCATAGCTATCCATCTATAATAATTATATTTATCCCGCATAAAGAATGATAAGAACGTCATACCCAGTGCCTAAAGTGTAAAAAAGGAAGTGCCTGGACGCGCCTTACCTTTCCACACTGTGCGGGACAAATAAGTTGAAGGACGGTGTTCAGATTCTAAAGTTAGTGCTTGGACGCCATCCATGATCGTTCAAGCACACTTTAAGCAATGTTCATGCCTACATGGATCTCTATACATAGCATGATTAACCTACCCAATACCCATCCAGTCCGTCCAGCGTATTTTTTTCCAGCAAGAGCATCCAGCATGTACATGTATTTGCTATCCAGTCAATCCAACATACTTACTCATCTTTTGGCCTCCCTGCGGCTCTTCGTTCTCTTCCCCGTGACTCTGCTGGCTCTTTCTACCGTCTTCTCAAGACCTTTCTTTTTGACCAGGCCTGGACTGGGAGCGCCTCTGAGTAGAGATCTTGAAGAGGCGCTATATAAATTTATGTGACTGATTGATTGATTGATCAAGTCCGTTTAAGATTCTTGCCCGTAACCCAATCATTTAATTCAGCATAATTATTTACTCGTTCAGTCCCTTCAGCATTTTTCGCATCCAGTCATTATTCTTTCATCCAGCATGTTTATCCATTCAGTTCATACCGTGTGCGATCAACCATCCAGTATGATTGTATTACATCACATTACATTACATTACATTACATTACATCACATTACATTAAATGATTGTATGCACCATCTACAGGACACTTTGGAAACCTCATTCTGGAAAGCCCAAAGGCGTCTGGATTAACCATCTACCATCTATTCAATCTATCGTGTTAACTGTTAATCCATCCAGTCTCAACCACCATTTCAGCTGACCTTACAATACATCTCGTAAGTATCAGAGTGAGAATATAATTGCCTAATGCTGTTGAGGGCGTTCAACACCTATAGTCTCTCTTAGGCCTTAGGGCTCAGACTAAACTTATGTAAAGTCTTCTTTTCCCACCTCAACTCCACGTCTGACATTTCCAGCTATTTTATAGGCTACAGTTCCCATACTGGTGAGTATATCCATGGCATAGTAGCTCATTCAGCATTATATCCATGCGTATTCTTGAAACTTGAAACTCTTACCAATCGGTGATCACCCAGCATGTCCATAAGCCTGCCAATTTTTCTTTCAGCGGAAACCATGCATGTACAGAAGCACTTCAATTTTCATATCATCACTTCACGCCATGGATATTCAACTGCTGGAACTTTGGATGCGTGGGTGTTAAAGAAATCTACGTAGTAGACAGGTATTTAAAGTGGAATGTGGATAATGGAAATGGAAAGTCAAACGATCTGAAAGGACGGAGAAAACAATGAGTTTAGAAGACGGTAGGCCTAATGAGTGTGTGAATGAATTTAACTCTGCTTCAAGCCAGCTTCCATTCATTGGATGTTTTTAGCTAAAGCGAAGGAGAGAACAAGTGGTTTACATGGATAGATAAAATATTAATTAGTCAAGAAATTAAGGAAAAATGCAAGAATGACAGAGGTATTTTAGGACTATGCAAGAATGAAAGTAGGCTATTGAAATGAAGAAATGAAGTGGAAAGCAGGAGAGAAGGGAGTGGAATAGAATATTCCCTATATGGAGTATGGATCGACCAATTACAAATTGCAATTTATTTTAAAATAAACTACCGTTACTATTTCTATACATGTATTTCTATAAATGCATACATAGTCAAAGTGTTTAAGATGGTTTCTAGGTTTGTTTTATAGGCTACAGGAACTATTTGAATTATGTGGTCTGGATCAATTACTGTTAAGATTATTACTTAATTTTTGAGTATAAATATAAATATGTTAGGAAGCAAGGTATGTAGAAGGGGAATGTAAGGAAGAAAGAAGGTACTATGTAGGCCTAAACAAGAAGAAAAGAAGCAAAGAATAGAAATAGGATGAATTCCATGAATAGGGATATATGAGCTCCAGGACATAAAGGCAAGAGGAGTCCTGAAAAATTTACATCCATTTTTTAACTAGGCCTACTGCTTTTTGGTTTCAATAAATTTCTTCGTGCTAAAGCACTAATGTCTCTAATGATACAAAGCGGTCAGGTAATTAATCACTGAGGAGGAGGAGGAGGAGGAGGAGGCAGAGAAAAAGGAGGAGGAGGAAGAGGAGGAGGTTGAGGGAAGAATGGAGAGCGGTCAGGTAATTAATCACTGAGGAGGAGGAGGAGGAGGAGAAGGCAGAGAAGAAGAAGGAGGAGGAAGAGGAGGAGGAGGAGGAGGCAGAGAAGAAGGAGGAGGATGAAGAGGAGGAGGAGGAGGAGGAGGAGGAGGAAGAGGAAGAGGAGGAGGAAGAGGAGGAAGAGAAGGAAGAGGAGGAAGAGGAGGTGGAAGAGGAGGAGGAGAAAGAGAAGGAAAAGGAGAAGGAATCGGAGGAAGAAGAAGAGGAGGAAGAGTAGAAGAAATAGGAGGAGGAAGAAGGGGAGGAGGAAGAGGAGGAGGAGAAAGAGGACGACGAGGAGGAAGAAGGCGATGCGAGGAGGAAGAGGAGGAGAAAGAAGAGGAGGAGGAGAAGAAGAAGGAAGAAGAGGAGGAAGAGGAGGAAGAGGAGTAGGAGGAGGAGGAGGAAGAGGAGGTGGAATAGGAGGAGGAGAAAGAGAAGAAAAAGGAGAAGGAAGAGGAGGAGGAATAAGAGGAAAAATAAGAGGAGGAGGAAGAGGAGGAGGAGGAAAATAGGAAGAGCAAGAGGAGGAGGAGGAGGAGGAGAAGGAAGATAAGACGGTGGAAGAGGAGGAGGAGAGGGAGGAGAAAAAAGAAAAGGAGGAAAAGGAGAAATAGGAGGATAAGGCAATCAGAACCACCATGCAGCACATCATCTGCAGGGTTCAAAGGAGTAACAGCAAGGTCAACCGTGAAATTATGGACCAACAGACGAACATAATATACCACCACCACCGACAACCCCCCTCCCCGACCCATACCTCATTCCCATAGGTCACTCAAAATGACTCCGTTTTTCAACTATTGAGCAGCTGCTGTGCCCAGCAAAGAAGCCGGCCTACCCTTGACTGATTTCCTTTGTGTGGTGCTCAGAAATATCGCAGATTTACAATACCCACATTACCCAGCAGTCTGCATTCACAGAATATTTACATTACGCTGCATTTACAGAATATTTACATTACGCTGAATTTACAGAATATTTACATTACGCTGCATTTACAGAATATTTACATTACGCTGTATTCACAGAATATTTACATTACGCTGCCTTTTCAGAATTACATGCATTTTTGTTGCGTCGCGTTTTTGAATCGTAAAAAAACGGTGGGTGGCCTCCCTAAAACTGGTATAGGCTAACTTTTGTTGTGTTTGAAATATTTTGATGAAAACTGGCCATCATATGTAAATATGAATTGTCTTTAAGACTGTAAAATTTCATTTCGAAATTCTTACTTTTGGCCAAGATATTGGCAAAAAAACGAAGAGGGTCTTTTTTGGCGCACCCTGTATAAATAGGGCCTACATATATAACATACATATTATATAAATTATATGTATTAACATACATATATAAATTATATGTATACATTTATACATATACAAACATGCGCAAACCACACAGACATATGCAAACATACATGCAAGCATTCAAGCACGCGCATACACGCATACATGCACGCATACACGTAATTTACTAGCTGGGTAATTATTGTTGCTTTTTATGACGTCAGTGCTGCAGCAGAGGTGGAATTCAGGCTGCTGCTGCTGCTACTGTTAGTTTGTAAGATGAAGTGGATTTTTGGCGTTGGAGCTGCGAAGCATCATCTTCTGCAACCTGTTGCTGCAGATCATTCATGATGTACTGCTGATGGCGATGGTGTCGGTGTTGCTGCTGCGGCTGAGGCAGAAGGGGCTTGGGGATGTTGCTCCCTGTTGGCATCTATTGGCCGCTGCAGACTTACGCGCGCGCACGGGATGCTGCTGCTGGCGCTTTGTGGATGCAATTCGAAACGACTGCGGGATAGAGACTCAGAGAGACAGACAGAGAGACAGACAGACAGAGAGACAGAGAGAGACACAAACGCAGATAGACATAGAGAGACACAGAGAGACCGATAGTGAGAGAGAGAGAGTCACAGAGAGACAGACAGACAGGTTGACAGACAGACAGAGAGAAAGGCAGAGAGAAATACCGAGAGACACACGCAGACAGACATAGAGAGACACAGAGAGACAGAGAGATAGTGATAGAGAGACGAGAGAGACAGAGTCGCAGAGAGACAGACAGACAAACAGATAGACAGACAGACAGACAGACAGACAGAGAGAAATACCGAGAGAGACACACGCAGACAGACATATAGAGACACAGAGAGACAGAGAGATAGTGATAGAGAGAGAGACAAGGTGACAGACAGAGAGACAAACAGACAGACAGACAAAACAGACAGACAGAAAGGCAGACAGACAGACAGACAGAAAGACACGGATAGAAAAAGACAGACAGACAGAAAGAAAGGCAGAGAGGTAGGTAGAGATAGAGTGAGAGAAGAAAAAGATGTGTATATGATAAGCCGCATGGAGCCTGCTTCCTTGCATGGCACCGCCGACTAAAATTTCTGACACGTCAATTCATCCAGGCAAATACTGGATGGAGATAGAGAGCGACTTGAACAGGAGGATTCGGTGCATAATACAGGCGAATGCCTCACGTCATTCCTATGAGACACGAGTTCCAATCCCGCAGCCGTCCTCTGACAAGGTCATTTTGGAACTGAACGTGACCTCTGACAAAGTCATATAGCCATCGATATGATTGCAATTTTAAATCGAGAAGAATCGCACACTGCCTGATCTCGCCTTGTTAATTAATTAATTAATTAAGAAATAAAGGAATGATGGAATGATGGACGAGTGGATGTATTGATGGATAGATGAAAGGAGACAAGCCCAGAGAAGAAAGAAAAAGATATTAGGAAATGAAGAAGGGATGGCTGGAGGGAAGGAAGGAAGGAGACAGACTGGAAGCAAAACGAGAAGTAACTTAAGATTAGCAAGTGTTCAAAAATGTTTTTTTGTGAAATTAAGTAGATCTAAGCCTAGAGATCGATTTCTCAAATATACGTCATACAACCTTACTTATGAAATTTATGGCCTTAATTGTTGAGTGGGACCCCCGCTCGTTGAATATGGCATTAGGCCTGTTTGTAGGAAGGAAGTTCCGCGGGCTGATTAACAACTTCCTGTCTCTGCTTCCGGATTTTTCTCTGAACAAGAAGCGACTGTTAGACAGATTAGATAGATAGATGGTTCGACGTTTCAAGAATGCAATTCGATGCCAACTGCACGTACTACCATACTACAAAAATACTATGCTTGTGCGTGCATATTATAGGCCTACACGACCGGGTGATAATGAATGGATTTATACACTCCATTGTATGCGGCCTACATACATGTACAGGGTGGGCCAAAATAGACCCCCTCCCTAAGATTTGTGACAATATATTGACCAAAAGTAAGAATTTCGAAATGATGGCTTCACTAAAAGTGTTATAACTTTTGTTGTGTTTAAAATATTTTGATTAAATCTGGCCATCATGTGTATATATGAATTGCCTTTAAGACTGTAAGATTTCATTTCGAAATTCTTACTTCTGACCAAGATATTGGCAAAAAACCTAGGGTGGGTCTTTTTTGGCGCACCCTGTACATGTTTAAAAAGCGTGTTGGCAAAGTTCCTGGCCTCAAACTCCGCCACTGTTCGTGGTGCCAGTTCTTTAGACCTGGAGACAGGACTCAATGGAATTATGACAGCTGGAGAAGACGAAACAACCACGCGCGTGGGTGCCATGTGTTTGCGTGGGCCTGCCACTGATTTCTTTCCTAGTTTACTGTGCAGTGATAGACGTAGGCCTAATTGCAGTTTCGTACAGTGGCATTTGAGACAACGAAAGCTAGCACTGCAAGAAATTATTCTATTTGACTTATTCTTTTAGTCGAGCTATAATTATGAATGGCTGGTCATATAGCAGAGAAAGAGGCAAAGACAGACACAGACACAGACATAGACATAGAAAGATAGACAGACAGACAGAGACAGAGACACAGACACACACAGACACACAGACACACACACAGACATAGACACAGACACAGACATAGATGCAGGCACAAACACAGAGAGATTCCAGATGGAACTAATATCAACCCAGGCGTAGTGTGGACGCTAACGCTGATATAAGCTCACATACATGTATGCATTAGAAATGACATTTTGCTGTTCCTAACAGGTATTAACGAACCTACTTCGTTGGACGGATATAAAAGTCCCAGCGGCAGCAGCGGTGGCAGCTTTCGAAAGACTTTTACGATGATTTTGACGAGAGAGTTACTGGCATTAAGGCATCCTAAATCGATTCCTACGGCACCGTTTTTTGTGTCCGTAATAGTCTATCAGCGTGGAGGAGTGGGGAGCCACATTCCCGCGTCGCCCACGGGCCCCATTGCAGGCAGAAAAATAGAACGGGGAATTGGCAGGTTTCGTGGAAGTCGGTGTCTATTATAGGTCAAGTAGTCAGTCTGACCTTGGGCATAATATTATTACGACGGCTGGTGTTAAACAGGTGGCGACGAATGAGCAAGGCACAGGTTGGTGGAGGTAATTGGGAAGTTCAACATGAAGGTTGATTAGTCTGGTGGAAAAGACGCTACGTAAATAGGGCGTTATTGCAACGATAGGTGTCGCGTCCAACTCTAAGTCACCGGAAGGCCTTCGAACGGTGTTTGTATGTTTGTATGTGCACTTGATATAGCGCCCCCTCAAGCTCTCTTCTACTCAAAGGCGCTCCCGAATGCAGAGCGGACACTGCTCTCCTCAAATCCCTCGTCATTTCAACTCTAAGCATCACCCACCTTAGCCGTCCATCTCTCTGGCTGCCTTACTCTCCGGACTTGACCCGCTGCCTATAGATTTTGTTCTGATTAAGCGCCTGTGAATAAGCTGGTTCCTGCGACTTCGCTTTTGTGGGCGCTGTAGAAGTCTTGAGATTACGATGAGATTACGATTACTGCATCGGAGTTTCACGCCGAAGCGCTGAGCAATAATAGTGAGTGAAGGACTTGCCCAAGTTCCTTGCGCGGCGAGGTGGATTCGAACTTCGAACCTTCCGGCTCCAAGGCAACGACGCCACCACTACACCACCGCGCCCCACAATATAGCAGAGACAGAGGCAGATACATTGACATATGGCAGGTCTAGCGGATGGTCCACAAAACACACGAACCTCCATCTATCACAGTTAGATTCGCATCTGTTTCCTTCAACCAATTCCTCCGAAATCCACAGACGTTCATGGGAAGGAGAACTTCGCGTACCCCAACTTTTTGAATTGGATATGAACCCTGTTTTTTGCTTCTCGGGAGAAACATATTAGGCCTATACTGACCGAAATCTGCTGGAGAAAGATATTCATTTAAGCCTTCAAGACTCAAGTCAATTAATTACTGGACATCACTACCCCATCCTCATTGTTTTCATTATATATTTTTTACTATGGCTATTGCCATAGTCTTTATGGCCGTGGCTTGGCTGGGAGCACCTCTGGGTAGGTTTCTTCAAGGGGCAGTGGGGCACTATAATACATTTTTGAAATAAACGAATGAATGCTGCTGCATTTGGTACTACTGCCACTGCTGCTGCTACTGCTGCTACTGCTACTGCTATTGCTGCTGCTACTACTACTATACTACTGAAAGTTATGCAACTACTACTACATGTACTACCACCACTATTATTCACACGTTAATGCTATTATAATTCTTGTTGTTTCCTTTTGGGGCATGCATACATGTATGTGGCGCCGTCATGATAATTTTTACAGGTGTGAAGTGATGACGATGCAACATTTGGTACCAATACATGAAGGACTAGCTTCACATCTCTGTCTAAATCTGTCCGTTTGACTCCGTTTGCCTGTATACGAGTTCATACGTCTGCTTAACCGTCCGTCCTATAGTCCCTGATGTATCTGTGCCAAAGTCCTCTTCTTTATCTGCGTCCACGTTACTGTCTGTGCTTCTCTCAATCAATATAAAAACCGTTTGGCATTATGTTATAACGAGCCGCCCCGGGGGAGAGAAGGGAACCGAAATGCCGGATTAATACTCCCGATTTTCAGGATCCAATTATACCGATATATCATCCGCTAGCAGGAGCTTGATCGATCGTCGTATACCAGCCAATAACCAGTCGTAAGTTCTTATTCCCCCGCGTCCTCTATAACGTACGCTGAACCAGGCAGGCAGGTTGCCGACTCGCATGCACTGAGTGCAAAGATGTACATGTATGTATGTATGTATGTATGTATGTTACTGTATGTATGTATGTATGTATGTTACTGTATGTATGTATGTATGTATGTATGTATGTATGTATGTATGTATGTATGTATGTATGTATGTATGTATGTATGTATGTATGTATGTATGTATGTATGTATGTATGTATGTATGTATGTATGTGTGTATGTGTGTGTGTGTATATGTATGTATGTATGTATGTATGTATGTATGTATGTATGTATGTATGTATGTATGTATGTATGTATGTATGTATGTATGTATGTATGTATGTATGTATGTATGTATGTATGTATGTATGTATGTATGTATGTATGTATGTATGTATGTATGTATGTATGTATGTATGTATGTATGTATGTATGTATGTATGTATGTATGTATGTATGTGTGTATGTGTGTGTGTGTGTGTGTATGTATGTATGTATGTATGTATGTATGTATGTATGTATGTATGTATGTATGTATGTATGTATGTACGTATGTACGTATGTACGTATGTACGTATGTACGTATGTACGTATGTACGTATGTACGTATGTACGTATGTTCGTATGTACGTATGTTCGTATGTACGTATGTATGTACGTATGTACGTATGTACGTACGTACGTACGTATGTATGTACGTATGTATGCATGCGGCGATGATCAGAACCACGAGAGCCCCGGGGTCTCCACCGTTTAGATTCATCATCGTGGCTATAGCGCCCTAAATGAAAAGGAATCCACTGCAGGGCGAGAAATAGCCGCTAGGAAGAAGAAAAAAATAGTCCAAAACACACGACCGTGTTCAGATGCATTCATCACTCCGCGTTTTACACCTGTTGCCGACGACGTTATGGCCGATTTTTACGGCCCGCAGGAGGAGGTTGCGGCGCCTGAGCGGTGGGTGCACGTGGCCTACATGGGCGCCCACGGCAACCTGTGAAACAGCGGGGGGATATATTATTATGGGGACGGTTGCGCGTCGTACCAGCCTCATATGGGTCAGAAATGTTGGGGAGTCGTGGAGGGGTCGATCAGGCCCCTATGTGCAGGCGCCCATGGCCTTGGGAATTCCGTATTGCCTTGATGCTGGTCGCTCTACTAGAGTGGGGAACCCCTATGAATGAGTCGCGGTGGTGTAGGGGTTAGTTCGTTTTCTTGGAGCCGGAAGATTACGGGTTCGAATACACGTCAAGCCGCCGCGTAGGGGACCCTGGGCAAGTCAATCAATCAATCGTAATTTATACAGCGCCCCTTCAAGGTACATGTATCTACTCAGAGGCGCTCCCAGCCGAGATCAAGCGAAAAAACCCAGTCTTCAACAGTTTGTGAAATTGAGAACAGAACCGCATGCACCCACCATTTCTCACGCGATTCGGCGTGAAACTCCGATTCAGCGCTGCAGTCGGGAGCGCCTCTGAGTAAATGCATTATATCTGATTTGGACAATGGATTCACCTGTTAGCGCTTTAGTATCTGCTGCTATTAGATATCAGTTAATTAGACAGCATGCAGAAGGTGTTGGCGAAAAATGTCGGTTGGATTTTTGGATTTCCGTTTCTTGTCAGGTAATTAATGGATGACAGAAAGAGCTTGAGAACGAGAAAGAGAGAGAGGGGGAGAGAGAGAGAGACAGACAGACAGACAGACAGAGACAGAGACAGACAGAGACAGACAGAAAGAGACAGAGAGAGACAGAGACAGATAGACATGCAGACATACAGAGACAGAAAGACATGCAGACATGCAGACAGACAGAGACAGACAGAGACAGAGACAGACAGAGACAGAGACAGACAGAGAGATGGAGAGGAAAGAGGAGAAGGAGATAAAAAAAATGGTTAGGGAGAAAGAGAGCGAGAGCGAAAGCGAAAGCGAGAGGGGAGAGAGAACAGAAGAAGAGGGAGACAGAGAGATATAGACAAAGACAGAGACAGAGAGACAGACATATATACAGACATTCAGAGACACAGAGACAGACAAAGGCAAGAGCATAGAGACAGAGATACAGAGAGACAGAGACACTCAGGCACAGACATTCTTCTGCAGCTCTGCCTCGCACCCTAAGTAATGTTTTCTTGTTGGCTAATCTCCGTGTCTGGTCCGAGGTTTTCAATCATTGCGTGTGTTCCGCTGGTTCCCTGTCAATCACAACTAAACTGAAAGCTGATCCTGTCCAGTCTGTTTATGTTGCGCTGTTTTAATTCATCTCTTGTCTCTCGTTCTAAGCTTAATTGAATTTCTATTTCGCTTTTCTCTAATGGATTTAGACTTCACTGCGACTTCACTGGAGGCATCGATGGATGGATAGATTGGTCGGCGCATTTAAGTGCTGTCTGCATTGTAGTCACTGGATACGTCAGAATGGTCAGAGACAGAAAGTCAAACACATAAAGAGACAGACAGACGGACGGAAGGAAGGAGGAAGGGCGGACGGACAGAGAAACAGGCAGACTGATAGATAGACAGATACAGACACACAAAAACAGAGACAGGCAGACATTATAGGAAGATAAAAAGACAGAGACGGAGACAGAGAAACAGAGACAGACAGACAAGCAGATATACAGGCAGATAAACAGACAGACAGACAGATAGACGGATAGACAGGCAGATAAGCAGACATACAGAGACAGATAAACAGAGACAGACAGACAGACAGGCAAGCAGAAAAGCAGACATACAGAGACAGATAAACAGAGACAGGCAGGCAGATAAACAGAGACATGCAGACAGGCAAACAGGCAGGCAGACTGAGACTAGCGAGAACCAATCAATTCTTTATCTCTTACTTGGTTCAGCGTTCTTAAGCAGTACTTATTGAACAGTTGAACACGCTAGCACATTGGTTAAGAGAGTTCACCTTGCGATGCGTAGAGCGCAGGTTCAAGCCACCCACTTGTGGCGGATGGGCTCACTTTGTATAGGAGCCTTGTAACAGAGTGGTGCTTAATATAATTACATGTATGAATAATAGTAATAATTTATGAATAATACCAGGGGCTTCTATCCCCCCTAAGCAGCCGGGCGCAATACATATTCTTCCCCCCTTATTGGGCCGACCTATTCTCCCGGCAACATGTAATCTTGTCCCCTATCTACATGTATAGGGAATGAATTTTTCTGGGGGGCAGAGACAAACAAGCATCAAGCACGCGATCACCGAAACACGTAGCGCCAAGACGGGGAGGGGTTTCGGGTGTGATATGCGTTCCTCCCCCCATTAGAAATTTTTGCAATTTCCGCATTGCAATTTCTGCAATACAATAAAAATTAATACAAACAATGTGGGCCTACATAATAAAGATGTTGTTTTTCTAAGTGTTCAAGGAACAAAATATCTTGAAATTTGACAGAAATTTCTGACAACATTTTTTAGTCTTTCTCCTAATTTTCCTCCTTCAAACATACATTTACTTCCCCTAAATGATGATGCATGACCTAATTTTTAGTGGGTCTACTTCGATGCTTTGCAGTCAAATTCTTCTACTGACGGGATTACTGCACTTGTATAAACCTGTCAAATTTATATAGGGTGGGGGGGTCAATGTTGCATTATATACTTTTATGGAGGGGGAAATTATTCTATATGCATGTTCACAACACCTATCGATTTTCCTGGAAATTTTTCATTCCTGGAGAAACTCCCTCCCAGAGATGTCTAGATCAAACACTGCATTTAGTTGTACCAATATAGTATTTGTACAAGTATTAACATTAAATCAAATCATTATAATATGATTGTATCATTTATTAAAATAGTAGGCCATAAATAATATTATTATAGCCTAATTAGGGTCCTAGGTAATAGTAAATTTTATCGTGGCGTATTAAAACAGTTCATGTGATGAAATAATGTAGATAATAATACTATTAGGCCTATAACTTATAACTAATACAATGTTGAAAAATGTTTATGGGAAGGATGTAATTTCTGGGGAAAACTTCTTCCTAGAGATGACTATATTAAACACTGCCTCCATGGCTGGCCTTCCCCCCTATCGACGTGAGTTTTGGCTTTCTTCTGTTCCCCCCCTGTTTTTCACTGGGCGCAAGTCGCGCCCGCCTATACATGGGATAGAAGCCCCTGAATAATACTGATGATGATGATGACGATTATGATGATGATGATGATGATGATGATGATGATGATGATGATGATGATGATGATGATGATGATGATGATGATGATGATGATGATGATGATGATGATGATGATGATGATGATGATGATGATGATGATGATGATGATGATGATGATGATGATGATGATGATGATGATGATTGATGATGATGATGACGATGATGATGATGACGACGACGACGACGACGACGACGATGATGATTGATGATGATGATGATGATGACGATGATGATGACGATGATGATGATGATGATGATGATGATGATGACGATTATGATGATGATGATGATGATGATGATGATGATGATGATGACGATGATGATGACGACGCCTATGATGACGACGACAATGATGATGATGCAATTCAAACAGAAGGTGAAGTTCACCACAAAGAGAGGGAAAGATCGAGGTCATGGGCGTATTTAGATGGAGGTCTATGGGTTCAACTCCCCCAAAATATGAAATTTTCATACTTTTAAAACAAGTTCTGTGTATATTCCGTGCTTTTGCAACCCTGTCCATTGAACCCCCAAATGGATCCCCCAAACTGAAAAACGGCCCCCGAAATTTTTCTGACTGCGACAATGGTCGAGTCTGAGCCAGAGCATTTACAGAGCTGGGAACCAGAACGTCAAGCATATAACTAGAAGCCTAGGCGTACGGGAGATTTCAGCAGTGGGCCCGAGGGGGCAAAGATTGAACTTCTGCCCGAAAAATATTTACGGCAAAAAGTTGACGACTTTTTAGTCGTCCGGGGCTGTGTTTGCCCGAAAAACCAGCCTTGCCCGAAAGTTTAGCCTACGACTTTTCTGTCGTCCGAGGCTGTGTTTGCCAGAAAAACCAGACTTGCCCGAAAGTTGGGGGCATTTGCCCCTCTGGACCCCCGCCTCGCACGCCTATGACTACACGAGCAAATGATAAGGTTTTGATAAGGTCATAAGATAAGATTAATTTTATAACTGCATGGTATCTTGAGGCGCGATATGGATTATGGACGGTTAGAGTCGCAGTGAGACCTCTGTGCACGCCTCGTAATTGATGATGTTGCAAAGGTGGTGGCAGCATAAGCGATAAATAAGGCGTTATTGGAATGCTGCTGATGCTGCAGCGGAGGATGGTGAAGCAGAAGGATGAGAAGTTGCTTTGACTAGCCAACCTGTTACGCTGCTTGGCTCGGAGCGCCTGCAGGATATACATGTAATATATCTGCGCCGCAAGGACGTTGAGCTTAAGTGGAAAGAGGGCACGAAAGATGGAGGCATTTGAGGAGGAGATGGAGAAGAAGGAGAAGGAGGAGAAGGAAGTGGACGAAGAGAAGGAAGAGATGGAGAAGGTGGAAGTAGGGTCAATGCCAGATTTAGGCTTAATTGGCGACGCCCGAAGCTATAATAGACTTGATTACCCTTCGTTAAGACATGGCATCAAAAGGTCTCACAAAACTTGGAACATCGTATAAACAGCCTATACCTTTAAATTACATTAAGTTAGATGTAATGGTCAGGTAATTAAACTAAAAGTCCTAAATTATTTTCAATCGAATGCACGCACTGCATGATTGTATGTAGGGCCTTTTACCAGTTGGTTGGCTTGATCTCAGCAAAAGATTTTAAAATTAATTTTTTAATGCAGTATAACTATTATGCTCTGTAGGCAATGCAAAAGTGCAATGTTAAGAACAATTGTAACAGTAATTAATGCTGTAGCTATGACTTCTATGTACCGATGTTTTGAGGCCCGACAGATTGAGAGTACCTATAAACTGTAGCATTTTAGGTCAGTGGCATTTTCGGCCCCGAGCGGAGCACACAGAGGCGGAGGAATAGAGTGTAATGAAGTGAGATGCAGAGAAATCGAGTGTGAAAGAAGAGGACGAAATAAGCAACACCCGCAGTTGAGAAGGAAAGAAGAGGGAAGACGAGGAGGATGGGGAGAAGGTGGTTGAAAAGGAGAAGGAGGAAGTGGAAGAAAGCGTGCTAGATTGACTTAGTTTTTTCCCCGCAGGATGATTAAAATGACAGTAGAATCAAAACAATAGGATGCGGAAGAAAGGAAAGAAAAAAACCGGCACTGCAATAAGCTCATGAGGCAAGGATCGGAATTAGGAAAGAGGCAGGAGTGGGCTGCAGTAAAGAAGGATGAGGACGAGGATGAGGAGGAGGAAGGAGAGAAAAAAGAGAGAATGAAGAAGAGGAAAGAGACGCTAGCAGCTTCATCAGTCCTAAGTACATGTAGGTCGAACGCTTTATCAATGCCAACCCTGGTCGAAGAGCACGCCTCGCAACTTGTAATAATTTAAAGGAATTGTTTTGACACCTGCTTGTAACTACCTCTAGGAAGCGCCGAACACACCACCAGCAGCAGCAGCAGCAACACCAGCAGCAGCAGCAGCAGCAGCAGCAGCAGCGACAGCGCTGATGATTCTCCAAGGCAGGTGTTACAAAAATTCGTACAGACAGATTGCATCCAGCCCAGCATACATGCCCTGCTGCCCACCAGTCCGTCCGTCCGTCTGCCCGCATGCCCCTTCGTCCGTAGTTCTCCTCGTCTGTCTGTCAGTTTATCTATCCGTATGTATGTATGTATGTATGTATGTATGTATGTATGTATGTATGTATGTATGTATGTATGTATGTATGTATGTATGTATGTATGTATGTATGTATGTATGTATGTGTGTATGTATGTATGTATGTATGTATGTATGTATGTATGTATGTATGTATGTATGTATGTATGTATGTATGTATGTATGTATGTATGTATGTATGTATGTATGTATGTATGTATGTATGTATGTATGTATGTATGTGTGTATGTGTGTATGTGTGTATGTGTGTATGTGTGTATGTATGTATGTATGTATGTATGTATGTATGTATGTATGTATGTATGTATGTATGTATGTATGTATGTATGTATGTATGTATGTATGTATGTATGTATGTATGTATGTATGTATGTATGTATGTATGTATGTATGTATGTATGTATGTATGTATGTATGTATGTATGTATGTATGTATGTATGTATGTATGTATGTATGTATGTATGTATGTATGTATGAGTGTATGTATGTATGTATGTATGAGTGTATGTATGTAGGATATGTATGAGTACATGTTTTGATGCATGTATGTATGTGTGTATGTATGCATGCATGTATGTATGCCTGTCTGTCTGTCTATCTGCCCGTTCGCCCTTACTTTCATCCGTCCCTTTCTTCTGCTTCGACACTTAAGTTGAAAGTCGAAGATACGCCACAACTTAGTAATATTTCATTGCATCCTATCTTGAACACTGTCTGCAAGGTGTTCGGCTGCAAGTAATTATTATATTCCAGGTCTAGACTAGACCTACAAGTTACAACTCGTACTATACCAACACCACGCCATGTATGACGCTCAGGAACCACCAAACCGCCATAAAATTACCTCCACACATGGGCGGATACTTGCATGGTCTAAGCTTACAAGTTGAGGGGGCGAACGAGTGGCCGAGGCCCGAAGGAAGGACGCGAGATTTTGGGCGGACGAACGGCTGAGTCGCCGACGAAATTTTCCATCTTTTCGCCGACCAAAATTTCTGACGACTTTTTTTTAGAATTTCCGGAAAAAATACAATTTTTCTGTCAAAAAGTTGATGAGTTTTTTAGTTATTGGGTCAAAATTTTTGGAAAAATGCCATTTCTTCCGAAATAGCAGGTTATCTTTTAAAAGTCGTTTCGCCATTTGATCGAAGATCTCTTCTTGTAACGTTATAACGTGTCATAAGTAGCCTATATTCATGAAGTGTGCGGATGTCCTAACACTTAGCGATTGGGGGGGGGGGAATGCATGAACGGTTCCCTCCACATACATTGAGGGGGAACCGTCTTCCTGTCCTCCCTAGGTCTCCGCCCATGCCTCCACACATTTTTATTTATCCCTGACCTATGCAAGGACGGCTTGTGGCTCGGTGCAACAAAGTCAAACACCTATAGGGCGTATACACACGCGCTAAAAATGCATAGGGAAATCCATATTCAGTGGTAGATGCTCAAAACCAGTATGGGGTCCCTTTTCATACCGCATACAAATCGCACCTATCATAATAATTATTCTCAAATACTCTTGGATTCTTTTGCTGCCAGCCGAGCACCGACCGGAGTTGCCGAATACCCCATGGGATTCGGCACTAAACAAAAAAGAACCGTTTCCATGGTAGCAGAGGCGGGGCCAGAGCATACTCTTGCATGGGGTGTTCATTTTGCAAGCGTCGAAAATGCGAAGCCGCGTGTAGCCTACTGAAGGCGCGAAGCCTGTAACGACTTGGGGGTCTCGGGAACGTCGTAAGCTCCCCAGCGGGGTATGGGATTGGGTTCCAGAATCCAACGTATTTTGTTGCAGTTGATCTCAAACTGAGCTCGTTTTAGACCCTTGTTCGCCAGCTGTTTCTCAACGATAAAGTAATGAAAACTTCTGAAGGAAATTGATTTTCCAGACTCCCA
Source organism: Lumbricus rubellus (assembly GCA_945859605.1). Classification (NCBI taxonomy): domain Eukaryota; kingdom Metazoa; phylum Annelida; class Clitellata; order Crassiclitellata; family Lumbricidae; genus Lumbricus; species Lumbricus rubellus. Next base: position 13,370,378 of record OX243824.1, on the reverse strand, counting down.
GGTGTATATAGGACCTACACGTAGCTGTCCTACCTCTGGCCTTATAGCCATCCGATTTATTTGTTTATAGTAATAAATAGAAGCTGGAATGTGTATGCAATAACGTAAATATACACATGCAATGCAGAAATTCCGCTTCAGATCATCGCGTTTTACTTCAAACGCATAACGGTTTAAGAAATCCGTAAACCATTAACATTCGGTTAGATCTATTCGTATACTGGTAGTGGGTCTAACTGGGTTATGTTCATTGCCTTGCAGCCGGAGGGTTGCAGGTTCAAATCCACTTCAAGCCGCCTCGTTGGGACGTCACCTCGAAGTCCTTCATTCGCAATTGCTCAGCGCTTCGGCGTGAAACTCCGATTCAGTGTCCGCGCTGTAGTCGGGAGCGCTTGTGAATAACAATCTTTAATAGGCACCATAACAAGTGCACATACATGCATACTTACAAAGCGCCTCTCGAAGTGTGAAATAATCAGAGGCGCTCAGTTCAGAAACCCCTTGTGCCTTAGGCTACTTCAAGGCGAAGGCAGCATAATACAGGCCCAATTGTCTTCATGCATAGGCCTATTAGGCCTACACAGTTGCACATACGACACTAAGCTGCAAGCACACAGAATTCTTACATACCCAACCAAGGTTAGCTTCTGCTCTTTTGCCAGGCTCTACGCCAGCGCTTGTAGGCTACATTGGCAGTGCCAGTCCCAAGCCTGCAGAAAGGAGGAGGGCGACACTAATCATCCTTGGTATGACGCAATGTCGTAAAACAGCAAACAGATTTGATCCTCTAGCTCCTCAAACTAGAAAAAAAATATAGCTAAGTCCTGCTCTTTTACCTCAATTGGTCCCTCTCTTTTGAATACACTCTCCATAATTATATAATCCATCTCAAATTCTAACAGGTAATCCCTCCTTTTCATTGCTTTTCCCAAAACCTATTTCTTCTCTCAAGTCCATGCGCACTGGGAGCGCCTCTGAACGGTTAACCATACATAAGAGGCGCCTTATAACTGCTTGAAGACAATAAAATACAATACTATAGAATTAACTCTTGTTTCGACTGTCTTGTTACCTACTAATGAATTTTCCTTGAAGAAGGACTCACTCAACAGGACTTCACGGTCAGAATAACTGGACCTCACAATTTAGAACACAAATGTCAAGCTACACTACATGAACAAACATTGAATATTGAACACACCAATTTGATACTTGTCATGATAAACCACATGATACAACAACACAATTAACCCACAAGATAACAACAGATACCAAATCATCATTAACCCTTTGTCGTCTGGCAAATGACACATAATAGGTAAAACTAAGACAACACTCCAATTCTAAACCATCACAAACGTGTTATTCCACAATAAACAGCCGGGCGCCATGTCCGATAAATTTGCAACAAGTTTCCAATCATCAAACTACACCAAGATTGGTGCTATATAAATACTGAACAGACCGAGTGTAAAACATAATAAAAGTGGTTTCTACTGACAACATTAAAGAAATTGTCATAATTGCAGAGTGTAATTGCCATTACAAAGTGTGATTACATTACAATACAATATCTGATAGTCATGTCAAAGGACTGAGGTTTCACACACGGTAGCACCAAAGAAGATCCAGTAACTTGTTCCCAAGGGTATCCAAGGTCACCACCCACTCTGCTCTGCAGAAAAGAGAGTGTTTTTAGTTCCATTTACACAAACTACAACTGTGCAGAATCAAGCCTTTCCATGGTCGACCCAGTGGTCTGGAAACGGCCTCAAAGGGGCCATGCCAGCTCCCTGCAACTCTTACTAACACACTATTTTTTTTATCATACTAGAAGCTGCACTGGATTTAGGTCTGTATGGAGCACCTCTGAGTAGTCACCTTGCAGAGGCGCTATATAAACTATGAAGTAAGACGTATCCGCAGTGATACACACTGAAGGCAGGCTGTCCATCTGGCTCAATAATACAATTCGAAAAAGTCACTGAAACGACTAATATAAATAAGTAAGTAAGTTGAAAGAGGCCCCGAAGATGTTCACAATAAATCAACACCAATGACACCAACATAAGTTCACATGATTGTGATAACAGGCAAGGAGACATGCTTGCTTTTAATACAGCCTTCATCATGAGTTATACACATAGCAAGACAGAAACCACATGTAGCACAGTTGTTTCATGCACATAATCGAACCTCACACAATCTGGTTAGATAGAGCAAACTTTTAAAACTAGCTAGAATCCATTAGAAGTATCTCCAAACAACTGTACCACCAGTTAAACAACACACTAAACATCTGGTACACTGGAACAAACACGATAACTCTGCTTCGTATTTGAAATAAAATAATAAAAGTCACGTAAACATTAAACATTACTTAAAACAATCTCCAGTTCATGATACTATAATGTATAACATTATAAACATAGCTCTAAAATTCTGTCTGGCAGTCTCTCTTCTTCCTTCTCTTATCTCAAAACCTGCTTCTTCTCGTGGGGTCTTGCACACAGAGAGCGCCTCTGAACAGTTCACGCTAATAGAGGCTCTTATAAATGCTTAAATACAATACAAAACATTTAGAGTGTACATGTATCCACACTCACTGAAATATACATCTCAAAACAAAAACAAAACAAAACAGTCAATCATTTGGAATGTTGAATGAATAAAAGTCATGCATTTGATTGCCTACGAATCTTTTGCAGTCAGCTACTCAGATAGTCAGTTATTCAGATAGTCAGCTATTTAGATAGTCAGTATTCAGATAGTCGGCTATTCAATACTCGGCAATTCGAATAGTCAACTATTCAGAGAGTTAGCTATTCAGTTCCTTTATTCATCATCATCATCTGCCTTTAAGCAATTTCATTCTTACACTTGTGCCAGGCATACTGACACTCCAGTGATAAGCTCAGTTTTGTCTGTGAACCAAAGCAGGTGGGAGAGTTTGAAAATTCAGAACATCACGCGAAATTGCATCCACCCAGGTTCCTTTCAGAGTGGAGTTTCATGACTCTGAAGCAAACAAACAATTTTTTTATTACATTAAGATAAGAATATTCTTTAACTGACCAACAGCCATTCACATTTTTAAGATACAATACAAATTGGTGTACATACATAGTAATTACAACCTGGAATGGCCTCCTGTTACACTGTGCTCTGTTCCTTAAGAACCTCAAAACGCCGTGGTTGGGCCGGGAGCGCTTGTGAGTAGCCTACCTTAAAGAGGCAATATATAAATTTTTCAAAATAAATAAATTAAATAAATAAATAAATGTACATCATCCATAGAGCCATTGATCAAAAATTTGGTTTCCATAGTTAGCGGGATTTCTTTTATCTCTTTTGGGTAACCTTTTTTTGGAACAGAGCTGTAATGACATTCCTGACTTCCTTCATTTGGTTAAGAAATAAAACATTTTGATTGATTGATTGATGTTTTAAAATAACACAAATACAAGATACATATATAAGAAGATACATACACAAAAAGATACATACATACATACTGGCAGCAAACAATAAATCACAATCACATCGCGCAATTTTTTACCAAATTAACATAAAAATCACACGAAAAACATATAAACAAACACAATTTAGAACAATCTGGATCCGTTTGGCTGAACCTTACCGGACAGAGCCAACCTCTTCTTTAACCCTTTAATGCCAGAGGGAATAGGATTTCCCATACCATTTACTACCATCTCGACATTAAAGGGTTAACCATTTACTACCATCTCGGCATTAAAGGGTTAACCATTTTCTAACATCTCAGCATTAAAGAGTTAACCATTTACCACCATCTCTGCATTAAAGGGTTAACCATTTGCGACCATCTCGGCATTAAAGGGTTAACCATTTACTACCATCTCGGGCCTCGGCATTAAAGGGTTCACCATTTACTACCATCGGGGTAACCGTTTACTACCATCTCGGCATTAGATGGTTAATCTCGGCATTAAAGGGTTAACCATTTACTACCATCTCGGCATTAAAGGGTTAACAATCCTCACCTGAATCACTGCCTGCGTTCTCTTCTTGTTCTTATTCATATCGTCGAAGTTGTGCGAATGCAGACGATGAAAGGTGACAGGTTGAACTTGATCCGAACTGACACTTGAAGTCGAAGGTCGTTGATTCTGCTTCATAATCGACCGAGGTCCCCCAGACGTCGCGACGCTCAACACGTCCGAACTCAGATTCGAATCCGCCGGTTTCACGGAAGCGACCGGGAGATCATCTGTGGTTCGCGACATCCGGGCCGTTCTGTCACGGCTCGACCTCACCTGACCTTGCGGATGCCTGGTTATCGGTTCGGGAATAATCTTGTTCATTTCCGCCGCGATGCGCATCTCCAGTTCTTCCAGGTTGACCGTTTGGAAGACGGGTTGGTTCTGCGTGCGCGTGATCGCCTCCTTGAGGTTAAAGAACCACCAGTCATCCCCGGTGTAGGGGATGACCGCTGTGAAGAGATGAGCGTAGTTCTTTTCAAAGCGGGTCGCCTCATCGTACATGTAACTCGTGTTCTTGTTGTAGAACGGGGCGAGCTTTCCCTTCACCGTCTTCACCATGGCCTTCGAGACGGGGGAGAGGTAGACGGTGATGGGGTTGATATCGGTCTTTTGCAGGAGGTATTCGATCGAGGGTGGGGCAAGGATCATGAGACAGTGTTTTCCACGGTTCATAACGGCCTGGATCAAGCGGGTGTTGACAGGATTCTCCGTATCTTTTAAGTTTTCGACGTCTCCTCCGGCCGTCTCGAACTGATCAGGGAGATCCTTCACGAGCATGTTGACAACGGTGTCGCAGAACAGACCGAGGATTATGACCGGTCGGCGGATGTTCGAAATCCTCTGCGACACTTTCTCGTAGCTCACGACGCCGCTAGAGGACAGTCGTTTCTCGTCGTCGTCATGGCTGTTACGGTCGGCCGATTTCGCCCTTCGGAAGCTGCGGAGGAATGCGCCGCCGCGCTGATCCGCGGCGCCTTTTCCCTGAGCGAGTCGCTGCTTCACGGTGATCTGGTCGGCTTTGGCGCGGTTCGGAATGAACCCGGTTTCAACGTCGTCCGTTTTATTGTTTACTTTCTGGGCCTTCCAGAAGCCGACGTTACTTTCGGGGAACGTGTCCGACACGCAGAAAATGTCTCCCTCGCGTACGGATAGCTCGCCTTTCTTCGAGGACTCGTTGCTGAAGTGGGAGCGAACGAAGAGGAGGTCCCCCATTCCGTCGTTCTTCACCGCGGCACGGTACTTCTGTGGCATTCGTCTGACGGTCAAACTCATCGGACCGACTATGGACCGCAGCATCTGCATCGCCTCGTCTCGTGTACGGCCGAGGATCAGTTGACCGTTGGCCTTTAGGATCTGGTCGCCGCATCTCAGGTCGTGTTTTGCGACCTCGCTTGTTCGGTCGAGCGCGTGCACGAAGACCCCGTCCACGTTGCCTCCCACGAGGGTGTAGTTCAGGTTCCCATCGCTGGTCAGGTTGATCGTTCGAAGGTCCTGAGAGGAAGTCTCCTCGGACTTCGCGTCGCCGTCTTCTTCATCCACCGACTCCTCCTCGCTGGTTTCGGACTCCTCGGAGTCGGACTCGTGGTGCTGAGAAGACGACCCGGACTTGCGACTTGACGAGAAGTCGGACTTAGACGAAGGTTTTGTCCCAGCGTGCTTCGAATGGCTTGTTTTTGGCGCAGCTGATTGTTTGTTTTTGTTTTTGCCGCCATTCTCAAGCGTCGAAACGGTCGATTCTCCTCCGGTGGACTTCTGAAGGTAGCCGCTGTCGTCCGATGTTGTTGCACCCGCTTTCTGGAAGACGAGACCAGCTTTCCGATTGGACGACGACGACTCTTTTGGGGATTGGGTAAATGGAGATGAGCGTCCCTGGGGCGCTTTTCCACCGAGCGCACCTCCTGTCCGTGACGCAGGTGTCACGAGCGCCGCTTCGTCTGAGGAAGCGGAGGCAGAGTCATCATCATCGCTGGCCGAGATGCTCCCTGGATGCGGTCTGCGAGACGCTTTGTCTTTGCCCCCAGATGATGGAGCGGTTACGGAAGCTGTTCGACTTTCCCTCGGCTTTGGCACCGGGCGTTTGTCTTTGTCCGTGACGCTGGTATCGATCGAAGTCTTGCTTTTGTTATGTCCGCGCATGTCTTGAGACTTTGATAACGCACCACCGCTCGACTTGGCTTTAACTTCGTAGTCATCCGGTTTCCTCTTTTCCTTCTTTCTGCTCTGACCATCGTTTATATCGACCTGCTCGGAGGAACCATCACCTGAAAGGCGCAGAAAGGTCGTTGAACTGGCTCCCTGGTTGATCGTGTGGACCTTCGACGGTCCACCAGGATTGACCGGGATCACCCGAATGACCGTCTCACCCGGAGTATAAGTATCGTCGACCTCTAACTGGATGACCCGCTCGATGTCCGGATTGTCCCTCTGGTAACGCTGGCCCCGCGGATTCAGAGATTCCTTGCTGCCGGTCAGTGGTTTCGATGGTAGAACTGGAACCCCCATCCGTTGAACTGAGTTCTTGACCGGTTTCGGAGGCGGAAGTGGTTTAGGTTTGGTGGTCATCTTCGGTATCGCGGTGTCGTCACTTTCGCTATCGCTCGTCGAACTCTCCTCGGAACTACTTTCGTCGATATCGTCATTGCGGTTCTGTCTGGTTTTTCGTGTCTGAGGAGGCGTACTATGCGCTACGGGTCCTGCTGTCTTCACAAGCTTCGCTTGTTCGTCCAACCACGACGACAGACCTGGTTTCAACTGGGGGTCCGGTGTTTTGTGTTGCGTTTTAAATGGTTTCGATTCTTTTGTTTTCTTTCTTTTGTCGTGACGCACTATCTCGAGAGCGTCAACCGAGTCGTCGTCGTCCAGGAAATAATCGCTGTCGTCGAGAGATTTCGCGTCGATGTCCTTCGGCGGAAGGAACTTCATCGGCGCCTCCTGTGCCACCTTTTTCTGCTTTGTCTTCGACTGGACTCTATTGTCTCGCTCCTCGTCGCTTTCCACGAGTCGACTCTCGTGAACGAGCTTCGGAAACGACTTCGTCTTCCTCTGCTTCATCGAATGCTTCGAGTCAATGTCGGTATCTTCCTCGCGGACGGAACCGGGTGGCGTGACGCTCCAGAAACTTGTCGCCTCGCTCTCCTGGTAGCTGTTCTTGCGACCGTGCCGGCCCTGCTTCTTCCTACCACTCTGGGCTGCACCACCTGGTTTTGGATAGAAGCGATCCCCCGCAATCTGGTCAAGTTCCTCAACCGATTTGGCTTTCCGCACGGCACCAAGCGGCACGGGGGGACGCTGCTCGTACGCTCCGCCCATGCTCGGCGGGAGCTTCGGCACGCTCTGGATGCTCTCTTTGCTCCTGCGTTTGGACCCGCTCGACGAACTGTGGCTGTGGGAACTCTGGTGGAACTGCCCGCCGAACACCTGGCGCGACGATCCGCCGTGCTGCGGGAAGTAGTTGCTGCCGAAAGTAGATCCGCCGCCGCCGTGGTTCGGGAAGAGCCGAGCGTGCGAGCCGTGGTGCAGACCTGCGAGCGGCATGTTGAGCGTCGACTGCGACCGATTCGCGAACGGAAGATGATTCTGGAGATTCATCGCAAATCCTCTCGCTCGAACTTCCATCGCCTCCGTCATGTAGCGCTCGCGGTCGGCCATCGCGCTCTTCAACGTCTGCTTTGAAACGGTGTCGTCGGGGGCGACCAGGTCGATAGCTTTGTTCTTATCGTCGTCCTCGATCAATGGATCGGTCCCGGCAAGAACCAACACCTCAAGGACTTTCTGAAACTCGTTCCGAGCCGCGAGGTGAAGTGCAGTCTCTCCCCGAGCGTTACGAGTATTTGCCTCGGCGCCGTAGTTCAGCAGGACCTTGATGGTTTCGGTGAAATCCTCCTTGGACTTCATTCCCAGCGGGTCGTACTCGCGGAGCGCCACGCAGTGCAGCGGGGTCTCGCCCTCCGAGTCCCTTATGTTTACGTCCGCCCTGCAGTGCTCGAGCAGCGTGAAGACCGTCTCCGAGTGGCCTTCCATTGCAGCCACGTGCAGCGGGGCCTTCTCCCGCTCGTCGTAACACGGGACCATGATGTTCACGTTTACCTCGCACTGCTCACAGAACATTCGAACGAGACTCGCATGACCCTCCCTCGCCGCCATATGAATCGGAATCGCCCCGTGCTGACCCTTCTTGTAGAGGTCACCGCCGTGACGCAACAACAGCTTCACGAGCTCGATATGTCCGAAAATCGTCGCAATGTGCAGCGGCGAATTTCCGCTAACATCATTTATACTCACTTGCGCTCCCCGCGACACCAAAAGCTTCGCCATGCGATAGTCCGCTCTACGAACTGCGTGGTGAAGCGGCGTTCGTCCCTTGTGGTCCTGGATGTTGACATCCCCGTTCAAAGCAAGAATCGTGTCGACCATCGCGTAGTGCCCCAGACGAACGGCGACCAGAAGCGCCGTCTTGCGCTTCTTCGGCTTCTGAAAGCCGTACTCGTGAACGTGGTTGATGTTGGTTTCATGCTTCGTGACGAAATACTTGAGGATGGCTGGATCGTCTAGGCTGGCCGCCAGCAGCAGGGGAACCTCTGTGTACTCGGAGGCAAGGCGGCGGACCTCCGAGACGAGGAAGTGCTTGACTTTCGATTTGTCGCGGAATTTCGTCGACAGGATGTCGCTGACCTTCGTGATGTCGTTGTATTCGATGGCAGCCACAAGATACGGACCGTGCGTCTTGCGGCCCATCCTGCCCTCAAACGCTCTCTCGGTTCTAGATAATGCAACAACAACAACAAACGATACTTAGAGAATGCTTTCATTTGTGAAACAAGTTTGGCCAGTTGTTGTTAATTAATTTTTTCTTTTGCATTAACAAAACGATTCTGCCAAGCGCAAAGAGGTCAAGACATACAACTAGAAGTCAACTAAATTCGATCTTGACCTAAAACTAGAAGTCAACTAAATTCGACCCTGTAATAACTTATCACCCGTTCATAATGCTATGAATTGTCCCGTGTCAGCTAGAAGTTAAACAGATCATTGTTATTTTTAGCAAGAATACACCTTGAAAAAGTAGACAGAATTAGACTCAGTGTGTGTGCGTGTGTGTTTGTGTGTGTACATGTAAGGGGGTCGTAACAGGTCAAAGGTCGGCCTTTTAAATAGCAATGCCATGCAAGTGTGCACAGTTTCACTCCGGAATCTGGCCCACATAATTATAGTTCAATGCTAATATGTAATGCAAGGCCAAGGCAGAAAAGCTGTTTTAATAATATAAAACAGGCGGAGCCCTAAAAAACATCTAATTATTATTAAAATTATCAACATCCAGTGGTGCAGTGAAACCAAGCCAGAGCTGACTAAATTGATCTTCTGATAGGAAGCACAACTTGCACTCATGCATATACATGTATATGCAGCATACCAAATTAAGTTAAGTCTAGCAAGAAATTCTAGCAGGTGTATTAATTATATTCGTGAACGTAGCAGGTCGGTTGGTTGCATGTGTGTTACAAGTGTATCTGAAATTGCGTAAGTTGCATTTCAAGAAAGCCCACTCAAAACTGGCAACTCAAGCTGATGCATGTTTGTGACAACATGGCACTTTGTACACTGGTATGAAGAGAAAAATTGTCTGCATGTACATCAGATAGCTAAGACCACTGTGGACAATAGAAGCCTCTCTATTTTCTTACATGCATTTATAAACGAAATAATATTAAATAAAGTTAAGTGAGGTGGGGTCACCGTTCAATTTGGAAGAAAATTACGAAGAGGGAGTTTGGAAAAGTCTGACAATTCTTGACGATTTGATGTCAACAATAAATATATATGGCAAGTGCTCATACATACATGATGGCTATTCATATCAACAAAAATCTGTTCACTCACTAAAAATTTCACTCTTTCACTCACAATAATATTATTGCTAAGCACCATAAATTGATTCTTGGTCACAATATGGTAAAAATAACTTGTTATAAAATTATAATTTTTTATTATAATATCAGAATATTTTACTGGCTTAAGTAGAGATAATTTTAAAAGTACACCACATCAACACTTTCACCACCGATGATAAACTCCACAGAAATTTAAAACAAGTGATTTCTAAATCATTTATCATGCAAAGTTCTATCCTCATTCTGAATTTAATACATGATTTAGAACAGAAAAATGACTTACAAAGAACACACAAAATGGCATGTCTAAGAACTTGTGAGAGATTAAATTTAGACGTGATGGTTGATAGAAAAGTACATAAAAATAATTGTACGTATGTTGTACGGTATGTGAGATGATACATGCAACTTATGAAGAATTCAATTATTTTGGGCTGGGCTGCTTAGTCCTACTAAACAAGACTTGTCAGATATGAATAATAAACTAGGCCACCGTTCAATGTCATAGCTCTTAGTACAAGAGAACTGATCATTCATAAGTACCAAAAGAAACGGTATGCCGCATGCGTCACAGTCATAATCTTAATCAAACAATGCCTCATATTTAAACACCAACCACCCCGAACAGCTAATCATCAGTTGTTCATTTAATATGATTTATACCGATCAAATTCAGCTGCTTAGGCCACCCTATAGTAACCCTAATCGCTAAACTTATACTTCTAAACCATTACTCAAAAGACAAGCGTAGAGCACCAGCTTATTCACGAGCACTGAAGTACGCCAACTCTCACATGAACCTAACTAACCTGAATAATCACCGCGGTACCAGATGGTCCTTCCGTAGTTTACACACAACAAAGTCAATCTAACGCCTTGAAACACGGTCGAATGGTTCAAGATATTAAATACGACGCACTCCCAATATTAGGCGACATACAATAAAATTATACGACTAAAATAAACCTAATTTTACGGCATTTTCAGATCGTTATTTAGTTAATTTGCATACGCAACGCAAACACAAGCGGGTCATCCACTCACCTGTAAACAACGCCACTTACACCTGGATTGCTAGTAACTCCCTGAATTCTGTTTTCGCCAGTAAATCCAAATAAATACGGAATTCACAATCAAAAGAAAACCGTTTACTTCCTTTTATGGTCCACTAACTACCAATAAACTGTCCTTAGAACCGCTAAACTACGAACTTGTAAGGCAATAGTAGCCTATTATGTCTAAACGCTTTATTTGTGTTATGACGAACTCGCCTCTGAAAAGTAGGTCATGGTTGCGGATGACACAAGAGCCATAATAACAATAATAATTATTATACATCGTGCGCCATACAGCGACTGAAAAGCGGAAGAAAATGAATAAGCTTAGCAGTGATTGCAAATTAGGCCTATATTTACCGCCTAATTAAGTCGTGACGGCAAATTCCACAGTATTTAGCCTATAGGTCTAAGTGACAACATCTCAAAGTCAAAGAACCCCTAAGGGATCGGCATAATTATTATAGTAACGCACTGTTCATTTAGGCCTAGAGTTTTAGACCGAGCAACTTTTAATGTAGCCAGACTCAGTAGGCCTATATTCTATAGCCTATCCTAAGCTGCCAAGTCAGTGAACGAAATCTCACCTGAGGTCAACTTACGGTAGCAAGAAGAGGGACTAGGCTAAATAATAGACCTACCGGGGTGGATTTCTTAGCGAAATAAAATTGCCTATTCATTGCCTAAATAGCCTACTAGATAGCCTACAAAGGCTTACATGTAGCCTATAGATATAGGCCTAGTCACTTCGTCTGCCTCAGTGGCGGCGCCAGCTAGGCCTAGGCCTATACAATTTCAACAGATCGCATCTAGGCCTAAATCATGGGAGTAGCCTACTCAGCGGGTCGTAGAAATCAAATTTAAAGAAGATGTTAAAGAATGCAAAGAATTTTCGCAGATCATACAAAAGTTTGGTTGGTGCTTAAGCCTAAATCATTATGTTACTGCATGGTACATGAAGTGACATAAAACATGAAGAGCCCCTAGGCCTAAAGATTAATTGTTGCTCGCTCGTTTAACGTAGGTCTATAGGCCTACCCCAGAATTACTATAGCCTAGCCAAATTAGACCTTAAAGTCTACGAAGACTTTAGGCTAAGATCTTTGCTAGCCTATAGACACACTGCATTATGAGTATAAGAAATCAGCCTGCGGGCCCTAGCTGCAGGGCCCATTCGGTACAAATGAACTGCACCGCGTCTAAACAGCATGCAAAGTTTGAAAACTCTAAATGAAACTCGATCAGTTAAAAAAAATTACAAATCGTGATAATCAAAGTTTAAGCCTAATTCGTATTTTCAGTAGGGCCTACCAGGCTAATTAGGCCTATCATTGTATCCAAAATGAAAATACTACATACTTAGTAATTATTATAATTGAATTTTTATGTAAGACCTAGGCTACACGTGGACTTAAATAGGCCTAGGCCTACACAGTTTTTCAAATTTTATTGCAAGTAGGCCTATTGGCAGTGTGAGAATTGTGGAAAAATAACTGTTGGGCATTTGCAATTGGGGTGTGAAACAGACTTTACTACGGGGTTCTAATAAAGGCTGGGGTTGAATCTCTCCCCCGAGCATATACCTATTATACAGAAATGCGGCATTGAAGTTGTCACATAGGATTGCTTACTGTAGGCTAGTCTATAGTTACGGTACTACACCCGTTGCGATTGCCTTTTTCTATTAAACTCGACTGACGTCACAATTCTCAAATATGACGTAATCTCAAAATGATATTTATAACTGTCTTTGTTTTATCGTCAGTTTTGAGATTTCACAAAGACGGAGAAGATGCCGATCGAAGAAAAACGGCGAAAACGATTAAAACTACGACAAAACGCGACAAAGATGGCGAAGTAAACGACGATCAACACTGTTCCCAAACTGAGCGGCAGACGATCATCGAAGAGAAAAAGAAGTTATTCGCAATGTAAGTGATAGATTCAAGGATTGAAAATAATCGATCTTTAATAGGCCGGCCTAAAGAAGTTTGAGTCAAACATGAAATGTTATTGTAGAGAACGGGGGCTGGGCGAAGACCCAGGATGACCAATACCAACCCCGGTCGTCAGGTACCCTTGCAGTCCGCGGAGTCAAACTTTAGCGGTAGACTAAAGATTAGCCGACTAGGCTTGAGCACGTTTTATTGAAGAATCACAGTTTATTGAAGAATCACAGTTTATTGAAGAATCACAGATTTCACAGCACGATTTATGTAGCGCCACGATCAGAGAACAGTAATTGTTATAGCGCCCAGATTCGGGAAGTCAGTTGCAGCAGAAAGTGAAATGTCAGACAGCAACAACAGATCGGAATGTCAATAGCGGCAACTTCTGCAGCGCAAGAGTCCGCGCGTCGTAGCAGCTTCGTCCGTCAGCTAGGTTACGGTAGTCAGGCACCGAACCCCAGTCATGTAGAGGGATACCTGAAGAGGCCGATGTTCAAGCTCGAGGCACAGCTTCAGGGTTTTACCCCCTCTACAACAGTATCACTCAACAAGCGTTTTACCGCTCATCAAGCCAGATCATCAGCCAGCTACTACGCGTTTTACGGCGTTCTTCACCAGGCCATTCGTCTGCCCCGAGCAGGCGTACGAGCGGACTTATATACCCTGTATGTGTGCTGAAGATGTAGATGTGCTGAAGATGTAGATGTGCTGAAGATGTAGATGTGCTGAAGATGTAGATGTGCTGAAGATGTAGATGTGGGCTGTAGGCGGTGTAGGCTAGATGCGCTGAAGATGTAGAAGTAGGCTATAGGCGGCGTAGGCTAGATGCGCTGAAGATGTAGATGTAGGCTATAGATGAGCTGAAGATGTAGATGTGCTGAAGATGTAGATGTGCTGAAGATGTAGATGTGCTGAAGATGTAGATGTGCTGAAGATGTAGATGTGGGCTGTAGGCGGCGTAGGCTAGATGCGCTGAAGATGTAGAAGTAGGCTATAGGCGGCGTAGGCTAGATGCGCTGAAGATGTAGAAGTAGGCTATAGGCTAGGTATGCTGAGCAAGTAGATGAGCTGAAGATGTAGATGTGCTGAAGATGTAGATGTGCTGAAGATGTAGATGTGCTGAAGATGTAGATGTGCTGAAGATGTAGATAGGCTGAAGGTACAGATACAGGCAGAGATACAGAGCAGGGCAGACACACATACAGACACCCATACAGTGCAAAATCTCTACACGGCTCCCCCAAAAACAGTCCCCAATTCCACTTTGGGGAGAAAGGAGCAAGGCACTGTCCCCAAAATTTGACTAAGCATCGGTCTACTGCAATGTCAATAATGCGCGGTCAAAGTTCAATGCACGAAATATTGTTCAGTTCAATATGAATGTTCAAATAATGTGCTATAATCCGATTCATGTATAAAATTAAACCACTGTTCATTTTCATTGTTCATGGCTAAACAATCGCACGAAATAAATTCTTTCGCAAGGAATTAAGTTTAAAAACAAAGTGCCATCGCACACCGAAAGTCATCCGCAAAACTAATTTTACATAGCGGCATTGTCCAAGCACAATTTAAGGTAAGCATATCACTCATAAGTTTCACACATAAATTCACATAATAAAGCGTTTCACATGGAAAGTCCTTCACACAATAAGTCATTAGGTCATTATGCACGACCAAGTTTCGAACGCCGTCCATATTCACCTTTGAAAGTTTCTCCAACAGAATTGTTCCGGCAGAGTTCCGTGAATTCCGTTCCGCAGTTGTGCGCGTGGATTCGAGCGCAGACGAGGAACTTGCGCGCTGACTTGCGCGCACGTAGAAGGACCTTGCGCGCAGACTTGCGCGCACGTAGAAGAACCTTGCGCGCTGACTTGCGCGCACGTAGAAGAACCTTGCGCGCTGACTTGCGCGCACGTAGAAGAACCTTGCGCGCTGACTTGCGCGCACGTAGAAGAAACTGCGCCGACGATCAGAGGAACGTGCGCTGACGAGGAGGAAGCTTGCGCGCAGACTTGCGCGCAGGTGAAGAGGAAGAGGAACGCCTGCGGACGTAGACTCGTGCGCCGACAAGGATTCTTGTGCGCACCGACGACGAAGACTTGCGCCGTCCGCCTCGAGACCCTCACTGGAAACGGACTGGTCGGCGAGGATTGCGACGAGGTCGGCTTGAACCGGTCGTAGTTCCGTCCGGTTCTCCCGCGTAGACATCTCTTCCTTGCGCCTTCTTATCCAGCGTCCTGTCTCGTGGCCGATCGACGGCAAAAGCTGTCGTGCCGCCGTTAGCTTCATCGGGTTGGCGTTCCGAAGATGTTTCCGTTGTAGGCGTCTCCTTCCCACGGGGACGTGGCCGACGGCTTGGAGGAGCTGTGGCATTGTCCGACACCTCGATAGCTGGTTCATCGGTCATCCTGGTAGCTGGCTCACTCCACTGTCCCCTTGTCCGCCCATAGCAGTGGCGAAGTTTGTCGACATGGGACACGAAGGGCTTAGCCTTCGGCGACCTTTGGAGGAGATAGTTGACCGGACCGCACGCCTTCTGTATCATGTAGGGACCCGTGAAGTTACGCTGGAACTTTGGGCTACGACCCACAAACTTCCGTGGACTGAAGTAGTAGACCCAGTCGCCTTCTTCGAATCTTGCCGGCCGTAC
Source organism: Lumbricus rubellus (assembly GCA_945859605.1). Lineage (NCBI taxonomy): Eukaryota > Metazoa > Annelida > Clitellata > Crassiclitellata > Lumbricidae > Lumbricus > Lumbricus rubellus. The sequence continues at coordinate 13,354,808 of OX243824.1, read as the reverse complement.
TCGCAAGTCGTAGCTGTGTTTGCGCCTCTCAGCGTTCTTCCTAAGGCTTTGGCGAGCCACGCCGTAGGCCTTCGCGAATCTTTCGGACAGCTCCGCAACGTAGGCCGCATACGTGCATCCGTCCTCGTCGGTTGTTTCCGGAGGTCCGTAGACGAGGTCCAGCGGCATCCTGTTCTCCCTGGCAAAGATGAGGTAATTGGGCGAGAAACCAGTTACGTCGTGAATCGAGGCGCGGTAGGCTGCCACCACGTACGGGAGGTGTTCATCCCAGTCCCGCTGGTTTTCACTCACCACCTTCCCCAACATCGAATTGAGGGTGCGATGGAAACGCTCGATCATTCCGTTGCTTTGCGGTCGATAGCTGGACGTCCGTACTTTGTCCACTTCCAGTAGCCGACACATCTCCTTGAACACACATCCCTCGAAGTTCCTTCCTTGATCCGTTAAAATCTGAAGTGGCGCTCCGTAACGTACAACGATCGTCTCCACCAGGGCCTTAGCCACCGTGACCGCCTCCTGGTTGGCCATCGGAGCGACTTCAACGAACTTCGAGTAGTTGTCCATCATGGTTAAGATGTAGATGTTGCCTTTCTTGCTCCTAGGATGTGGACCCGTGACGTCCACACTCACCCGCTCCCATGGTTCTCCACAAGGCATGGGCTGCAGAGGACCTTGCCTTTGCAGTGCACCTCGCCGGTACCGGCAACATCCGTCGCAGTGTCGACAAAACCTCTTCACATCTCTGGACCATCCGACCCAATAGGCTCGTCTGCGAACCTGCCATCGGGTTCGCCGGACACCCAGGTGTCCGCCAGTCACTCCAGTGTGTGCGAGTCTCATATAGTCTTCTTGAAGGTTTTTCGGCACAAGTACTTGTTCCAGTTCGTCCGGCGTCCGTCGATAAATCACATCATCTTTCACGTACAACGCGTCCCGCTGGTGCCAATAGACCTTCACGGCCTCTTCCTCCTGCAGAATTTCCTGCAGACTCGGCATCCCTTCGCTCAGCCATGTTCTGACCAAACGCAACACGGAATCATCCGTCTGTGATTTCACCATGTCTCTTGCATCATCACTTTCGTTGGAGATCTCGGTCACTTCCCGTACAAAGTGGCCCATCGGATCAGACTCCTCGTAATGACACTGTCGGCACGGCTTCCTTGATAGAGCGTCGGCGTTTCCATGCTTCCTTCCCGGTCGGTGCAGTATTTCGAAGTCGAACTCTGCTAACTTCTCCAACCATCGCCCTTGTTGACCAATCGGTTCAGGAGTGTGCTGTAGCCATCGCAGCGCGGCATGGTCCGTCCTAAGAGTAAACCGCCTACCCAGTAGGTACTGTCGAAAAACCTGGGTAAAGTTCACCACGGCCAGCAATTCCTTTCTTGTAACGCAATAATTGCGTTCCGCGGCAGAGAACAAACGACTACCGTAGGCGATCACCCGCTCTTCCCCATCAATACTTTGAGAGAGTACGCCGCCAATCCCAACATCCGAAGCATCACAGTCCAGAGTATAAGCAGCGTCATCCATCGGTAGACTAAGTACTGGAGCCGTGGTCAAAGCTACCTTTAACCGATCGAAAGCATCCTGACATTCCTCCCCCCAAAGGAACGGCTGGTCCTTTCTCGTCAGAGCGAACAAGGGCGAGGCGACCATCGAAAACCCTCGAATGAACTTGCGATAGTAGGAACATAAACCTAAAAATGCCCGTACTTCCCTGAGATTCCTAGGGGTAGGCCACTCGGTTACAGCCTGCACCTTGGATGGATCAACAGAAATCCCGTCCGCAGTCACTATGTGTCCAAGAAAGGATACCGTGCGTCTAAACAGATGGCACTTACTGGGCTTCAACTTCAAGTTGGCCTCCTTAAGTCTCTGGAAGACTCGACCCAACCGGTCCAGGTGCTGTTCTGCAGTACTGCTGAAAATGATGACATCATCCAAGTACACCAAGCACAATTCGAAGTTCAATCCTGACAGAACGATATCCATAAGACGCTGAAAGGTGGCCGGCGCATTACATAAGCCGAACGGCATGACCCTCCAACGAAAAGTTCCGCGACGAGTTATGAAAGCCGTCTTGTCTGCGTCACCCGGATCCATTACAACCTGATGATACCCGCTACGTAAGTCCAGGGTGCTGAACCACCCGGCGCCCGACAAGGCATCCAAACAGGCGTCAATCCTAGGAAGAGGATACGAGTCCTTCCGAGTCAGGTCATTCAGTTTGCGGTAGTCGATACAAAACCTCAAGGACCCGTCCTTCTTCTTAGCGAGGACCACATTCGCCGCCCATTCACTCACAGCAGGTTCCACAACACCAGTCGTCAACATCTGATCCAGTTCTGCATCAATGGCGGCCTGATACGGAAGCGGCTGCCTCCTCAAGGGTTGTCTCTCAGGACGAGAGTCTCCGGTGTCAATCCTGTGCTGAGAGATCGTGGTCCTCCCCAAGTCATGGTCCGTGGTCGAAAAAATCCCTTCATACTTGACCAACAACTCATTCAGTCTCTCCTTTGTTTCTGCCGAGACATCCTCAGAAATCTCCTCCATCAACTTTTCGACCAAATGAGTTTCATTAGGGGAATTCGTCTGTCGTTCCGCTTCCTCCCTTACCTCAACCTCCACGGGGTGTAAGTCACCCAACATTTGATCGACAGTCAACATAGCAGGATATTCATTCAAGTTTATTACCCTAATGCACGCCCTATCAGCGTCGTCATTCATCACAACTCTGGCCACATGCAAACCGGGTTGGATTTCCTTAGATTCAGTCATCCACGCCTGGGCAGAGGTTGTCAAATCCCGATATTGCGTCTTACAAGGAACATCGCTCTGAGATCGAGGAAGAATTGTAGTCTCCTCCGCAACCATCACCCTGCGACACCACAGCGAGCCATTACCCTTAACCAGAGGAATGCGGCGCCGACCAATAAAGAGTGCGCCCTGACCAAAACCTAAGCGACAGCGGTGCTGCCTCAACCAGTCCATCCCAAGCATTGGTTCGCCTATCTGGTCAGAGACAAGAAAACCCGTATCAATGGAGAACCCTCTGGAAATCTTAATCGGAACATCAACCTGACCCAAGACTCTAATCTGCGTTCCATTAGCAGCCAAAAGAATGCGATTGCTAGGCTGAAGCGGCAGACCATCAACATCAGCAGAGGGAACCAGGCTTACCTCCGACCCAGTGTCCACTAGGCATGTTCTTTGCTGTCCGTTGATCGTTCCACGGATGTAGATCGCGTTGTTCGTTACGCCCGTCGCTCTGTCTCTCGTCGTATGGTTGGTGACGGTTGTTCCATTCTGCTCGGACGTCGGTGGGTCCGGGGTGGCTGCGTCGTCACGGCGGTTGAAGAACTGCTGACGCTGGCGGCACCGGCGAGCCACGTGACCGACCCGTCCACAGTTGAAGCAGGTTATCCCGCGCCCGGGACTACCTGAAGTGTTCCCTTGCGAAGGAGGAGGAGGAGTAGGAACGGTAGATGGAACCGTCCGTGGAACCGTCGGTTCGGGACCGAAACTCGTCCGATGCGAGCTTCGGAGTTCGTCTAGCTGACGGCAGATCCTTCCTTCCATGTCCTGTTGCCACTTACGCTGCGCCGCGAAGAAGCTGTCCAATTGAGACTGGAGCTGTCCACCGGCGTCGACTTCCTGAGACCCTCGCACTCGATTGGCTGGTCTCCGACGATCGTCCAAGTCCGCCGTTTGCTGATACGCGGCAAGGCGTAGAGCCGTTCGATACGCCTCGTCGATGGTCTTAGGTTCGCGTTCTCTCACCTTCAGGGACAATTCCCGGTCGCGGATTGCTTCGAGGAAGGCGTCCTTCGCAAGAATTTCCGTCGTTTCGCTGGACGGCACCGGGTAAGCAAGGACGACGAGTCTCCGGATGTCGTGAAGCAGATCGCCAAGAGTCTCATCTGCCCTCTGCCGGCGGTAGTAGAGCTGCGCTCGGAAGGTCTCGGCTTGACCCTCCGCCCCGTAGCGTTGGCGCAGTCTCTCGGCGAGTTGTTCGTACGTGACGTCCGTCCGAGCTCCGAAATCCCACAGCAGCTGCGTTGCTGCCTTCTCCAAGGAACAACGGAGGAAGTCGACTTTATCGGCTGCAGTCCATCGATTGTATTTAGCACAGACGTCGAATTGTGCCAGGAACGATTCGAGAGATCCTGTTCCGTCGAATTTTCCGGGCTTCATGGGAATCCGCTTCTGTCTCAACGCAGCGCTGAGACTCTCGACCAACACGGGGTCGACCAACGCGCCCTTCGGTTCTTGTTTCGTCTTCTTCCTCGGAGATTTCGCTGCGGACGAAGTCGCATCATCGAAGTCGATGATTTCAAGAAGATTGCCTGACTCTGACTCGTGCTCGTCAAAGTCCACCATTGCTGCTTTCGATGTGGGCGTGCAGAAGAACACCTCATCAGCGACACTCAGCACCGTATAGGAAGTCGTTTTCCTACCCTCAGGAACGTCCATTCTGTGCAGCGACGAAATCTGTTGTCTTTTCACAACCAGTTTGAAGCAGTCCCACAAATTTTCCAGTCACACCCCACTTCACGGTGCCAGTTTGTAGAGAACGGGGGCTGGGCGAAGACCCAGGATGACCAATACCAACCCCGGTCGTCAGGTACCCTTGCAGTCCGCGGAGTCAAACTTTAGCGGTAGACTAAAGATTAGCCGACTAGGCTTGAGCACGTTTTATTGAAGAATCACAGTTTATTGAAGAATCACAGATTTCACAGCACGATTTATGTAGCGCCACGATCAGAGAACAGTAATTGTTATAGCGCCCAGATTCGGGAAGTCAGTTGCAGCAGAAAGTGAAATGTCAGACAGCAACAACAGATCGGAATGTCAATAGCGGCAACTTCTGCAGCGCAAGAGTCCGCGCGTCGTAGCAGCTTCGTCCGTCAGCTAGGTTACGGTAGTCAGGCACCGAACCCCAGTCATGTAGAGGGATACCTGAAGAGGCCGATGTTCAAGCTCGAGGCACAGCTTCAGGGTTTTACCCCCTCTACAACAGTATCACTCAACAAGCGTTTTACCGCTCATCAAGCCAGATCATCAGCCAGCTACTACGCGTTTTACGGCGTTCTTCACCAGGCCATTCGTCTGCCCCGAGCAGGCGTACGAGCGGACTTATATACCCTGTATGTGTGCTGAAGATGTAGATGTGCTGAAGATGTAGATGTGCTGAAGATGTAGATGTGCTGAAGATGTAGATGTGCTGAAGATGTAGATGTGGGCTGTAGGCGGCGTAGGCTAGATGCGCTGAAGATGTAGAAGTAGGCTATAGGCGGCGTAGGCTAGATGCGCTGAAGATGTAGATGTAGGCTATAGATGAGCTGAAGATGTAGATGTGCTGAAGATGTAGATGTGCTGAAGATGTAGATGTGCTGAAGATGTAGATGTGCTGAAGATGTAGATGTGGGCTGTAGGCGGCGTAGGATAGATGCGCTGAAGATGTAGAAGTAGGCTATAGGCGGCGTAGGCTAGATGCGCTGAAGATGTAGAAGTAGGCTATAGGCTAGGTATGCTGAGCAAGTAGATGAGCTGAAGATGTAGATGTGCTGAAGATGTAGATGTGCTGAAGATGTAGATGTGCTGAAGATGTAGATGTGCTGAAGATGTAGATAGGCTGAAGGTACAGATACAGGCAGAGATACAGAGCAGGGCAGACACACATACAGACACCCATACAGTGCAAAATCTCTACATTATTATGAAATTAAAAATTAATTTGATGCAAGTTCTAAGTAGGCCCTATAGTGATTATAAAAGTAGGCCTATACAGCAGAAAAAGAAGTTGGCCTGCTAGCCTGCTAGGTGAAAAATTATAAACTTTTATTTTACGGTGGGCGCTCCCGTTTTTTGCTGCATCATTCTGTTGTCAGCTGGTCACGAAGTTGGCTTGTTAAATATTCATCTAGCGCGCTTTGAGACGCTTTACATTAAAAGTATCAAATGCTTCCTGATAAAAGTTCGGTCTAAAATTCGAAGGTCATTTTGTATTGCCTCGATCTGTATGTCCCAAACAGTGACTGTTGCCATAGCAACAGCGACCGATGGACGAAACAGCATTATGACGTAATAATGTAGGCTTTCCTCAAAAAAGTTTCATCTGACGTCATTTTATATTTTGGGACCATTATATGGTAAACGTCATTTTGTGGAGAAGGAATAAATTAAGCCACTTTGTGACCCTATAATTTTATACACGGGCGTTGCACTGTCTTATTTTGTTTAGAACTTGGAGACCATTCGGAAACAAGATGAAAATTATCTGAAGACGGGGCACAACCATGCATGGTCTATAGAATTTGGGGAGGAGTTGAATCACCTGATGGAAATTCCGAGTCGAAGGAATGGCAATTAAACGTGAAGGTAAGAGTCGATTAATTTTGTTCATTCTTTTATCTGTTTATGCATCTATTGATCTATATTAATTCTTCTGCGTCTTCATCAATCAATCAATCAATCAATCAATCAATCAATCAATCAATCAATCAATCAATCAAATATTTTTATTTTGCAACCAGTATTACATGAAAGGTTCACACATCGTTCACATTGGCTACAAAAAAGGGAGGCCCTAAAGGGATTTTTAAAAATCCCGCTGTCTAGGGACACCAACTATTAATGACTTGACGATGCAAGGTGGCCATGACGAAGTCTTTGCAAAATCAACACAGTGACTGACAAAAAAGATAAAGCAACTTATACTAGAGAACGGAAGAAAAAACAAAACACAAAAACAGGAAACTGAAAACCTCAACACTGCTGAGTCACAAACAATAATGAAAAAGAACAAAAAAAATCTTAACTATAGGCTACTGAACTGTATACTGTACAGAGACCAACTGCAATGAACATACTGAGCGAACACTACTTTAATTTTATTTGGTAACTTCTATTAGAAAGGCGCTAAATTTCTTCTTAGATGTCCAAATACTGGGGCTCAATTTTATTTCCCTTGGAATTTTTTCCCAAGTGGTAACTCCAGTAGACTTAATAGAAAACTGGCGCGTGTTAGTGCGAGCATAGGTTCGGTGGTACAAAGAAGAGTATCTTGTAAAATGAGAATGAACCTGGGATGAAAGCTGAAAATAATTTTTGTATATAGGTGGCAGAAGGCTTCGATCAAACCGGTACATAAATTCCCCTATTTGCAAAGTCCAAATCTGGTCGAGTTTTAAAATTCTAAGGTTGAGAAATATGGGGGCAGTGTGAGAGCCGTATGGAGCTCCCACAATAAGACGAACAGCTCTTTTTTGCAAAATAATAACTCTATATAATCTTGTGACATAAGTACAAGCCCACACTATGTTACAATAAGAGAGATATGGATGTACTAAGGAATAGTATAGTTTAATCCTAATACTAGATGGTAAAATGTAAGCAGTTCGAGCCATTACTCCAATATTTTTTGCTATTTTTGAGGCGACATGAGCAATATGTTCATTCCATGTTAAATGGCTATCAACATAAACTCCCAGAAATTTAGTAGATTCTACAGAAGCGAGAGAGATGCCGTTAATTTTTAATTGAAATTCACCAAGTGGAATTTTTTTCCTATGCGATTTAAACAGGATGTAGTTAGTTTTTTCCAAGTTTAAAGACAATCTATTAGCTTTAAACCAGTCGGCAATAAGTTCCAGCTCCACATTTATGATCTGAAATAGCGTATGTAAGCAAGAATGTGAATAAAACACGTTCGTGTCATCTGCGAAAAGGATGAAGAACAAGCGGTTAGAGACGTTCGGGAGATCGTTGATATAGAGGAGAAACAATAGGGGTCCTAGATTTGATCCCTGTGGGACACCATATAGGATCCTTTTTAAAGTGGAACGTTTGCCGTTATTTTCAACACATTGGCGTCTCCCATCCAAATAACTGGCAAACCAACTGAGTTGCAGACCACGTATGCCATATGTTTCTAATTTATTTAATAGAATTTTATGATTAACAGTATCAAAAGCTTTCGCCAAGTCAAAAAAAATACCCAAGGAAAATTCATTATTATCTATTGCATTAGAGATTCTATCTTGCATAGATAACAGGGCCATATATGGGGAGTGACCCGATTGAAAGCCGTGCTGCGACGGGAAAAGTATGTCAGTTTTCGTAACAAATTCATACAGTCTGCTATACATTGTTTTCTCAAATATTTTAGAAAAGTAAGGAAGGACAGAAATCGGACGATAGTTGGTCAAATTGTCTTTCTCGCCTTTTTTATAGATAGGAATAACCTTTGCAATTTTTAATGGCTGCGGGAAGATGCCTGTAGTGAAAGAACAATTAATCAGTTCTGCTAAAGGCTGGGCAATGCAATCAATATTAGGACCCGCAATACACGGGTCTATGTCATCCATGCCCTTGCTGTGTGTAGTACGTATGGACTGGCTTAGGTTCAAAACCTCACTAGATGAAGTTGGGATTAAACCAAAGGACCTCAATGGAGGGGGCTTCATATACTTCATAAATGAATCTGAAGAGTCGGGTATTTTGTCGTCTAAAACTTGGGCAATGCTTACAAAATAATCATTAAGTTTATTAGCTATGTCTTCAGCATCTTCAATCTTAGCACCGTTGACATTTAACGATTCTATGGTCGTATCGCGTGATCCCATATTAGTTATCGACCTTATTAGGCTCCAAGTTTTTTTAAGATCGCCTTTATATTTGTCGAATTCAGTGGCATAATAGTATTTTTCAGCTTTTATTCTAACTGTTTTAAATTTATTCCGGTACTTAACAAATTTATTTCTATTAACTTCACTAGGATTTTTTTATAAATTTCAGATATAATTGCTCCTTCTTTTTACTAGATTTAAGTAGGCCCCGTGTCATCCAGGGATTTTTAATAATTTGTTTACTTCGAATCTTCCTTGAACTCACTGGAAAGGATTTGTCATAAACATTTTTATACTGTGTAATGAATGTATCATAAGCCCTATTGACATCACCGTTACTACATTGCTCAGTGACGGCAGTCCAATCCTGTCCAGAAAGTAGTTCACGAAAGTTATTTTTATTTTCTTCATTGAAGCTCCTAGATTCCCCAAACGATGAATTATTAAGCAATGAGCGTTGTAGGTCAAACTTAACTAAGATTGGTAAATGGTCAGATATATCAGAGACAAGGATAGTGGATTCCACTACGTTCATCCAGGCATTTGTAAATAAGTTATCTATTAACGAGGCAGAGTGTGGAGTTATTCGAGTTGGCCTAGTAATGGCTGGTAGGAGGTGATAAGACATTATGCAGCCATAGAATGAGCCTGTTGCCTTATGTTCACAAGACTTGAGTAGATCAACATTATAGTCGCCCACAAGCATCACCTTTTTTGTTTTGTTCATAATCTCAGATAATAATTGTTCAAATTCATTATTGAAATTCTCCAAGCTTTCACCAGGAGGGCGATAGATAGTGCCTATTACGACTGTTTCTCCACTCAAGACGACCCGTATAAACAATCCTTCATAGGATTTATGCGCCAGTTTACGTTCAATGGCTTCACATCTAAGAAAAGAAATTCCCTCCTTAATGAACACACCCACACCTCCCCCACCACCACTAGCCCTGGGCTGGTGAATAAAATTATACCCCGGTAAATTAATCAGGTCAGCATTTTCATCTGCCAACCACGTCTCGGTTACTGCGAGAACAGAAACAGGTAGTCTATGCAATAGATCATGTATTTCTGTTAGTTTAGGCAGAATGCTTCGACAGTTTATATGCAAGATTGAGAATTGAGGCGAAGATGAGGAGAATTTAAGTTGAGCGGATGAAGGGGTCTGGTAGCGACTACTGTATGGCTTTGTGTCAAAATAATTACTGTCGGGATCAATGTCATCGTTGTCTAGCATCGAACGGCTTTCATTTGCACCTGGGAAAAGGTTCAATTCAAGATCTGAATGAACATTACAGATCGGACCGATCTGGTCATTTGCACATTGTAAAAAAAGACTCTCGTCAGCAATATGGTTATAAGGAAAATTAACGACATTACAACGGGCACAGTACCATGAATCATTAGCCACATTGCAATTCTCTGTAAGTTCACAACACCTTTTGTGGAAGCGCCCATTACATAGCGCACAGGTAATTGACCTCGTAGGGTCCTTAATGCAGTATGAACATTGAGTACAGGTCAGCTGATCACTAGTCATGAGTAGACCTGTCGGCTACGCTGGTCGCTGCATCAGTATATACAATTTAGGACAAAGTATTCTTACTTTAGTGCACAATTGCAAGGGATGTTCGAGGCAAATCACATGACAACATACAGTACATCAAAGTATATGTTGAAGGCTAATATTAAACAGTTGTACGAGCAATCGTCCAGTTACACAGGTTCATCCATTCATCTATCCATCCAGCTGTCGACTAGATGAATTAGGCCTAACCAACAAACGAGGCACGCGGAATTTTTTTCCAAATTTTCGAACATTTGTGTAATTTATTGATAATTTGTGCAGTTGTGAAAAGCTGTAGGCCTATTGCAGTGAAATTTCAATAGGCTATAATTGGTGCTATTTGCATGGGCGTCTATATGCGGTGAGGCGGGGGGAGGAAAAGGCAATGGTCATGTACTCATGATTAGGCGTAACAATCTTTGGCAAGGGTTTGAAAAATGCATGCAGAAAATTAAAAGCATGTTCATTTTCATAGTGGTTTCAAAATGTAGGTGTCTTAGTGTAGGCCTACTTTATTTTTCTTACAATTATACGGTACTACAAATCTGTCATAACATGATTGTATTAATAATATTATAATTATTCGTGGGTTTCTCTGTTGCTTTAGGAACCGCTGCCTGATTTTCTGAGAGGTTTGGCCTGAGAGGATTGGTCTGAGGGGGATTGTGATGAGTGATGGTTGTGTGGCTCTGTGTTGTTTGCTTGTTGTTTTGTTGTTGTTGTGTGTTTGTAGTTTATTTGTATTAGTACCTGCCGGGCCTCTGGCGTGGCGTAAAACCCCGTAAGCTCCTCGCAAAGGCAGGAGGGCCCCTGGCGCGGACGCTACGGCTAAAAATCCCGCAAGCCCAATTATTATTAATTTTAAATTTATTATTTTATTTTTGTGCTGTGCGTTGTTGAGCCGAGGGGTGAGAAGGGGGAATGAATGGGCAAAATGATGGGGGGTGGTGGACGTGGAGACTTGCAAGTGACGTGGAGCCAGATCGCAGTGGGACATCGAAACACGGCATCAAGAGGACAACCTCAACTCAATCGACAACGAGGCCGACGCTGATTCTACCCGACACAAAAACTCTTCAATATAACAATATCAGAAACTGGAAGAGTTTTTGCTAATACAATCGACTAACAGTGTGGGGCCATGGACTTCCTAATAAAGCAACAGTTATTTGTCTTTTCTGTGTCGTTGCTTTCTGACTGTTCTCAACATTGAGTGTCGCTCTACGGCCTCTCACATGATTACACATACCAAAGTAAGTGAAATAGTAGGAAAGAAAAAAGGTAATGATAAGCCGAATCTATGTTACTTATCCTGATCTTTAACTGTCTATAGTTTCATATTGGGAATATCAATAGGCCTACAACCAGTATTGACATTACCCCAACTAGGCCCTATAGGCGCTATGCGCCTCGCGATCGTCCGCTGGAAGCTCGATTCTCTCCCCCAGAAACCTGGACTTTCCCCCAGAAGAGGAGGACTATTAAACACTGCATGTAGATCTACTCAGGCATAATGCCATACTTGCGTGACCAGGGTGACCTAGCGCACCTGCCTAGGTAATAATAGGATTGTGAGTTGTGACTGCCACTCACAGATTTTTTCGCCAGTCTCTTGCAAATAGGTCCTAATCATCGCCTCAATATCTTATAATATACCCACAATTTTCCTCCTCTCAAGGAACTAAGAACCATGAACCAGGTCGATGCTAAGACGATGCTGTCGGTTGATGACCCAAACGAGAAGACTTGCTCTACCTAGCGAGTAACATCTGAACACATCCTACAGGATCCATTGGATACAATGCTATATAATCGAATTGATAAAGCTTTGAATTCACATCACTTTACTAACTTTGTATAATTCATTATATTATAACCTATGTAGTACTTATATATACATGTACATATATGTGTATAACTATATATGTATATTTATTATACATCATGGGCCTATTATATAAAAATCGTGTGCGTGTGTGTATGTGCGTGTGCGTGCGTGTGCGCGCGCAGACTGGAGTGTTTTTAATGTTCTTCTTCTTCTTCGCGTATGCTACTGCTCCAGGTCTTGTCGGAGCGTGGACCGGGATTCGGATGAATTCGGTCAATGTTGAAAATCCAAAAGTCGTGACATCAAATTTCCACCGTTACCGACAGGTTATAATTATAGTATGCCTAGTTTCACTAGAGTATAATGGGCCCAAGTCTCTTCTTCTTCTACTTTAGGTAATCTGCCTCTCGGCAGGTCCAGATGCCCAGCGACGCCACTCTTCTCGATGTTGTACTTTTTCTTTTAGTTTTCCATATCCATCCTCCATCATCCAGTCTAAGAACTTTTCCCTAGGTCTTCCTCTTCCCATCTTCCCTTCCATTTTGTCTTCCACAATGTCTCTTTGCAAGGAGTTGCCTCTCAGTACATGTCCTATCCAGTTCTTCTGCCTTGTTCTAATTGTATTCATCAAGGATCTTTGCTCTTCCACCTTTCTATCTGTAATTTTGTCATTGGCATTGTCTTGGGAAAAATAGAGAGGTAGTTTCCCGTTGCTTTCCTCTCGGTGTTTTTATTGAGACACCATCTCTAGCGTCGTGTCCTCCACTGTCCGTCCTTTTCTTCCTTCTCCATGTGTGTTGGGTTCGCTTATACCGGCGAAAGCTCGGTCGTCCACCACGCACTTTGCTTCCACAGGGGGACCACGAGAAGGTGGCGTGGTGGGCAGTTGAGGGGCAGAGGCTTTTTGAGACGCATGCCACCCCCATTTCCAGCCCCCCCCCAAGTCTAGTTCCTGTGATTCCATGTGTTCCTTCATCATGTGATCTACTTAATCAAGACTAGTGGTCTTCTTCACTCTCCGGTTTCATTGACGCTCTGGTTCTTTAACATGATATATAGTCACAGTAAGAATTGTGGTGAAATAACCATGGGGTTGGGGTTGGACAGTGATCCACTTGAAATTTGGGTGTGAAAAACATACTTTAACATGGGGCTCTAAAAAGACTGGGGGTTGAAATCCCCCAATTCCCCGGCAATTCTCACCCTGATGATAGTCTCTTTGACCATGTGGTACCATTAACCGTTTAGCTTCCGACTTACCGGATTTGCACGGGGCCTCTCTAGCAATGATCTATGGGATTCTATGCTCTTGGCTTATAGGCCTATGCATATATAGCAAGACATTATTGATCACTGCTAGCAATGAACAAATAGGTCATAACTGCTATTATTGTTATGACAGGGACGAACAGGTGTAACAGCGAATTGATAGACTGCAGTGATGTAAAACAAATAAAGATCCATTATGACATAATTGAATAAATAAATTAGTATTTGATCAACATAATATCGGTCAATTTCTCTTTCAAATGCAAGAGAATGGAAAATACCAATCACCGTTGGTGTCTATACCGACAAAAACATCATCCGGTCCGTCCGTCCGTCCGTCCATCCATCCATCCATACACCCACCCACCCCACCCAATCCACCCACCCCCACCCAACCCACCCACCCCACCCAACCCACCCACCCCACCCAACCCAGACCGAACCCACCCACCCGCCCATCCATCCATCCATCCCTCCTTCAGTGTTTCTCTATTCTTTGTTTTCTACACAGAGTGTGTGCACCTGCATAATAGCACTCGCACTGTCGCACACACATGCAAAGCGTGCGTGCACATTATTCGTGCGTGTAGGCCTACGCATATAGGTTTTTGATCCATGCTATACACACACACACACACACACACATATATATATATATATATACATACATACATACATACATACATACATACATACATACATACATACATACATACATACATACATACATACATACATACATACATACATACATACATACATAATATATATATATAAATATACATATACACACACGCACACACATACATATATATATATATATATATATATATTATGCTTGATCCATGCACGTGCGCGTGGCACAGGCCTGTCACTTAACGTCAGACTCATCAACCGAACAGGTAACATTTATGACTCAACACGTACAGCATGCATGCATGCATGCAAAAAAATGACGACAAGAGAGACAGCTTCCTTTGATGCTGAAGCATTGTCTCCGTTCGTGTCACGTGATTGGGATTCCCCTTCGCGGACGACCGACCATGCCACGATAATTACGCCCTCTAATTCACCCCCCCCAATCCCCATCCGAGTCTCCACCCCACCCCAGTGGGTGATTGAACCTCGATCACCTCACGACCTCACTATTTACCGACTTTTGTGCACGATGAGTGGTGACCTGGTGACTGAATGGCTCACTAGTCCAATTGATTAATCCTTGTCTGCGTTTGCCGGCCTACGCTTGGTCAAGGTAGACCTAATCTGGGATAGGTCAGACCTACGCTGGGTCTAGATAGGTCCAAGCAGGACCTATAGATAGAATTACGCTTGGTCAAGGCAGACCTACGCTTGGTCAAGGTAGACCTACGCTTGGTCAAGGTAGACCTACCCTTGATCAAAGTAGACTTACGCTTAGTAAAGGTAGACATACGCAAGCTTGGTCAAGATAGACCTACGCTTGGTCAAGGTAGACCTACGCTTGGTCAAGGTGGACCTACGCTTGGTCAAGGTAGACCTACGCTTGGTCGAGGTAGACCTAATCTGGATAAGGTAGACCTACGCAGAACCAATATAGACTTACGCTGGTCAAGATAGACCTATGCTGGTCAAGATAGACATACGCTGGGCCTAGATAGACGTATACGCTTGGCCAAGGTAGACCTAATCTGGGATAAGGTAGACCTACGCTGGGCCTAGATTGACCTACGCTGGGCCTAGATAGACCTACACTGGACCAAGATAGACCTACGCTGGGCCTAGATAGACCTACGTTGGGCCAAGGCAGACCTAATCCTGTCTAAGGTAGACCTACGCTGGGCCTAGATAGACCTACGCTGAACCAAGATAGACCTACGCGGGCCAGGATAGGTCCAATATTGGCCAAGATAGACCTACGCTGGGCCAAGATAGACCTACGCTGGCCAAGATAGACATACGCTGGCCAAGATAGACCTACGCTGGACTAAGGTCGACCTACGTTTGGTACGTGTGGGTGTAGGAGTGTAGGCGCTGTCGAGACCTGTACAGAGTTCATTGAGTGCAGGAGGGAGGGAGGACGGTTGCGTTGAAGGTTGTAGCAGATGAATGACACGAAATCAGAAGGTAAGCATTGTTATCATCATCATCGTCGTCGTCGTCGTCATCATCATCGTCGTCGTCGTCGTCGTCGCCTGGGAATATGTCACCGCGTGCGCTTTGTTTGTTTTTGCAATTACGCGACTCAACGGAACTTATTGAGCCATGTGTGAATGGCATGAACATCGATTAGTGCTTCTGAAAGCGCTAAATTGTATCGCCATTGTATCCAGTGTATACTATCAACTGTGCGTTGTACTAAGAACCCCAAGACAAAGATACATTCACATTCTGCCTATGAATGTATGTGTGCATGTATGATTGTGAGATTTTTTTTTGGGGGGGGGGGGTTAGTCTCCTATAGCTCTACGCCTACTTCCAACATTTCCTCGGTTAGAATGTATGTGTGCATGTATGATTGTGAGAATTTTTATGGGGGGGGGGGGGTTGTTAGTCTCCTAGCTCTTGGCCTACTTCCATCATACCCTCGGTTAGAAGCAGTAAAGATGTTGGGTCTGTAAAACAAAATATATTATTAGAGTTATTGTATTTCATATAATTATACGAAACATTCTTCGCTGATTAATTTTTGTAACTATCCTGTAACACCAAATTCTCTCTTTTCACTGATACCTATGCTGCAAGAACAACATGGTATTTCACGTGCAGCTGCAGAAAAGCTGAAAAATCTCAATATTGCTTCTTACTTGAAGCTAAGAATACTTTTTCAAAAACAGACAATTTTTCAATTAATTAGCACTGCTGAGGGATTCATTTGTGTACTAGGTAGGGCTACTGATTAATTAATAAATAACCCTATAAAGGCAAGTCATCTTTCAAATAATTAATGAGGAAAGAGAAAACTAAATAAATCTTCGTTTGGTTGAAGTTTAAAAATTGTAATGAAAACACCCAGCTATAGGTAGGGATCACAGGCTATGTGTGCGCAAGGTAATTATCAGTGACGGCGCCAGGATTTTAGTTGTTTTTTTGGGTGGGTGGGGGGGGCTGAAGTCGGTTCAAAAGTAATTATTGTCCGACTTTTATTCGCCCCCAAAAATAAAAAAATCTGACGACTTTTTTAGTCGTTTAGTCTCAAACCGAAGAAAATATTCCATTTCCTCGTAAAAAATCTGCTGACCTTTTTTTAGTCGTCCAACTGTTTTGGAGTTTCTTTTCCCCGATTTTTCTCTTTCTCAGGCCAGTGTACGCTATATGTACCCATGGTTACAGACATTTTCCGCATTTTTCTTGGGGGGGGGCTGAGCGCCATTTAGGGGGGGGGGTTAGCCTCCCTAGCCTCCTAGCGCCGCCACTGGTAATTATGAAGCTAAATATGACATTTTAGTTATAATTAGTCAACTTTTAATTAGAGCTATAGAATTAGGCCTAGCAAATTTTGGTTGCTAATCAAGCTATGAACGAGTCACCAATTAGTTTTCTATTTATTATTTACCCATCCCTGGTCCAGTTGGGCGAAGTGTGTCTGTTATTGTCCATTTAGCCCACTTTGGTATATATGTTATATATATATATATATATATATATAGATAGATCTGGCACTATATATCTGCATTTATATATATATATATAATTATTTATATACATATATACATATATATATATTATCCAGTTCTAAACGTGCATGCAGGCTCCATTGAGACCAGACAAGTGCCGGATTTATTTAATGAGCAATTAATTATTACTGTAGTCAAAATGGAGGAAGATGGTCTGCTGTAGATTGCCCGAGGATATATAATTATGTTAGTAAAGACAGTCTGTACAATAATTGTCATAGTGGAATAACAACAAGACTAGTAGCACCTGAACCCGTGCACCAGTGACAACGACACTTCACGGGATAATACGAGATAAACAATTAGTAGCCTACATTTCGCTATAATACCCTACCTGACATTTATATATATATATATATATATATATATGTCTATATACGCCTCTCTTTCTCTCTGCGTGTCTGTCTGCCTGTGTCTGTATGTCTACGTATGTATGTATGTATGTATGTATGTATGTATGTATGTATGTATGTATGTATGTATGTATGTAAGTAGTAGTTAATCTTCGCTTCTGGATGTCTTTTATTATTTCCTGAGGGGGGTGCTCGGTAGTACAGTGGATAGCGCGCTGGACTGTCGACCAAGAGGTCAGGGGTTCAATTCCCCGCCGGGGCAGAAATTTGTAACGAGATTTCTGTTCCTCTAGCCGACTCAGCTATGATGAGTACACGGTCAGTGGATGATGAGACGGCGAGGGAGAGGATTGGCCACTGCCCTCTGGATGTCTTTTATTATTTCCTGAGGGGGGTGCTCGGTAGTACAGTGGTTAGCGCGCTGGACTGTCAACCAAGAGGTCTTTTATTATTTCCTTCCTGATTCCTCCTCTTCTCCTTTGGGGTATTTTATTATTTTTCCTGATGCATAATTAATTACTTAGCTACCTTTTAAGAAATCTGATATTGAAGATAAATTAAGTTAAAATGGTGCTAAAGGATAAGCTGGGGGTGTACCTATTAAAAGCCACGCAACAACCGGCCTATAACATCGTTGACACTTCACACAGAGCACAATACGATAGATCTTATGACACGCGGTGCAATGCGATAAAGTCTTATCCTACGCGGTGCAATTTGTTGAAAAATCGTCCTTCACCTCTGAATCTGTCCCCAAACTTCCGGTTCTGTCCCCAAGATAAATGTTTGTCCCGAGATAGACAACTTTACAGGACAAGAAGACGCAAATAAACTTTTTTCTAAATTTTTTTTCTAAATTTGTTTCTAGGATTTTTTTTCTAGGTTTTTTTTTCTCAGTTTTTTTTTCCTAGGTTTTTTTTCTAACTTTTTTTTCTAGGTTTTTTTTTTTTTTAACTTTTTTTTCTAGGTTTTTTTTTTTTTTTTTTTTTTTTTTTTTTTTTTTTTTTTTTTTTTTTTTTTTTTTTTTTTTTTTTTTTTTTTTTTTATTTTTTTTATTAGTCATCCGTCCCAAAAAGTCAAGAATTTTGTTTTCTCGAATGTCTTTTTCTTCTTAGAACAGGCTGCGAATGTACATTAGAACTTGTTATTACAGCGTGTTCATAGAGAAGTAATGATTGCACAAGGGCTGTAGTAGTAAATCAGTTTGCTAATAGTAAATCAGTTAAAATCACAATGATATCAAGTCTTTATTATCAATCCATGTATTGAATGAATCATCATAGCCTAACCATTTAACCAAAGACCGATTTCCTCTTTTTCTTATAATCTTTTCTATTTTAAATGTATCTTGCGTTGTCGATTGTAGTTCTGGTTCATAAAATGTCCCTTTTATTTCTTCTCCATGATAGTCAGAGATTTTATAGGTTATAGGGTCTGTGTACTGAATGTGTGTTATAGTAAAAACTTCCTGTGTCCAATTCTGCGTGTAGCCTTTCTCAAATGTCTTTTTCTTCTTAGAAATTCTTACTTTATCTCCTACCGAAAATTTAGGTTTAATAGTTTCAGGTACAGCATCACCATACAGATTCATCCACACAACCCATTCATTTGCTTTGATACTCGCTTTAACAGGAGTCATTTTAATGGAAGAATGTCTTGTGTTGTTGTATAAATTAACCATATTATCTAAAACATCGATATATCTCTGAGTTGAATTCGCTGTAAAATATTTGAACATTTTCTCTTTCACTGTTCTATTAAATCTTTCTACGATGCAAGATTTCTCTTCGTTCTCAGTTGAGTACAACTGCATACCTAGTGATTTTACCTGTTTATTATAGAATTCTAATCCCTTATCGACCCAAAGTTTATCACCCCTTCTTTTGCTCGTATTAAATATTTTAACGAAAGCATCTGCCACAGATTTCCCAGTTTTATCTTTTATCGGAACAATCCATCCATACTTGGAGAATATATCAATGACGCTTAACAAATATTTCACACCAGAATTAAATTTAGCATAAGCCTGCATGTCAATCAAGTCTGCTGCCCAAACTTTGTCCACTCCCTGCACATAAACAACTCGCTTCCTGAACTTCCTGACTATAGGTTTATGCAATTCGTCAGCAAGTTGGTCTGTCCATCTCAGAGCTTTTTTTTCAACCCCATTCCAAAATGGGTTTTCGTTGATAAAATTGGTTTAACTATAGATCGTTCAATTCGTTCGCGGAACGAAGGATTAGATATATTATTTAATTCATCTATCATAGCTCTGTCAGCGACGTTTCTCCCTGCTGTATCAGTATGTTTAGCATAGGCTAGGTCATGACGATATGCTGCTGCATCAACTCTATCTACTGGTTTACTCCAGTCTTTTGGCGTCCCGTCAGGATTCAATCGCAAATCCAGTCGAGTTCCTGGACCTGTGAAAGAATGTCCTGGAAGATGCATTTCCCCTGGGTACTTTGCCCATGGAAGTTTAATGTTGGAAGTAGCAGAATTGAGAGCTGATACCAAATCACCACCTTGTACAGTAGTAGACATTTTAGTAAACTGAGTTTTTCTAGCGCCACAATCAACGCATACACATCTAAGCATAGATCTACCATTCTTACTAACAACTCGTTGAATATCTCTACACTCAGTTTTTCGTTTACATTTTACGCAATACGAGCTGTGCTCCATTTTAATATAATATAATTAAAATGGAAGTCCATGACCTGTCATGGAATGAAGATACATCTAAACGCTTTAACAGTCCTCTCTTACCAAGAAGCATCAGAGGTTTGATCGTAGGTAAGTCTCAATGCGGCAAGACAATATTACTACTTAATTTATTACTGAGACCTGGTTGGTTAGACTACGATAACCTGCAGATCTTTGGAAAAAGTCTTTTTCAATCAGAATACAAGATACTAAAGAAAGCATTCGAAGAGAAATTACCAAAGGAAGCAATTATAAGACTTTTTGATAATCGAGATGAAATAATGAAATTAAATGTATCACCGACCGCCGTAGTCGAGGAGATGTCTAAAAACATGGAAAAGAAATCGGATATAGACTGCAAGTTCTTTGAAACCTCTGAAGATGTTCCAGATCCACGAGACTTAAGTCGAGATAAGAAGAATCTCATGATTTTTGATGATTTACAATTAGAGAGGCAAAATAAATGCGAATCCTATTATATAAGAGGTAGGCATAGTAATGTAGACTGCTTTTACCTAGCACAAAATTATTTCAAGCTACCTAGACAAACTATAAGAGAGAATGCCAACTTTATATGTTTGTTCCCTCAAGACCTTAAAAATATTAACCACATATACAGCGATCATATAGGTGTAGATGATATGACTATAGAAGAATTTCGAAAACTATGCAAAACTGCGTGGGATGAAACGCATGGTTTTGTGGTTATTGACTTGACTAGCAAAACAAACAAGGGTAGGTATAGAAGTGGATTAGATACATTTTACATTAAATAAAAGCAATAATAAAATGATAACAAAATTTAAGATTTTATATTCTAGGTTTAAAAATAGCTATCTAAAATGGAAACCCTTCTTGACGAAATTTTATCTAATACTCAAACGATTGCACGCAACACAGAGGCTAAAGAATCCTTTTGCATTTTGTTGAGCGAAAGGAGCACACGAATTCGAACGAAATTTAATCCACTAATCGAACTGGACAAAAGTAAAACGTATGAAATGGCTCTTGTCAATCTTGAAACTTACTACAGTTTTCCTAATATAGATGAAACAAATAATAAATTCGTATATTCGTCAGATAACGGTGTAACATGGGAAGATTTAGACATTCCAACCGGTTGCTATGAAATCGATGACTTAAACGAATACATACAGAGAATTTTAAAGGAAGAAGGTCATGGTCAATGTATAAAGTTGCAACCAAATAACAATACTTTGAAGGCTGTTTTGGAAATTGATGAGAACTATAAAGTTGATTTTACAGTACCAAATTCAATTAGTACCGTTCTAGGATTTCAGAGTCGTGTATACTCCGAAGGATATAACGAATCCGAGCACATAGTCGATATAAACAGCGTGAATAGTTTACGTGTTACCAGTGATATAATAGGATCATCGTATGCCAACGGAACTACGGAGAACATAATTTATTCTTTCTTTCCATCGGTCGGGCCTGGTTATAAGATAATCGAATCTCCTCATAATCTGGTTTATCTTCCAATAACGCTATACTCTATTTCATCGATGGAAACAAAACTAATAGACCAAAATGGAAAACTAATTAATTTAAGAGGTGAGGAATTGTCGATACGATTTCACATAAGAGAGGTTTAATTTAAAGTTTATATTTAATATAAGATGAGCGCTTACGCTAAGGTCAAAGTTAATATTTCTGAAGGGCAAAAAGAGAAGATTAAGCGAGCTGTTCAAGTCGGAACTGGGGTGAGTATAAGACTTTCTCATGAAGATATAACTGGTGAGCATGTATTAGCTCTAAACCAGAGGCAAATTAACAAGTTAACTAAAGCGTATCAGAATGGAACTGGTGTGACAATTAAAATGGGTAAAAAGCAATTAGAAGACAATGCGAGAGTCGAAGGCGGATTTATTGGCGCTATTCTACCGTTCTTAGCAACAGCCGGAAAGTTTCTTCTGTCTAGTGTTCTTCCGAGTTTAGCCACAGGAGCCTTAACAGGATTGGGTTCTGCAGCTGGTTCCAAAATTGTCGATAAAATAAGTGGATCTTCGATCTCACATCCGATAAGTGGATCTTCGATAAGTGGATCTGGCGTGCTGTACGTTAAGAAAGGAGGAATATGCTGTAAGATAGTGCCTTCTGGGGAAGGTCTTTTTCTATCTCCGTGGAAAAAGGGTATTTCGATATCAGGTTCCGGTCTGTTTATGAAAAGAGGAACAGGATATGTCAGCGGTGAAGGTCTTATACTTGGTCCCAATTCACCATTTAAAAATATTCCTATTCTTGGAATGTTACTTTAAACAATCTCTTTTATAAATGTCTGGATACGGTCACCCAATACACAAAATTATCACCAAACGGAAGCCTCGTGTGAGTACAATAATTTGGTTGCCTAAAGTGGTCACTCACGCTCCTGCAAGACAACGAGCAGGCGATAGATATGAGATTTTTGCTCAGCAAGCGATAACGATTGAACCAAAGACAAATATTACAGTAGAAGTAGGCCTTGGAGTCCGAATGACCAGTGGAATGTGTCTAGTCTCTCTTAGACAGAAGTTGAAACAACTCAGACTGAGCCTTCAAGATGGTACAGTACTAGAGGACGCAGAGGATATAATAATTACAATACAAAACAACTCCGATTCACCAGTTACTATAAACGAAAAAGACTCCATATGTTATGTTAATTACTACGATGCATAAATTGTACGTTTTATGTTTACGTTTTATGTTTACGTTTTACGTTTACGTTTTACGTTACGTTTTAAACATTATAATAAAAAATGTCACTACTGAAAATTAGCGATCCTGCAAAAAGAGATTTTATTATCGAAGAGTTTTTAAAAACGAAAAAAAATATTAAACAAAACTTTCTCTCAGAGAGAATAGATGATCTTGGACTTCAACGAGAATTAACGAAAATCTACAAACCAATAGTCGACTCTCAATCGGCAATTTCAAAAGAACAAAACGCTTTGCTGTCGACAATAAAAGATAATTCTGCAGCAACATCACTTGCTCTAAAATCACTTCCAGATTCGTTGAAAACTATTCAATTTCCCCAGTATCCGTCTATAGAGGCATACGACGACGATGACCCAGTAGAAGACATTAGAAGGTTAGAATTAGGAAATATTGCAGTTGAATACCTTAAAAAATATGCTTCTGATAAAAGACTTGTGGACACAACATTCGGATTAAGATCAAGAGATGGAAAATTCTACATCGGTGACAGCGAAGCCTCAATCCAAGGAAATGATATTACAGTTGGAACCACAACTTATCAAGGAACTCCAGGATTATGGGAATTGTTAACGTTAGCTAGTCCAAACAGTTCAATTTATGATAATCGTGATCTCGAAGAATACGCCGAGATTCTAATTAAAACGAATGCCATGAGTCAGCCAAATAAACCAAACAAACCTAAATCGTCTAGAAGTGTAAAATATGCAAAGATAATAAAACCCATATGGGATGATTACATAAAGTTAAGAGGTAAAACAGGAAGCGGAATAATTACCATTCCTTCAGATCCAAATGAATTAGTAAAACAATTAGAGTTGCGAATATATAGCTACAAAGCGGGAAATACAGGAGTAAGAAATGAAATTGTAGGTATGACTGACGAGTTACTAAGACAAAGAGTGATAACCAAAGATGAATATAAAAAATTGATGATCTAATTTAAAAATTGATGATATAATTAAAAATTGATGATCTAATTTAAAAATTGATGATATAATTAAAAATTGATGATCTAATTTAAAAATTGATGATATAGAAATGCTGGTCGTTGCGAGAAGAAGTTATAAAAAAGTACACGTTGTCGGTGGAGCAGGAATATTCGATTCCATTGCAGGATTTCTCAAGAGACTACTGACATCGAATGCAGCCAAACAAATTGCGAGCACAGCCGTCAAAGAGATTGGGAGTGTTGCTAAGGATAAGGCGATCGACGTTGGAAAACGATTACTCAATAAGATACTCCCTACAGCTCCTGTTCAGCAGCCGATAACTCAGGAAACTAAAGTCATTCTAGCTAGATTACTAGGATCGAATCCGCAAATGACGGGAGGAGCTATTAGAATTCAAGATCTAGTAAAACGCTTAAACGGAGGTGGTTTGAAAATGGCAGTTTAAATTTATTTTGCTTAAGTTTATTTTCTTATTTAGGTGTAAAAATTTATTTTCTTATTTAAAAATATATGTATAATAAAATGCAATCCGATATTCTAAGATTCACAGAGCAACCATTGATCGATGAAGGTATCGAGCGATACGAATGGCACGAGTACGAACCTGTAGCGAGAACTAACCTTAACAGTTCTGGTGAAATAAGAATAAATATTGAATTACAAGACTTATACAGTCACCCAGCAGAATCGTATCTGCAATTCGACGGAAGACTAATTAAAGCCGATGACACCGCATACGTTAATGCCGATTTAGTCGCTCTTACGAATAATGGGCTTATGTATCTATTCAGTCAAATATCCTATCAGTTATCTAATCAAGAAATCGAAACGCTATTTCATCCGGGTCAAGCTACAACGATGCTCGGTTTACTTACGTATCCAAACGATTTTCAGCTGACTCAAGGCTTAAATCAGCTGTGGTATAAAGACACTGGAGCGACTGCTGTTATTGCGGACAACCCCGGATTTGCCACTAGACAAAGCTTTCTCATTCGCAAACCAAACACTAAAGGAATGTTCAGCTTTATTGTTCCGTTGAAACATATTTTCGGGTTTTGCGACGATTACGACAAGATTATTTACGGTTTTAAACAGACGCTGACATTAGTTCGTAAAGCCGACGATGATGCAATATTCCGAGATAACGCTGCAGCTGCTGGAAAAGTTGCGATAAACAAAATTTCATGGTTTATTCCACACGTTATTCCTTCCGATATGGAACGAATGCAGTTGTATAAGACGATTGAATCGAAATTAACGTTGCCAGTTGCGTATAGAGCTCGTCAATGCGACACAATAACGGTTCCTCAGTCGACAAGTTTCAGTTGGCGTCTTAGCGTAAAAACATCACCTGAGAAACCTAGATATATCATCGTAGGATTTCAGACGGACCGTAGCGGTAATCAGGAAAGTAATCCGTCGCTATTTAATCACTGCGATCTCAAGAACATATATGTGATGATGAATCAAGAAAGATATCCAGCTGTCGATCATAACCTGTCGTTTCCTAATCAACAATTCTCCAGAGCGTACAGAGACGCGTCCTCCTTTAGTCAAAAATTCTATGGTATGGATAAGTTGATTACGCAAGGAAATATAACACCTATAGATTATAAAGAATTATATCCGCTGTTCGTGTTCGATGTAAGCAAACAATCCGAGCGTTTGAAATCGTCAGTCGTTGATATTCAGATTAAGGCTCTTTTCAATGCAGCAGTGCCAGCCGACACCGAAGCGTATGCTGTCGTAATTTCAGATAGGTTGCTGCAGTTCCAATCGGATGGGCAGAAAATGAGTGTTGTGTATGGAAAATTGATTTAAAGAATACTTATATATTATGAAGCTACCAGAGCTTAGAATGTTGGCCAAGCATAACAATGTTACAGGCACTTCACATCTCAACAAACCTCAAATGATAGCTGTATTGATTGAAAAGAATATTCTTCCGACGGACTACAAGTCTGTGTCATATAAACATGACACGTTGAGCAGTATCAGGAAACAACCGAGAAGAGTAGATATTATAGATCGAGAGACTGGCGTTGTTACCTCGTATCCATCGATGTATAAAGCTGCTAAGGCGTACGGTCAGAGTGCTGGCATAATAGCTTATCATAACGGAAATGTCTGGAGAGATAGATATGAAATTAAAGTGTATGAGAGATAGAATGATATGCAATTAAAGTGTTCGATAAGTGGATCTTCGATCTCACAGATAAGTGGATCTTCGATCTCACATGTATTAATATTTTTGCGTGGTAAGATAAAATGGATTTAAAGAAAAGTAGTTTAAGAAACATGAACCATGTTGAACACTTGCTCGACTCATCGGTTCCTGACATTAAGGTTCCTACGCTTACACCCACACCTGGTAAGTACAAACCAGTAGCGCCTAAGAGAAAATACAAAAATAGGGTTAGAGCTAAAATAAATGATTTTGCGGATTGGCTACTTAGTTATGTGCCCGAACAAGCAGAGGTTAATGAAAAACTAGAATCATTGAAGTCAACTGTTTCTAGGATATTTGATAAAATTAAAATTAGAGAAACGGCGTCGGCTATTAAAAGATTCACCAAGCAATATAGAATAGATGGAACTAATGGAATGGACGCCTCGTCGTTTCTTAATTTCGTCAGACCGCAGGTAGTAAATCTGTTGTCGAGTAATCGCCAGACAAAGACTAATTTGGTTCTTACTTGTACTATGGAACGAATAGATATGAAATCTGGAATAGTGACTTCTGAGGATATACCATTCGTTTCCAGGGCAGAAGTTATTTTAGAAGCAACCGACTTGAATGAAATATACAGCAGAAAAAAGGATAAAATCATGGAGTCTATTGCTAGTTTTCAGATGCAAGGAAGTAATTGGAGATTTAAAGCTGTTGTAAAATTAGATATAAATACAGTAAAATATACCCCCTTGAGAGGTAGTTCTTACATTCCACTTCCCAGCTTCTTAGCTAATAAAAAGGCTATTATTAACATGAAATACGACGACGAAGAATGTTTCAAATGGTGTATCACTAGAGCTTTGAATCCGGTTGTGAAAAATCCGGAAAAAATAAAGAAAGCTTTGAAAGAACAATCGAAAAAACTTAATTGGAGTGGTATTGAGTTTCCGGTAGCGACTGATGCTAATGTGATAGGTAAATTTGAGAGAAATAATAATATTAGTGTTAATATATTTGGTTACGAAAAACATGTCTATCCGCTTTATCTGTCTAACTGTGAAAGCGATATTTGTGTAGATCTATTGCTTATTTCCAACGGAGAACGGAAACATTATTGCTGGATAAAGAATTTTAACCGATTGATGACGTTCCGAACAGCAAATTCGCATTATTCAGCGCACTATTGTAAAAGGTGTATGAATGGTTTCACAACGACAGAAGCGCTTAACAACCATAATGAGTACTGCAAACACCATAACGCACAAAAAATAGAAATTTCAGAAAAAGGAACTATGTTAAGTTTTAAAAATTATAACAATTCTATGAGGGTTCCGTTTATAGTGTACGCAGATTTTGAGTCTTTTGTAAAACCGATCGATACATGCCAACCAAATCCAGAGTTGTCGTACACTAATAAATATCAAAAGCATATTCCTAGCTCCTTTTGTTACCACATAAAATGTTTCGACGATAGTGTATATTCTCAAGATCCTGTGACGTTTACGGCTGAAAGCGAAGATGATGATGTTGGTCAAATATTTGTAGATAAACTAGAAGAAAATATAAAACAAATATATAATCAATTTAAATTCCCTAAGAAGATGATATTTACAGTAGAGGACAAGAAGTGTTTTGATGGAGCTACTATATGCCATATCTGTGAAAAACCGTTGGGCGAAGACCGAGTGAGAGATCACTGTCATCTTAGCGGTAAATTTAGAGGGGCTGCTCATAACATTTGTAATGTAAACTATAAAGTCCCCAAGTTTTTCCCTGTAGTGTTTCATAATCTTTCCGGGTACGATTGTCATCTGTTCATTAAGAAACTGAGAGGTAATAATGGAGAGAAAATTAATTGCATACCTAATAACGAGGAAAAGTATATATCTTTTAGCAGAGAGGTCGTTGTTGATAAGTTTGTAAATAAAGAGGGAAAAGAGATTACCGTCAAGCGCGAATTGCGCTTTATCGACAGTTTTAAATTTATGGCTTCTAGTCTTGATGCTTTATCGAGGAACCTAAGCAAAGACCAGTGTAAAAATATTGGGAAACGATATACTGGAAAGAAGCTCGATCTTTTGCTGAGAAAAGGCATATATCCTTATGACTACGTCGATTCATTTACTACCTTTAATGAAACCGAACTACCACCAAAATCCGCATTCTATTCTAAGCTAAATGATTCGAATATTAGCGATGAAGACTACGAGCATGCAAAAACGGTATGGAAGGAATTTGGATGCAAAACATTCAGAGAATATCACGATTTATACAACGTTTCGGATGTTCTGTTACTTGCCGATGTTTTCGAAAACTTTAGAGATGTGTGTATGAAGAACTATACGCTTGACCCTGCATGGTATTTTACATCTCCTGGTTTAGCCTGGGATGCCGCTTTAAAATTGACAGGCGTGAAATTGGAGTTATTGAATGATTATGATATGATTCTGATGCTTAGGCAAGGGATGAGAGGAGGAGTGAGCACAATATCAAATCGTTACGGGAAAGCGAATAATAAATATATGAGCGATTTCAATAGTAACGAAAATTCTACATTTATTACTTACCTGGATGCGAATAATCTATATGGATGGGCTATGATCAAAAATTTACCTACTCACGGGTTCAAATGGATGAACGAAGATGAATTAAATAATTGGAGAAGTATTCCATGCATATTGGAAGTTGATTTGGAATACCCTAAAGAGTTACACGACCTGCATAACGATTTTCCGTTAGCCCCCGAAAGCATTGAGATTAACAAAGTCAAAAAGTTAATTCCAAACTTAAACCATAAAAAGAAGTATGTGCTGCATTACGATAATCTGAAGCTGTATGAGAGCTTGGGTTTGAAAATAACAAAAGTGCATAGAGGTGTACTATTCGAAGAAAGTGATTGGTTGAAAAAGTATATCGATTTAAATACAGCTCTTAGAACGAAAGCTACTAATGACTTTGAGAAAGACTTTTTCAAGTTAATGAATAACAGTGTCTTTGGAAAAACTTGTGAGAACATTGAAAATCGTGTTGATGTAGAGTTAGTGTGTCAAGAGGAGAGGGCTATTGAACTAGCCGCTAAACCTAATTATGAGAGATGTACTATTTTTGATGAAAATCTAATAGCCGTTCACATGAAAAAAACTAAATTGTACTATAATAAACCTATATATCTTGGCATGTGTATATTAGACTTGAGCAAAACGTTGATGTATGAATTTCATTACAATTACATCAAGGATAAATACGGAAATAGAGCTAAATTATTATTTACCGATACAGATTCTTTGACATACGAAATTAAAACTGAAGACTTTTACTCAGATATCGCAGGCGATATTAAGACTCGATTCGACACGAGTGAATACCCGAGAGATCATCCATCTGGTATTGAGGTTGGAGTAAATAAAAAAGTTATTGGAATGTTCAAGGATGAAGCTAGTGGGAAACAGATAAAAGAATTTATTGGACTCAGAGCAAAGTTGTATTCTTATAAGATGGCTGCTGGAGATGAGCACAAGAAATGTAAAGGTATTAAGAAGAATGTTGTCCAGAAAACTATTACTCACGAAGATTATAAAGACTGCTTATTTACTAAAAAAGAACAACAACGAACGATGAATGTTATTAGATCTTATCATCACGATATTTATACAGAAGAAATTAATAAAGTTGCATTATCTGCAGATGACGATAAACGGGTAATAATGGAGGATGGAATTCATACTTTGGCATATGGTCATTACTCGTTGAAAACTATTTAAAGAATAAATATATATATAAAATGGAAGACTCTAAAGTGTGTACCAAATGTAGGATGGAAAAACACTTGAACGAATTTCATAAAGATAAATCAAATAGGAGTGGGTATTATTCTAGTTGTAAAACGTGTAAAAATATCAAAGGGAAGGAACTTAGACAAAAATACTCGATACTAGAGACTAGGGAAATAAAAGATAAAAAAGTTTGCGGTCGATGTAAGAAAGAAAAGAACATAGTAGATTATGTAAAAAATAGATACTGTAAAGATGGGAGAGATAATGAATGTAAGGAATGTAAATATAAATATAATCACGCATATTCTGAAGCTCGAAAGAAATATGACCCAGGCTTTAAACTACTCAAAAGTATGAGGACCAGGCTGGGCGACGCATTAAAAGGCAAATCGAAGTCACAAACGACGAGGCAACTTATCGGTGTCGACTTTGAAATATTTACTAAATGGATCGAATTTCAATTAGAAGAAGGAATGAGTATGGAAAATCACGGTTCGGTTTGGCATGTCGATCATGTTTTACCAATATCATCGTTCAACTTGCTAGATGAAGAAGAACTTATTAAAGCTATGAATTGGAAGAATATACGTCCATTGCTAGCACTAAAAAATATCCAAAAATCAAACAAAATAGATCGCTGGCTGTATGTAGTGCAGGAAGTAAAATCGAATTACTTTTTAAAACATTTAGATGAAATATAAAATGAGTTCTGCAACTGTGAAAAACATCGATGTCGAAGGCGTAGTTCTTCCAAATCATCCGTTAACGAATTTTGAATTATTGGATGCCGCGAAGAAGCTGAATATTCCGAATTTTAGAGGCGTTTTCGTGCGAGACGAGCTGCCGAATAAACCTAGACGGATTGAATGTGGGATATTGAATCTAGACGATTCTAAAGGAACCGGTCAGCATTGGTGCTCTTTCTTAAAGAGCGGTAATGAGAAAATATATTTCGATAGTTACGGCCTTCCTCCCCCTCTGGAACTGATAAAGTATTTACGCCGTCCAGTGTTATATAACAGCGAGCGAATACAGCCGGATAACGAAGTGTTTTGCGGCCATTTGTGTCTGTATGTCTTAAAGAAGACGATGAACGATGGAATGAATTTCCAAGAAGTTATAAACGGCTTGCATTAAAAATTATTATATATAAATATATATATAAAATGCCTATCGATAAATTTGGTCACACCGCTGCTGGAGGAACATCACGAAGAGTAATCGCTGGAGGTGTTACTCTTAGCCAAGTAAATGCTAATTTTCTTCGATTGGATGGGACAAATCTGCCGACTGGAAATTTAAAAATGAATGGACATGTGATAAAAGGTCTCCCAGTAACGAATACTTCGACAGCCGGAATGGATGAAGCTTTAAGTAGGGGACAAGCCATTGATTTGATAACGAATCACAACGATTCTCCGTCTAACGATAATCATTTGACGAATAAGAAATACGTTGATGAACAAGTTACAAAGTACGTCGATAAATCTCTGAAAAAGTGTCGTGCTGGGTATATTCCTCCCTTGGAAGCTGATGTAAGTGTAACAGGATTCGTTGCTAGCGCCAGTTCTTGTTTTGCCGGAAGCAAAGCCTACCATGCTTTCACTAATCTCACTGACGATGTTAACGCAGCTTGGGTTTCGGGTGAAGATGAAACTGTTTGGTTACAAATTAAATGTCCTGAGCCAGTTAAAATTTGGAGAATTGCGTTGAAAACCGTATCTGTATCTTATTGGAATTTATCCGCTAGCAATGATGGAGCAGTGTTTGCACACTTACATACATCTTCAACTCCTTCAGAGACTATTCCGACATTTTTTAATATTTCTACTACGGATGCGTATCAATATTACAGAGTTAGAGTACTGGCAAAGGATAACGATCTTCCACGAGGGATTCAGGTAATGCAATTATATGTATACGATGACTAATCTGCATTAAAAATTATTATTATATATAAAATGCCTGTCGATAAATTCGGTCACACCGATGTTGGTTCATCACAAAGAGTAATCGCTGGAGGTGTCACTCTTAGTCAAGTAAATGCTAGTTTTCTTCGATTGGATGGAGCAAACATCGCGACTGGAAATCTAAAAATGGGTGGTCACAAAATTAAAGGACTGCCCACAACGAAGCCTTTGACAGCAGGAATGGATGAGGCCTTAAGTTGGGGTCAAGCCATTGATTTGATAACGAATCACGACGATTCTCCGTCCAACGATAATCATTTGACGAATAAGAAATACGTTGATGAACAAGTTACATTGAAGGTGTCTAAAACTGGTGATACCATGACTGGTGATCTAATCTTAAACGTTGGCTCCGATCGTCTGCGTTCAATGGGTTGTAAGGACTTGAGAGGAGAAAATAAAGAATTCACTATTTTCTTAGGTAGTATACGAAATAAACTACAATGTTCGTTAAACAATCCTATTACATTACAATCGATGGATGGATTTCGTTTTAGAATAAACAATGAAATCATGTTAGAGATGGTTAAGTCACTCGATGGCACTCCTCCGTCTAAAATAAATGTGTATAAGTCCATCTTTATGCATGATGCTTACATTACAGGACTACACGAACCCAACAACGCCAGCGATGCAGCTACGAAGCAGTATGTAGATTCTATCTCAATCGGTCCCGCGCTTAGCATTCATTCTTTAACTTGGCAATTCTTAATCGCTAAAACTCACACAAGAGTTACTTTCGATAGTGTAAGATTCAAAACCGATGGTGTCATAAGTGCGGGACTGACCCGTTTCACTCCCGGTAAAGCCGGATACTATTTCGTTTCGACGTACATAGAATTTGGTAACAGTAGTACCGCTCCTGGTAACGTCTACCTGTATAGAAATGGGGCGAATTACATGCAAATTGCGGGCGGAGGGGGAACGGGAGCTGCGTTTAACAATTCAACCGGTAGTTGCATAATTTTCGTAACCAATACCGATTTTCTCGAGATATTCGCTTATTCGCACATCGCACTAAATATATTAGCTAGAGACTTTTCGGCAGTATTCTTACGACCTTAATTTCCTTGCTGATCGAAATAATAAAAGACTTCCAAAGGGCGGTGACCAATCCTCTCCCTCGCCGTCTCATCATCCACTGACCGTGTACTCATCATAGCTGAGTCGGCTAGAGGAACAGAAATCTCGTTACAAATTTCTGCCCCGGCGGGGAATTGAACCCTCCGACCTCTTGGTCGACAGTCCAGCGCGCTATCCACTGTACTACCGAGCACCCCCCTCAGGAAATAATAAAAGACATCCAGAAGCGAAGATTAACTACTACTTATGTATGTATGTATGTATGTATGTATGTATGTATGTATGTATGTATGTATGTATGTATGTATGTATGTATGTATGTATGTATGTATGTATGTATGTATGTATGTATGTATGTATGTATGTATGTATGTATGTATGTATGTATGTATGTATGTATGTATGTATGTATGTATGTATGTATGTATGTATGTATGTATGTATGTATGTATGTATGTATGTATGTATGTATGTATGTATGTATGTATGTATGTATGTATGTATGTATGTATGTATGTATGTATGTATGTATGTATGTATGTATGTATGTATGTATGTATGTATGTATGTATGTATGTATGTATGTATGTATGTATGTATGTATGTATGTATGTATGTATGTATGTATGTATGTATGTATGTATGTATGTATGTATGTATGTATGTATGTATGTATGTATGTATGTATGTATGTATGTATGTATGTATGTATGTATGTATGTATGTATGTATGTATGTATGTATGTATGTATGTATGTATGTATGTATGTATTTACGTATGTATGTATGTATGTATGTGTGTATGTATGTATGTATGTGTGTCTCTCTCTGTCTCTATCTCTGTCTGTCTGTCTGTGTGTCTGTCTTTCTCGTCGAGTCTGCCTTGCAATCTGTTTGTCTTATTGACTGTCCATTATTATACCTGGCTATTTTTTAAATATTTATGTCTGCACATGCAATAGGCCTATACGTGAAGGCTTACATATTGCATAATGATATATCCGTCAGATCTTCCATTCGCATCAATCAATTAATCAATCAATCAATCAATCAATCAGTTTTTGTTTATTCACAACACCGGACTGATTGCAATGGCGCAGGTTTTTTTATACATAATTATTCTTAATTGTTTGCTGGTTTATATAATAAAAATTATTACAGCCTGTATACGTTATTGTATGCTACGTCTGTTAGGCCTAGGCTATTTCACCTTTGCTATTTAGACCTGTGTCAGAATATGTTATCGTGCAAAAAGGTTTTGTCAAAAATATGTCTGCATATCACAGTGTATGTATGTGCTCGTCTTTCTGTCTGAATGCTGCATTTGTCTATCTATCATCTAGTCTGCTAATTGTTTTATGTCCATATATATATATATATATATATATATATATATATATACCACATGTCGTGTGTCTACCTTTCAATATAATTATTGTATTATATTTAATCATAAATTATTAAAGCGCTTCTATATCAACCAACCAATCAACCAATCAATCAATCAAATATTTTTATTTTCAACCAAAGTATACATGACAGGTTTACACATCTTAAACATTGGTTACAAAAAGGGAAGCAACAAAGGGATAAAATAATCTAGCTGTCTATAGGGACACCAATATATCTTGCATGCATATATAGGGCGAACCGTTCAGAGGCGCTCCCCTTGCGCAAGACCCCGCGATAAGAAGCATGATTGAGATCGGTATAGATGAGGATAACGTATTCCAAAGAGACGGACTGCAGGGACTGAACCATTTTGATAGCTGCAATTCTATATTTATTACGTGCAGTGATATAGAAGAAGCCAATGAAGTTGTTCAAACATGAAAGTAGAAAATATCAGAGTATAGCGTACAACGCGCTATAAATCTCACGACAGTATTTGGGACCGAATGTAGAGTGCGTGTGTGTGTGTGTGTGTGTGTGTGTGTGTGTGTGTGTCCCCTCCATCCATATACTGTGTTCGTCCTTCTGTCTCTTTGTCTGCTTGTGTGCATTCGATCATTCGATCATTGAGTCATAGGTCATAATTATAGTATTAATTCTGATCTCTGAACCGCACTAAACATCTGCCCATAAATAATTCTCATTCCACTGTCCATTATCTTCTTCTTCCTCCTTCTCCTCCTCCTTCTCCTCTTCCTTCTCCTCCTCCGTCTCCTCCTCCTTCTCCTCCTCCTCTCTTTTCAACTCTCCTCTTCATCAACGTCGTCCTCTTCTCGTCCTGGAAGTTGGAGAAAAGGACTAAGGAATAGTAAGGATACCTTAGTCCTTTTCTCCAACTTCCATTGCCCCTCCTCTCCTTAGATCCTTCTCCTTCTCCTCCTTCTCCTTCTCCTTCTTCTCCTTCTCCTCCTTCTCCTCCTTCTCCTTCTTCTCCTTCTCCTTCTCCTTCTCCTTCTCCTTCTCCTTCTCCTTCTTCTTCTCCTTCTCCTTATCCTTCTCCATCCCCTCCTCCTCCACTTTCTCCTCGTCCTCCTCTTCCTTGTCCTTGTCCTCCTTCTTCTCCTTCCACTCTCTTCCCACCAAATCCGCCTCCTCCCATGCAGGGATCCATATACGCTCCATGCACATCACGCATTTCAACATGACATTTAAATAATTCCTCTGACGAACGCTGGTTCACCAGTTTGCTCTCTCGCTGAAGCCCTATGCTGATTCCCTGAATTGTTTGCTGATTGTCTGTAGTCGTCACCACGATGACACTTCCGCGCGTCGCGCATGCGCACCCACCGATGCCTCTTCGCACGCTGTCCCCACGTCACGTTGATTACGGTTGCGTGTAAGCTTATGCATGCATGGTGTGCGTGTGTGTGTGTGCATCCCCGTGCACTGCGCATATGGGTGTGTGTGTGGGGGGGGGAGGCTGAGCTTTATGGCGGTCGTGCTAGGGACTTTACGATCCCATCGGGTTATAGCCTACCTTCAAAGCGTAAAATACGTGTTTTTCATAGCACCGTGTTGCACGATATTAGTTTTTCTGCGGCTCATAAAAAGACGAAAGTACTATGTTTGTTTACTATATTACTATAAGCTGTTCTTTGAACTTCTGGTGTGCCTTGAGCTTTAGGCTTACGCATCGTCACTGTTGTAAGCCTATATACACCGGATGCTCGTTCAAGCGCTGTCTTCTGGACCACGTGTCAGCCGATTTACAACGTCGCGTAGTAATATTTTTATAATAGAAGTCGGTTTTTGTGACTATATTTACACTGACCGTGTATTTCAAAGTTTGTGCTATATATGGTGAAACGTGCTTTAACAGGCCTCCATGACACTGCAGTGTACACTGTACAATGTACATGCAATGTTTAATCTTCAATTCAATTCAATTCTATTAGTTTATTGATTCAGAGAATTAAACAAAGAAACTCGAAATTAACACAAGAATAGAACACAGTGCATAGGATAAGTATACAATCTTTGTTGTATATAATTATGGCCTAGACTCCCTAGACTGGCCTACAGTATCTGCTGCATAATAATTATACAAGGGAGCAAAATGCAGACGTGAAGGGAATAATCCCGTTCGATGCATGGACCTATAATTACACAGATTAAATTGACTATTGTTAAGCTTGCAGAAAGAGATTTATAATGAATATATATATATATACTATATATATATATGTATACTGTATATATACTATATATTATATATGTATATATAAAGGCAAACAGTTATTGATACAGATATATTGATTCAGACACGGATATTTATATACATGAATAGTCTATAATTATCATCACAAACATACATGTAGCAATGTCATGTATTATCAGTTTACCATCATTATCACCAGGGATAGTTTGTGACACATTCACACGCACACACGCATACATACACACCTACACACACCTACGCACATGTAATTATGTATATATAATTATATATTATATACATATAGCTACACGTATAAGTACAATTATACACCGAAATACATACGTAGGCTACATACATATATACTATAGATATGTATGCATGCATGCAAATAGATGCCTACATTATACAATAGCAGCGGCCTACATGTATATATATATATATAATACATTGGATGGAGCCTATTTTGACGGCTGTAGAAGACAACAGAAAAGCCATTCATCACTGTTATCAAGGCGCAATCATCGAAATGCCTCCCTCTCATCTCCTCCTCCTCCATCATCACCACCACCACCACCACCACCACCACCACCACCACCACCACCACCACCACCACCACCACCACCACCATCACCATCATCACCACCACCACCACCATCACCATCACAGCAGCAGCAGCAGCAGCGTGCATGCACGACAGACATCATCACCAATGTCATCTGCATGCAAGAGGTCTGAATACGTGCGCGCGCGCGTGCAGCAAAAATCGTCCACATGCATGCAGGTGCACATGCACGCGTGTCCATGTTGTATAGGCCGCGGAAGAGAGAGAGAGACGTAGAAAGGACCGATTTTTGCAACAACAGCACGTACGCTGCGAACGCAACGTATGCTATATTATGGTCGTCGCTTGCTTACAAAACTGTAACAGTTGTCCCATTATGCGAGGTGTTGGAACAGATGTTATATTCTATAAGACCTGGATAATATGGATGTCTGCTGGATCGTGGGAAATCTAGTCTGTAGTGGCGATTCATTTGCGGGTGCTTATGCGCGTGCTTGTTATTGTGAGCATCGGTTATAACTGAGGCAAATAATATTATATGCACGACACAATGGACGTTGAATCTGATGCTGCAGTGCGTAGAATACTCAGAATTATTGTCAACTGTGGATTCTTCGGCGAAATGTCAAACTGTACTTGAACTGGTAAGTGAATTATTAGACATAGGGCCTAATAGGTATTAGGGTAAAGAAATATTTAAGGAATTAATGTGAAAGCAAAAATGTTTAGGAATTAGCGTGAAAGCTAAAATATTTTAGGTATTAGCGTGAATGCTCTACGGCTGACTTTAGCTAATCACACAAAATGCATAATGTGGCTTTATAGAAGCTTAAAAGACATGGAAATGCGTATACTTATGTTAGTTTTTGTGTGGCCTGTTTTCAAAAATTGTTAATTTGTTCGTATAGGCTGAATTAATGCTTTGCTTTCCATACCGCAAGAACTTTGAACAGCGCGTAAAAGATGACTTTAATTTCATATCTCGATAACCGTAGAGTAGACTCTTCAGAATTATTCGCAGTGGTATGTCTATAGTATATAATTATGTCTATGGGACCCAGCAAAACTATTTTTACCCAGTCTAAAATTTTGCAGATACAGATAGTTTCGTCTTATTTTCATTTTCTTTTTATGCAATAAGTTGCAGCAT
This sequence comes from Lumbricus rubellus, assembly GCA_945859605.1. Classification (NCBI taxonomy): domain Eukaryota; kingdom Metazoa; phylum Annelida; class Clitellata; order Crassiclitellata; family Lumbricidae; genus Lumbricus; species Lumbricus rubellus. Next base: position 13,316,807 of record OX243824.1, on the reverse strand, counting down.
GCGCCGTACATGTATGTGGGCGCTGTGGTGTAGGCCTACATGTATGTGATAATTTTATACGTTCGTTATACTTGCAGTCGAAGGGTTTCAGGTTCGAATTATCAATCAATCAATCTTCTTTATTGATCACCACCACAAAGTAATACAAGCGCACTGTTTATAAATAATATTATTCGTATGCAGGTTAATAGGTAAACCCAAAGGAACATAATTATGGTTTCGCAAAACAAGGTTACCTCGATTAACCTCAAGCCGCCTCGTATGGACCTGGGCAGGTCCTTCACATAATAATATTGCTCATACGCTTCGATGTGAAACTCCAATTCAGTGTCCACGCTGTATAATTATAGTCGGGAGCGCTTCTGATTAGACATTTCGTAGAGGCTCTAAAATAAGTGCTCAGCAGCTCATGCATTCATACATTCATTCATGTAAGGTTAACTAATAGGCCTATGGAAATTCCCCCTTAATTTGGACTGGCTACAGTGAGCGATATCCACTTAATCGAATGCATTATTTGATTGAAGGATATTAATTTATCCCAAATCGACGAATTTTTATTTACCCACAACTCACGCTCACCTGTCTTGACTCGAGGCGATGCAATCAAACAGGTGACTGATAAAGCTGAATGGAACGCAATTCTGCAAGTCGTTTCTCAACTGGACACTAGATGGAGACACGCTTACACCTTTGACCACCTGTTGACCTTGATTCTACGTAATTGACAACAACTCTGCCCGCTTTAGCTAAGATCTTGTTGGCCCGATTTCATAATAGTTCAATACGACCCAGACTACAATCATGTAGGTTACACGCCGTTGGCGTCTTACAAACGCTTAGTAGGCCTATTGTCGTATAGGCCTACTCACTTAGACGGAAGATAATTGTAATTGTAGGCGTAACTATGAATTTATATAGCGCCAGTTCAAGAGAAACTACTCGGAGGCGCTCTCGACCTGACAGCACCAAAATGCAATAAAAGAGAATGGGTTTTCAAACGCTTGCAAAAAATGGGCAAAGAAAGACCAAGAAAGTCATTGCGGAAACTTTAATAGGCAACTTATTCCAGAAAGATGGACCAACCGCATCGAAGATTTTATGCAGTGCTATGGAGGTTTGTATACATACATACATGCATACATTCATACATACATACATACATACATACATACATACATACATACATACATACATACATACATACATACATACGCATGTATGCATGTATGTATGAATGCATGTATGTATGTGTATGTATGTATGTATGTATGTATGTGTGCATGTTTGCACGCATGCATGGTATGCATTGAGCCAAAATACCAATTATTATAGCGCATTTTTAATGATCTCACGATTGGCCTAAGTCACGTAAAGGTTAATCGATTAATTAAAACTGTGTACACATGAATATGTATATATGAATATATGAATATATGAATATATAGTGTATATGTAAATTTATTTCTTACAGACGACAAGCGAAATCTACTTCGCAATTGTATACGACGAAACAAATATGGCGAAGTCATGTCACGTGAGTAAACATTTTAATCCACAACCTAATTAATATGCGCATAATTAATTAACCATCGGGTAATTTAACAAATTAACATGCAGCTATAGTCACTTATTAGTTAACATAGTTGTATGATGAGGTCGCTTCACGTGGGTGATTCTGAACTGATTAGCAAAGTAACAGTAATTAAACATTAAGTAAATTAACATGAAGCCAAGCCAGGTGTGCTGTATAGTGTTTACCGGTACCTTATTAACACACGATGCATAAGTTTATATGTACATGTATACCACTGTACCGTACTGCAACTTCTAACTAGCTGATACGACTAAAAACTATTGATATAGGCCTATAATTATAGATTTAATTTGCATGGATGACCGTGAATACGGTGGATTATATGCAGAGAACGACTTCGTACATGATTGTATGTATGTATGTATATTATATGCGTGCATGCATGAATGTATGTACAATGTATGGCCATTTATATAGCGCCTGCATATACGGGAAACTAACGTACGATAGATCTTATGCTTTCTATATATAGTTGCTATACCAAAGTTCAATTCCTACGGATTCTGCAACAATAACAATAATAATAACAATAATAACAATAATGACAATAATGACAATAATGACAATAATGACAATAATGATAATAGCAATAATAACAATAATAACAATAATAACAATTAATAACAATAATAGCAATAATAACAATAATAACAATAATAACAATAATAACAATAATAACAATAATAGCAATAATAACAATAATAACAATAATAGCAATAATAACAAAAATAACAATAATAACAATAATAACAATAATAACAATAATAACAATAATAACAATAGTGACAATAATGACAATAATGACAATAATGACAATAATGACAATAATGACAATAATGATAATTGGAGCAGAAATAAATGAACGACTGGAGAGGAATTTCTGACGTCGACCTCTGCCATCGAAGGTCAAGTGCCATCAAATGGGGGAGAAATGGGGGAAGAGAGGAGTGGTGAATGTGCGCGGGATGCTGAAGTGTCACTGCTGCTGCTGCTGCTGCTGATGCTTGTGGTGGTGGTGGTGGTTGTGCTTGTGGTGGTGGTGGTGGTTGTGCTTGTGGTGGTGGTGGTGGTGGTGGTGGTGGTAGTGGTGGTGGTGGTTGTAGTGGTGTTGGTGGTGGTGGTGGTTGTGGGGGTGGTGGTGGTGGTGGTGGTGGTGGTTGTGGTGGTGGTGGCGGTGGTGGTGCTTGCGGTGGTGGTGGTGGTGGTGGTGGTGGTGGATGTGGTGGTGGTGGTGGTGGTGGTGCAACGTGGGTCCCTCTTCAGCGCCTTCCTCGCTTCACCGAATGTTAATAATGCACTCGAGGAATGGCACTTGGCATTAAGTGCAATGGCTAAAGTCATCTATGGCGAATCTTCAGACCGTGTGTGCCGTGTGCTGTGTGTGTGTGTTTGTGTGTGTTTGTCTGTGTGTTTGTGTGTGTCTGTGTGCTGTGTGTGTGCTGTGTGTCTTTGTGTGTGTGTGTGTGTGTGTGTGTGTGTCTGTGTGTGTCTGTGTGTGTATGTGAGTGTGTCTGTGGGTTTGTCTGTGCGTCTGTGTGTGTGTCTGCTGTGTGCTGAGTGTCTGTGTGTGTCTGTGTGTGTATGTGAGTGTGTATGTGTGTGTGTCTGTGTGTGCTGTGTGTGTCTGTGTGTGTGTTTGTGTGTGTCTGTGTTTGTGTG
>OX243824.1:13196051-13308551 GCA_945859605.1 Lumbricus rubellus | reverse complement strand
CACATAGACAGCCAGATTTAAGGAACGTTTGGGCCATAATTATTATACAGATGTCAGGGCTATTATTAAACAGGGGTAGATTTTATCAACACAAACACAGATTTAACTATTTTTGGAACATAGGCCTACACAAGTAAAAGTAGATCAGAAACATACAAAACAAACCCTATAGACATATTTTAGTACCATAAACAGAAAGAATTTGTTTAGTAACATTCACACTAAGAATGACTTTAGGAAATTACACAGGTGGAAAGATGATAAGAAGGAGAAGAATTTTCAGAACATGGACTACCGAAGTCGAAGAAAAGGGCGCTGTACATGAGTTTAAATTTTTTTAAAAATGAAATTTGGTCTACTGCATAGAATTAATTATTTATGATACTTTAGAACGCCTGACTATTTTTGAGCTGTGCGAAAAAGAAAGTGCCTGGACGCTCCTTAATTTTCAAAAAGAAGTGCCAGGACGCCCCTTACGTTTCCAAGCTGTGCTGGTCAATAAGTGGCAGGACGGCGTTCAGATTTTAAAATAAGTGCATGGACGCCGTCCATGACTGTCCTGCCACACTTTAAGCCCTGGCTGTGATTCACTGTTTCCGATGCAATAAAAGGTTGCAATGAGTTCACTTGCATTGATGGTGAAAGTTGTGTAGCATAATAATTTGAATCGTATCAACACCACGTACCAAACAATTAATGCTACAAACGGAGCCCTACAAAAGCAATAGTCTAAGCAGGGTTGAGCCATAATTTTTAGTATGCAACTATACTTACATGTACATCGATAGTCCTCGAGGATTTAAGCATAAGACCTACAAATTATTAAATTGAACAGAGAAGGAAGTGGGCTATTTTAGAAAACCTAACTCCTAATTTCGATGTCAGAGTAGTAGCCTATACGGCTCATGGATCAACTAAGAGGATTAGACCTAAACTGTAACAATGGTGAAGCATAGACTAACAGAAAGCAATGTTGTTGTTGAATATGAATGAGTATCAACAAAAGCATTATTCATTCATTCATTCATTCATTCATTCATTCATTATTAGATGCATTTATCTAGGAGCACCTCTTCAAGGGGGCTACTCAGAGGCTCTCCCAACCTGAACGCGGCCAAATAAAACGTCTTAAGATGAGAGAGAAACTCCTTAGAAGGATTTTTAGAAAGAGAGCCAAGTGTCAAAGGAGGACCATTCCAGGTTGAGGGTCCTACCACCGAGAAAGCACGGTTCTGCATAGTGGAAGTACGAGCAAAAGAGACTGAGAGCAGACTTTGTTCAGTCGAACGAAGGGAGCGGATATGGTGAGAACTAAGAGTAATATGAATGTCAGTAAAGGTATCACATTTTACAGAGGAAAGTGGAAGACGAGGATCCGAGCGGCTGACCACTCCGTAAAGAGGGATTAATTCAAACCTGAAGGAAAGAAGATGAAGAAGTAATGGTATTACATAATGGTAATACATTCAATGATAATGTAACGCCCACCCCCGCGTACACTCCCGGAGTCGCCACTTCCGGTCCAACGTGTGAGAGGGCCGCGTGCGGTTGCAGGTCGTAATTCAGAGATATAGACGGAGGAAGGGAGGCGGTAGCTTCGGAGTTCGAATCCCGTCGGGTTCGGGATGGCCAGGTATCTCGACCTCTTAGCTCTCCGTATGAAACTGGGGCCTTACTGGCCAGTCTTTCACTCCGGCGTAGGATTCCGGAGTTAACCGGAAGTGAAAGGTCCTTAGGCCTAGCCCCCGAAGCTCTTCCCAGGCCGATGGCTGAGTGGTAAGGTCTATCCGCGGTGGTACCAACGGGAAATATTGCTCCTGGGTTCGAACCTGCAACCGGCTTCGGAGATGCCCTGGGCGTCGTTTCTAAACGTTCTATACGCGCGACGACTTCCGTCAGCGCTTCCCTAACGTTATCTTGGACCGAGGCAATTGCCTCTTGTGTATTTATAGCGTTGGCTTGAAACTCAGTCCTGACAGAAGAAAGAGCTTCTTCTACATTACTTTGTACCACGGCAATGGCCTCCTGGGTATTTCTATCATTATTTTGTATTGCATCTTGTGTGGACCTAGCATTAGACTGAATGGCATCCTGTACATCAGTTTTTATAGATTTAGCGTTTGTTTGCATTGCCTCTAGCAATATTCCCATCTCAAATGCAGACGGTGGTCTGGAAGGTTGCGAGGGAGTTGATGCTCCGCTTCTATCCATGGCGCTACACAAGTTTTGGGTTATGTCGAATCCTAACGCTAGCAAGAAGTAAATCCGAAAGTTTAATCAATGGATCTTATTATTATCAGAAACATTTAATAATTATTCGCAATGTTAATCAAAAGCTTACAGTTTAAAGCAACTGATAATATGCAACACAATTCAAACCGACTTCAATCGGAGCAGACAAAATGATTCCCCAATTTAGGCTCAGGTGCCATTCTTAATTTATTAGCCCAAAAGACCAGAATGAATTCTGCATTGAAAACCCAAGTAAAACTGTACCTTCTACTAGAGACACAGGACAAGGCCGACGTTACGCGAGGAAAGGCGCAGATGGAGCGTCGAATCCAGGACGTGCGTCGACGATAAGTGACTCAGAGGAATCCGCAACAATCGACGCTGACAGGACGGTAAGGCCGAGTTGACACGTCGAGAACAGGGAATCCACGAAAAGATATTTAAATAATAGATTGACGCCCGTAGGCTAACTGCGCAGAAGATATCGACGACAGAAGAACTCCCGAAAAACCCGAGCGGTTCCGATCCAAACGACAGAAAGATCGAAAACCAGAACGAAAGACTTAACTCCTTTACGAAGATGCGAAACAGAACCACAGTGCTGACAATTCGCTCGTAACAGAAAACCGTAATGCAATCAGCTCCTTGCCATTTTAGAATTTCCGTACAGAATCCGTGAAGTAAATACGCGACAACGCAATAACTCAGACGACGAGTCCAAGCTGACTTAAATAAACTATTATCTTTCTAAAATAATCAAACTCTGATTTGTAACTTGCTCTCCAGAGCTACACATCTATCCTCGTCGAAGTCCGTCGTGAATCTGCCCTCGATTGCCCGTTCTTGAGTTAATAATCACGCCTCAAGGGAACGCGACGCATGCGCAGAAGACACTGCACGAGCCGTGATCACGCATGTACCGCGTGATCAGATAAAGCGCGCTGAATTCCTATGCAGCTGCGACCACCTATCTCCCTCTAAGCGTCTGTCTGCAGCTCACTGTCTTTCTCTCTCTTCCTCTTGCTCTGACACGTACGCACGAGTTGCACTGAGTCAACCGTGCTAAAAATAGACCAGGTCACCTCGTACAGCGTGAAGGAAAGATACCACACATGCATTCAATGACAGCGGCCAGCAGGGCGTATTGCTCCGTCCGTCTGCCTATCTGTGTATCTGTACTGCTCTGGCGCTGCGCCTGTCATATCGGCCGACTCCTCTTCCTCCTTTTCGGCCGACCCTCCATTCGCTGAGCGTATGCAAGAAGCGATCAATAACCTGGTAGCTATGGCGACCGCTTACGTCATCCCTGTCGGCAACTCGCATCACACACGAGCTCGACATTAAAATCTAGGTCACCAATATTATGTAGGTCACCGAATGCAGCTCAAAATTAATAATATTATATAATATATCAGACCCCGAAAACACCATAACGAATCCAAAAATATATATATGGCACCCAGAAATCAAATCCGTTGCGTCTGGTTATCCCAGTCGCGACACTCTCACCGGCCATCCCCCGAATTTCCGGCTCTATTTAATTGGACAAATGGAGCCTGAAATTGTATGTAAGGTCATACTCCGATTTTATCTTTAAAAGTTTGAAATTAAATGCATAACGCAAAAATATGCAATGCACAATTATAACAGCAGAATCGAACATCGTTAAGTGAAAAGCATTCAACCGAATTCACAGTTCAGCATCAATTGTCATTTCAATATCAATAAGAGTCACTGCGTTTATGTTTATATGGCTCCTTATAAGTACTTAAACATATATACCGTATATATCTATATAGGCCTGTATTTATCACAAACTTTCATCCGTCCAGTTTTTATGAAGGGAATTCAATGGCAAACCTCAACCTAAATCACAGACAGCAGCTGGACCCGTCACACAATTAGGCCTACATAATACCATATTATATCACCCATGACGTCATACTAGGCCAGGCCCCTGTAGGTTTATCGCTGTGGTATAACCGATCAGCTTCACCTTGAGTCAAGCCACGTCATTGTTATAACAAGTCATCTGAGTTTCATACTCAATAATATCACTAAAAGGCAGATGATTATCTAACGAAACCACACTGCTATCATATCAGAGCAGGACTCCGTCTAGATTTCAACTCAGCCTATAACGCCAGAGAGACTCTCTGAGCACACAGCTTCCGTCTCTAAGTAGGCCTAACTCGTAGCTAAATACAACTGTGTCTGCCATTATCAAAATTTACCATCGAAAGCTCAACATAGCGCAATCTTAATATAGGCCTAGGTATAGGCCTGCTCTAACAATAGCACCTCTTAATAGGCCTATCAGCAATGTAACGCTTTCCATCCGAGTATATAACTAGACATGCTTAATTGTTATCATCTAAATAGCAAGCGCAGAAATTAAAGTATGCGGCGTTTAAGCCTACTCACATTTTAATTAATCCTAATTATTAAAATACAACAGCAATGCATATGCAGATGCATCAGCTTAGATAGGTCACGTAATAAACTATAATAATAATAATTAAACATAGGCCTGCTCTGTAAAATGAGTCCACAATGTAACCACGGCAAACAGGTTACAGCAGACAAGTTACAAGTCTATTCTAATTAATTAAGAAACATCATGATTTTAAGCTAAGATTACAGCCTATGTATGAATCTATAATTTATGCTGGCCATTCTACGTCACAGCTACTGTTACTGCTGTCTTCCTATCTTTCAATCTGTCATCAATATACAGACTACGGGACCACCCATGCGAAGTCCCGAGCGTGGGAAGATAATCATTAAATTTATCGTTTCTCTGATGTCTCTCTTGCCAGCGCTGCCTCCCCCCGTTTCATCGGAACACGGCGGCGTGAGAGAAACAGCGATTAACTAAGGCTGACATAATTATATTCGCACGCTACACGTCCAACGACAGATGTCGCGCTGTGTCGCACAAAATTAAATTAGGCCTAATTAACCACTAATAAAATTAGGCTAAAATGGATCCGTAACTGAACTAAGAATATTAATAATAATAATAATAATAATAATAATAATAATAATAATAATAATATACATACAGATTTACTCGCAAGCCTACTATATTAGTCAACTGCACAATTATAATACAGCAGAGACGATGATCTCTTAGGACACACAAACAATTGCAGTCACCTATGCCTGTGGACTTTTAACTGCATTTTGACGGCGCTTTGATGGGTCGCTTTCAGATAACGCCTCCGCTCTTCCACCGCTATCTACACTGAACCGTAGACCGTGGGAGAGTGCTTAGGCCACCCATCAACCAGTGCTAAATAAACGCACTCATTGCACCGTACTTGGTCCAAATACTGACCTGTACACAGCGTGCACATTAAAGTCGTATAAGCATAATATATATACACAAGTCCACTGCAAATTAGGTCACCCATTGCATCATATCTAAACCTCTGCAAAATTATTACTAAATCTAGCATCACGAATCTAATGCAAAATTACATAGGCTCATCACTATTCATAAAATCAACGTTTTATTCTCAGCAGGTCTATAATACAATATTATCATCAACTCTGCCTCAGGCCTAAAAGTATTTATATGGCGCCTTACGCATTTTAAATCATGCGTTGAAACAATATAATTAATATAGTCTACACGAATGCAACTACATAAGCTGAGCAAAGGAATATATAATTATATAAGCAATGTCAACTCTAGCTTATCAAAACAGGACATTAACAATAGGCCTATGCGTCTAAATATTATCAATGCAACCTATAATTATATATTCTCCGTCACTGTCACGGTAACAGACCAAGGCGTCTAGAGCGCCAAATTAAATCATCATTAATGCATCTACCAATTAATATTATATATATGCTATGCTAAGTAAAAATCTTATAATATTATAGGCTTCCATCTGCCTCAAAATTTAATTGAGTGGATCTATTAATATTATTCTCAAACATATGAATTAATAAATCATGCCATATATATGCAGCAAACATAGGCTTAATGTAATTCTTGCCTCACAATATCTCAACATCAGCCTATCATTATTCTTACCATCACAGCTGATTAAAAATGAACAACCTTAGTCATCCTAATATACATCCTCAAGTCAGGAAATCATTTATATAGCGCTGGGTAATTGGTATAGCGCCACACAATATTGACAGTCGGTATAACTGTCTACAACACAATACTAAAACTGTCCATCGGTGAAATATGCAATGCAATATAATTATTAATCTATGCAATGTCACACCAGTTCAGTCAAGCTACAATGCAACATTACAGTATTTACACCGTAACGCAACATGTAAAACCATTACATGTAAATAAATCATTTTCATCAGAATCGAACTAAACTATGTTACAGATGCTCCCTGCATTCAGCTAATCCCCGCAAATTAAGCGGTCGTTAATCACAGTACCGGGCCGGCATCTTAATGTTACGGCGAGGTCTTGATAGTTCCACAGGGGCGTCGGTAGTGTCCTCGGTTCCAGGAAACTCGATCGGCTCCTGTGGTTGTAGGTCGGGTTCGGTCCAACCAGACGGAGGGTCACCCAGATACGGTTTTAGCTTGTCGACGTACACAAGCAGTGCTTGTGATCTGGCCGATTTCTGGATCCTGTACAGGACCGGACTCACTTGTTCCAGGATCTTGTAAGGTCCGGAAAACCATTTTGCCCATTTATCTTTGATGTGGACACGCTTCCGAGGGTAGTAGTACCAGACCCACTGTCCTTTTGTAAATTCCGGCTTCCTCACTCGAAGATCATACCGGAACGCCCGGCGAACAGCCTGCTTTTGCATGCATTCTCGCGCCAACTGGAACACATCTCGCATCTCGTCTGTTCTTTTCTGTACGTAATCATCCACCGACAGCTGTTCATGGTTCTGGTTACAGTCTCCAAGTACCAGATCGATAGGGAGACATGTCTCGCGTCCGAGAAAAAGTTTGTTTGGTGTGAATCCCGTACTTTCATGCTGACTGGCCCGATACGCTCCCATGATCCAAGGTAGATGAACGTCCCAGTCTTTCTGATTTTGAGAAACTACCTTGCCGAGCATGGAATTCAAGGTTCTATGTAGCCTCTCCACCATTCCATTCGTACTGGGTTTATAAGGAGACGTCCTAATCTTATCGATCTGCATCAGGCGACATAGATCTCGGAACAGGGCAGCCTCGAAGCAGGGACCTTGATCCGTTAGAAGCTGTTTTGGACAGCCGAACCTCGGAATCCACTGGTCCATCAGCATCCGGGCGACGGTGGCGGCCTCCTGGTTGCGAATAGGGTATGCTTCCGCCCAGCGACTGTAATGGTCGATCACAGTCATTATGTAGCGGAACCCTCGACTGCTCACTGGGTGTGGTCCGGTGATGTCGACGCCTAGACATTCCATTGGTTCTCCGACGGCCATGTCCTGTAGTTGCCCTTGTCTGGGTGGCTTCCCTCGGATATATCGGGCGCAGTTGTCGCATCGCTTCAGCTGTTGGTACACCTGTTCTCCCCAGCCCGGCCAGTAGGCTCGCTGTTGTACTTGAGCCATGGTTCGCCGGACACCCAGGTGTCCGCCAGACATCCCTTCGTGTGCCAGTCGGATGATAGTTAGCCGTCGTCCGACGGGCGGTATTAACTGGTCGCGAATAGGTTTGCCTTCAGAGTCCAGCCACGTACGGTGCAAGAGTCCATTTTTTACGACTATCTGGGGCCACTGATGGATCAACCTTTTGGTCGAGGCACTGCAGCTCCGAATTTCATCTCCGGTGGGCATTTCGGTTGATTTCTCCTTCCATTGCAAGATCCAATTTAGATCCGGATCTTGTCGTTGCTCCTCCGCTAGGACCGACGGGTCCCAATCTGCGATTTCCGATAAGACAGGATGAGCTGGTGGCTGTCGCTCCTGAATGACGTTGACCTGGATTGGCCTTCGAGATAGCGCATCAGCGTTTTGATGCGCCGCTCCAGACCGATGTTGTATATCGAATTCAAATTCCTCCATTACCGAGAGCCACCGTGCCTGTTGTCCGATGGGAAGAGGCGTCCGTCGCAGCCATTGGAGCGCCGAGTGATCCGTTCGTAGGATAAACTTCCGTCCGAGGAGATACGGTCTGAACGCTTTAAGAAAGTTGATCACCGCCAGCAACTCTCTTCTCGTCACGTCGTAATTTTGCTCCGCTACTGAACACACTCTGCTTCCGTAACAGATGACCCGCTCCTGCGACTCTTGAATCTGGGAAAGTACCGCGCCGATGGATTCCCCTGAAGCATCGGTGTCCAGTATGTACATTCCGGTGTCGTTTGGAAGCGCCAGAATGGGAGACTCCGTTAGACAGTCTTTTAACTTCTGGAACGCTTCTTCACACTGATCGGACCAGGCAAACTTCAACCCCTTCTTAGTCAGTTGGTGGAGCGGGCGCGCGATGTGAGCGAAGTCGGGTACGAATTTACGGTAGTAGGAGCATAACCCGAGATACGCTCTCACGTCCTTGACCTTGTTTGGAGTGGGCCATTCCCGGACCGCTCGAATCTTTTCTGGATCAGTAGTGACCCCGTGCTCGCTAACCACGTGACCCAGGAACAACACCTGCTTCCGTAGCAGCTTACATTTCGATGGCTTCAGCTTCAGATTCACGGCTTCCAAACGAGACAGGACTTGTTCTAATCGCTCCAGGTGGGTCTCCAGGTCCCCAGCGAATACGATGATGTCGTCGAGATAGATCAAGCAGATCTCGAAGTTTAATCCAGCCATAACTAGGTTCATCATGCGACCAAACGAGGCAGGCGAATTGCAGAGCCCGAACGGAAGCACTTTGAATTGGAAACTCCCGCGTCGGGTGACGAAAGCGGTCTTGTGGCGATCCTTCTCGTGGACGGCCAGTTGATGGTAACCGGCTCGGAGATCAAATGTACTAAACCATTTAGCATCCCCAAGAGAATCCAAGCTCTCACTGATCAGCGGAAGTGGGTACGCGTCCTTACGCGTCTTGGCATTCACCGCCCTGTAGTCCACGCAGAAGCGGGGGGTCCCGTCTCGCTTCTGGACCATGACCACATTACTTGCCCAAGGTGACAGTGAAGGTTCGATCAGCCCTTGTTCCAACATCGCGTGGACTTGTTCGTCTATGATAGGGAGCAGCGACAGTGGTTGTCGTCTCAGCGGTTGTCGCACAGGTGTTTCATTGCCGGTGTCAATCTCATGCTGCAGAATGTCCGTAAAGCCCAGATCCCATTCGCCAAGAGAGAAGGCCGCTCGGTGAGTCAACAGTAGCTCACGAAGCCGACGCTGCATTTCCGATGGAACATCGTCGGCAATTTCCGACCACAGAGGACCCAACACTGTCTCTACGTTTTCTGAGTCGGAACCCTCACTAGTCTCAGAGATCACGGCGCAGGTAGCGACGGGGCTGATGTTCTGGTCGGACTCAGTCACTGTCACTTCCTCCACCATACATTGGACTCCTTTCAGCATTTTAATCACTTTGTCGGTCGGGTTCAACACTCTTATGGTCAAATCGATCGCTCTTTCCGGCAGAAGCGTTCCGGCTACGATAAGTCCTGAGGTCAGCACATGCGGTGGCGTGGCCCATTGGGTTTTCATCGGAGTCAGGTCCGGGAGTATGGCGTATGCTTCCACATCCATCTCCGACAACGCTGGGATGTTCACATTCTGAGCGGCGGCGATTCTCCGACATATTCCCATTCGGTCTCGCTTGAGAAGTGGAAAGACGCTACCTTGATATGTTATTGTTTTCTCTCTGAAGCTCAAATCGCCTTGTTGTTCTATCAACCATCCGAGCCCCAGAATCAATTCGCTGACTTGAGCCGTTACCAAACAGGGCACGTCGAATTGTTTGTCCCCAGCTTGGCAATGTAGTACTGTTTCGCCGAGTATCCGGATGTCCGTTCCATTCGCCGCTTTCAACAACTGCGTAGACGCCGATATATCTTTCTGTCGGACGAGGGACGCAGGCACCAGCGACATCTCACTCCCTGTATCCACCAGCGCCATTACATCCTTGCCGTTGACTTTCAAAGCCCAGTAAGCATTGGAGCTACCTTGTACATGATAGACGTTCGCTGGTTCGTTCGGAACATCGTTCGTCTCAGCCTCTCTTGTTCGTCGAATCGGGCAGTTGCGTACTAGATGGTCAGTGGCGGAACATTCGTAGCACCTCCGCTCCGGTCGTCCAACTTCCGGTTCCATGCCTCTCCGCGGTCCACTTCTGCAGGCCGAGCTTAAATGGCCGAGTCGATGACATGTATAACACCGTGGACTTCCCCGCTCGTTATTTCCATTGGTGTTCGACCAATTATTTCTGGCTGGAGCGTTCTGGCCACTCCACGACCCGCGATTATTGTCTCCGTGTTGAGGCGCCGACACCGGTTGTTGCCCTTTCTTTAATTGCTCTATTTCTCCATTCATCCTCTCCATCTGCCGTTTCAGGTCTACCACTATCGGATCCTCGTTTTCTTTAACGGCGTTGACCCGTCCATGTCGTCGTTCGTGCTGTTCATGGCCACCGACTTCTGCTTTTTGATAGCTATCCAATCTCATAGCTACCTTGTAGGCTTCATCGAGCGATTTAGGTTCTCGCTCACGGGTCTTCAGCGCGAGATTTCGGTCGCTCAAGGCATCCACGAATGCCCGAATGGCAATGGCTTCACGGTGAGCTGTCGAAGCACCAGGATACGCTCGCGAAGACAAAAGTCGAACGTTATCAATTAATACTCCCATGTCTTCGTCACTTTTCTGCTTTCGGGTGCTAAGTTGCGTCTGGAACAGGGTCTGCTGCTCAGCGCTACCGTACCGTTCTCGAAGTCGCTGGACCAACGCCGTCCATGTATCCAAGCTGTCAGATTCGGCCAGTAAATGGGTCGCCGGTTCCACCAAGGAAACGACCAGTTGGTCTAATTTCTCTTCGTCCGTCCAACCGTTGTTCCTTGCGCAGACGGCGAATTTGCGCAAGAACACCTCCACATCGGTCCTTCCGCTGAAAGAACCGAGTTTCGTCCATTGCTTTTGTCTAGGAGGCCAAGCCGACGACGATTTGACCTCAGCCGCTTTAACTGTCGTAGAGGGGGTCGGTTCCGGTTCCTTGCTTGTTCCACGAATGCTACTCATCGGAAGTTCCCAGTCACCAGGTGTGGTCTGTGTCGCAACTGATGTCATGGGAACGGATCTGATAGGACCGACGTAAGCGTTGACAGGCGGCAGCACCTTCATTTCACCAACCGCAGACATCGTCGCTGTACCATCGCCTGTTATTTCGCTTTTCCCCAGATATGTCGGTTTCAGCAGCGTTTGACGAGGCAATTCTGTGTCACGACTAAATCCAAAATTCTGGGCGCCGAGACATGAGTTCATCTTTGCCGACTCCACGACGGTTGGCCACCGAGTAAAAGCGACGTCGCTGGGACGCGGTGGGTCGAGACAGCGAAGCGGGTCGAGCCAGACCCGGTTGTCGATGCTGTTGTAGAGCGCGTTCGGAGCGTAGTTCGAAGCGTAGGTCGAAGCAGGCATCCATGACATGTACGGATGCTCAAGACGAGCGCTCGGTTGCATCCCGTCGACCGCTGCAGTAGGCAATGGACCAGGTCGAAAGTCGGGTCGAAGATCGGGTCGAGCGTAGTCTCGACCAACCATGGTCGAAGTCGGCATGGAGTGGTAGATCGGCATTCCCGACGTTGATTGGAACGCGTCGATCCGATTTGCCATCACTTCCGTTCTTGGCTGATCCGCATGCACGAACGATTCATGCATTCTCCATTGCGGATCAGGTCGAGGATAATCCACGTGAGAGGGCGAAGAAGAGGCCAAAGGAACTGGGTTGACCTTATCACCCCCCTCCCACAATAATTTATTTGCGATCGGTTTATTTATTTCAAAATTTCTAGACTCCGATTGCTGTGCTGCTTGCATTCTTTTATCAATTATTTTCACAGTTTTAGGTCTAGATTCCATTATTTTGCTAACTTCACTGTCTACACTACCATCATCAGACATAATTTCAACATTATCAGCAAATTCCCTTTCCTTCCTTCTTTCAAAAGATAATGCAGTTTCTCTTATTCCGACATTTTCCGTTTCCTCCTCCTCGTCCAAATCTCTAGAACTAAATCGACCCCACTGACTGGGACCAATTGTAACGCCCACCCCCGCGTACACTCCCGGAGTCGCCACTTCCGGTCCAACGTGTGAGAGGGCCGCGTGCGGTTGCAGGTCGTAATTCAGAGATATAGACGGAGGAAGGGAGGCGGTAGCTTCGGAGTTCGAATCCCGTCGGGTTCGGGATGGCCAGGTATCTCGACCTCTTAGCTCTCCGTATGAAACTGGGGCCTTACTGGCCAGTCTTTCACTCCGGCGTAGGATTCCGGAGTTAACCGGAAGTGAAAGGTCCTTAGGCCTAGCCCCCGAAGCTCTTCCCAGGCCGATGGCTGAGTGGTAAGGTCTATCCGCGGTGGTACCAACGGGAAATATTGCTCCTGGGTTCGAACCTGCAACCGGCTTCGGAGATGCCCTGGGCGTCGTTTCTAAACGTTCTATACGCGCGACGACTTCCGTCAGCGCTTCCCTAACGTTATCTTGGACCGAGGCAATTGCCTCTTGTGTATTTATAGCGTTGGCTTGAAACTCAGTCCTGACAGAAGAAAGAGCTTCTTCTACATTACTTTGTACCACGGCAATGGCCTCCTGGGTATTTCTATCATTATTTTGTATTGCATCTTGTGTGGACCTAGCATTAGACTGAATGGCATCCTGTACATCAGTTTTTATAGATTTAGCGTTTGTTTGCATTGCCTCTAGCAATATTCCCATCTCAAATGCAGACGGTGGTCTGGAAGGTTGCGAGGGAGTTGATGCTCCGCTTCTATCCATGGCGCTACACAAGTTTTGGGTTATGTCGAATCCTAACGCTAGCAAGAAGTAAATCCGAAAGTTTAATCAATGGATCTTATTATTATCAGAAACATTTAATAATTATTCGCAATGTTAATCAAAAGCTTACAGTTTAAAGCAACTGATAATATGCAACACAATTCAAACCGACTTCAATCGGAGCAGACAAAATGATTCCCCAATTTAGGCTCAGGTGCCATTCTTAATTTATTAGCCCAAAAGACCAGAATGAATTCTGCATTGAAAACCCAAGTAAAACTGTACCTTCTACTAGAGACACAGGACAAGGCCGACGTTACGCGAGGAAAGGCGCAGATGGAGCGTCGAATCCAGGACGTGCGTCGACGATAAGTGACTCAGAGGAATCCGCAACAATCGACGCTGACAGGACGGTAAGGCCGAGTTGACACGTCGAGAACAGGGAATCCACGAAAAGATATTTAAATAATAGATTGACGCCCGTAGGCTAACTGCGCAGAAGATATCGACGACAGAAGAACTCCCGAAAAACCCGAGCGGTTCCGATCCAAACGACAGAAAGATCGAAAACCAGAACGAAAGACTTAACTCCTTTACGAAGATGCGAAACAGAACCACAGTGCTGACAATTCGCTCGTAACAGAAAACCGTAATGCAATCAGCTCCTTGCCATTTTAGAATTTCCGTACAGAATCCGTGAAGTAAATACGCGACAACGCAATAACTCAGACGACGAGTCCAAGCTGACTTAAATAAACTATTATCTTTCTAAAATAATCAAACTCTGATTTGTAACTTGCTCTCCAGAGCTACACATCTATCCTCGTCGAAGTCCGTCGTGAATCTGCCCTCGATTGCCCGTTCTTGAGTTAATAATCACGCCTCAAGGGAACGCGACGCATGCGCAGAAGACACTGCACGAGCCGTGATCACGCATGTACCGCGTGATCAGATAAAGCGCGCTGAATTCCTATGCAGCTGCGACCACCTATCTCCCTCTAAGCGTCTGTCTGCAGCTCACTGTCTTTCTCTCTCTTCCTCTTGCTCTGACACGTACGCACGAGTTGCACTGAGTCAACCGTGCTAAAAATAGACCAGGTCACCTCGTACAGCGTGAAGGAAAGATACCACACATGCATTCAATGACAGCGGCCAGCAGGGCGTATTGCTCCGTCCGTCTGCCTATCTGTGTATCTGTACTGCTCTGGCGCTGCGCCTGTCATATCGGCCGACTCCTCTTCCTCCTTTTCGGCCGACCCTCCATTCGCTGAGCGTATGCAAGAAGCGATCAATAACCTGGTAGCTATGGCGACCGCTTACGTCATCCCTGTCGGCAACTCGCATCACACACGAGCTCGACATTAAAATCTAGGTCACCAATATTATGTAGGTCACCGAATGCAGCTCAAAATTAATAATATTATATAATATATCAGACCCCGAAAACACCATAACGAATCCAAAAATATATATATGGCACCCAGAAATCAAATCCGTTGCGTCTGGTTATCCCAGTCGCGACAATAACATCACTTTATATAGCGCATTTTCTTTGCTCTCTGTTTCCTTTCTACAGTCGTCTCCGAGGATCTGGTTCGACTTCTTCAGGAACGACACGAACTCCGCGAACAGGTCGCCATGCGAAAGATCGCCGTTGAGCAGCTGCTTCACTTTCAATCGCCAGTCGACGCCACCGACGACGTTAACCAACGACTGCACGTTCATTCGCCAGATGGCGACGACAACGACGACGAACTTCAATCGCCAGGTGTCAGCAGCGACACTACACTAGAAGCCCAGCGATTGACTACAGTAGGGCGGTCGTCAGGCGCGATGATTATGATGATGATGGGAAGAAGGACCAAAAATGGCGTTGATGATGATGATGGTGATGATGATCTGGGTGTTGAAGATGTAGATAACTTTACCGTCCACGAAGAGCGTCCGTCCGACGAGGCGCTTAGCTGACGTCACGACGACGTCAAGAGGTGACAGTTTTTAGGTGACGTCACGAGGTCGGGAGGTCACTGCCTTGACGCACGTCACTTCAAAAGTTGAAACCGGCATGGTAGCGGTTGCTATGGTAGCGGTTGCTATAAGAACGGTTGCTATGGCAACGGTTGCTATGGCAACGGTTGCTACAACCAGTTTCGCTGCCTTGACAGAGGTCGCTTCAAAAATTCAAGCGGGCGTGGAAACGGCTGCTATGGCAATGGTAGCTATGGTAGCTATGGCCGGGAATGCGTTGCCATGGTTGTTAGTCTCATCTAACCGCGGTCAGAGGTGATTGGTTCATTATTTAATTTATTTAGCGCTACTCTTAGCCAACTCGGAAACGTCGCTGTGTGTAGCCAGCGTATTCCATGCAGTAAGGACAGTTTTGAAAATTCGTTGAATCGAGGAGTCGTTGGACCAGACCGCTTTTTTCAACGCTTTGTACCAAATAATAATAGGCAGCAGAACATTGATCACGAATTGACGAAAGAAAATGACATGTAGTTACAGGCAATGTCAACTGAGAAACTAGTCAGTGGCGAAGTAATGCGTTGAGTCCATTCCTTGCTACTGACCAAAAAAATGAAGGGTCTTTAAACTATGATGTCTCTCTGTCTGTCTCTGTCTGTCTGTTTGTCTGCCTCTCTGTCTGCCTCTGTCTGTTTGTCTGCCTCTCTGTCTGTCTCTGTCTGTCTGTCTCTGTTTCTGTCTCTGTCTGTCTGCCTGTCTCTGTTTGTCTGTCTATGTCTGTCTGTCTCTGTCTGTCTCTATCTCTCGCTATATATGTTCAATGTGCATAATAATTACCACAAAAGCCTACATGCACACGTACATACACACGTACATGCATGCATACTTACGCGCACACACACGCACGCACACACGCGCGCGCACACACACACACACATGTCTTCGAAATTACATGCAAGCACGAACACACATGCAGAAAACTTCTAGATAACAAAAGCAGCTTTATTTACAGTGTTTAAACGCCGAAACTGCTTTATTTACAGTGTTTAAACGCCGAAACAGCTTTATTTACAGTGTTTAAACGCCGAAACAGCTTTATTTACAGTGTTTAAACGCCAAAACAGCTTTATTTACAGTGTTTAAACGCCGAAACAGCTTTATTTACATTGTTTAAACGCCGAAACAGCTTTAGTTACAGTGTTTAAACGCCGAAACAGCTTTATTTACAGTGTTTAAACGCCGAAACAGCTTTATTTACATTGTTTAAACGCCGAAACAGCTTTATTTACATTGTTTAAACGCCGAAACAGCTTTAGTTACAGTGTTTAAACGCCGAAACAGCTTTATTTACAGTGTTTAAACGCCGAAACAGCTTTATTTACAGTGTTTAAACGCCGTGACAATAATTAGTGACTCTCTAATTTCAACCCACGCCAGATATGAATGGTGTATCACCGTTTCAGACACATTGCTTTCATCATTTCTATGTTTCTTGGTGAATGAAGTACATGAGGCAAAGAGTTTTATGTTCTTAATGCATGCGGACTTTCAGTTCCATTATTATTTAGGTCGATTTCAGAGTGACATCAGCCTACACAGACATCAACCACGGCCGCAATACTGGACATTATAGCAATCAATGTAATAGCTATTGTTCAAATAACAATTGTTGTGTATTTAACTGTTAACTAAATTATATGCATCTATAAGTATGTTCAGGCTCAGAATTTTTTTCTTTTAAGTAAACGACTAAATTTGAGTTTTATTCAGTGTTACAAAACTACAAAAATAATTTATCTTGACCTATCTTGTTTATAGTTTATACCGTTATACGATTAAGTGACGCTGCATTTAGCATTCTCAAAAGGCATTTAAACCGTGTTTGCTTAGAATTATCGGGTGACTGCAATTAATAGGATTCGTGAGGTTATTGTAAGGTGCTATATAAATGTCCATATGCAAACATGTGAAGTCCGATGTAGGCCTTCACGCCATCGCCGTATCGACGAAATCAATATTTGGCCAAAGAAATCAAACGGCTAATGACCACAATTATCTACAATGGTTTGCTTGCACGCAACTGTTTAGCAGGTTTAAGGTGAGCAAACATCTGTGTCCGAGTTATTTATTGTTCCTCTAAAGTGGCGCTGAGAGCTTTTCTTCTTCAACTATTGAGTGAAGCGGATTATTTACTTAACGCTTTTCGTCATAGTCTACATGTACATGCAAAGCTGATTGCGCGACTAATTGTAAGATCAAATAACCAATCACTTAATCGTGATCAGAGATGTTTGGAAGTATGTAGTCGAATGTGGTCATGGACTATTTACTAGTAGCCTATTTAGGTTGGTTTACGGGTTCAACTGCCGAAATAATTATGTAGGTCAATATCCGAAATTTCCAGACTTATTCTTTGTAGACTACATGTATATATTCTGCGGTATTTGCTTATGGCTACTCGTCGTACATGTACATGCAAAGCTTATGGCGCGACAAAATGTAAAATCAATCAAATGGTCGTAATCAGAGATTTGTTTATAGGAGTGAGTGAATGTGGTCATGGGCTATTTGTGGTGTTTTATGAGTTAGCTAGTTTTACCAGACACGAGGCATCAGACATTAAGAAGTTAAAAACGGCTTGAATTAGAAATTTAAGACTCCGTTATAAGAGTTTCAAAGATTGACGTCTGCCAACTGAACACTAGTCTTACAACTCGTTCAGCTTTAGATTTACACAGATATAGGATAAACACTTGAACAGCTTATAGCGAAACGCTGGAACCATGACATTGTAAATGCCTACATAGCCTACATTCAATGAAGGCATAGGTAGGTATACACTGTATTTCCATGTAGTAGTGAAGTTTGGATCCAACCCCCACCGTTTCTAAAAATGGCTGTTACTGTCACCGACACTTTCTGGCCTGTGCGAAATAATTTTGTATGCGACTTAGCATGCAGCGTCACATTATAATTGGTTTGCAGCAAGTTCATGGAGCGTAAATCAGCGGCGGTGTATGCTGTCATTAACAGCTGTGATTTATAATAATGTGTTCATGTACTTTGTTATCTACAAGTGACTTCGAAGAGGTGAACAAGCACACATGACATGAGGAGGGAGGGACGGACGGACGGACGGACAGAGGGTAGGAGGGAGCGAGGGTAGGAGGGAGGGAGGGAGGGAACGAGGGAGAGGAACGGAGGGACGGAGGGACGGAGGGGCGGGAGGAGGGAGCAGATGAGGAGAGAGAGAAGCTCTCTTGATGGTTAGGCAAAATGCGAGAGCTGATTCCAAATTGTAGGACCATTAAAAGCAAAAATTCGAGTCTCGGCCTAATTTATGAAACACCGCAAGCTCTAGATTTATGAAACGACAGATGAAATAGTTAGAATTAACTCATTCGTAGGACTTCAGTCCAGTTCATATATCACTCATAGGAGTTTAGTCCAGACGAAATCGATATATTCAGGTACGGTTAAGTTTCAGGTCAAACTCCAAGGACCTGAAAATTTTAGAACTTTCAGGCTGAGCCACAAATCTTTAAGATTGTAAGTGGACTTGAAACTCCATCGTAGCCTAAATAAAACTCAGTTAAACACTTGCGGCCTGTGCTGCAGTAGATGTAACTGATATCCAGGCCAACAGTTACTATTAATCGTCTGGTCGTATTCGACCAAAAATAATCTAACAATGTCGGATAAACAGTTTGTGAATGTTTTTGCCGATGAGGCGGAAGCAGATAAGAAGAGCAGCAGTGGGAAGAGCAAAGGTCTCTTCCGCGGATGGCGATTGACATTGAAGGCTGTTGTGGTCGTGGTCTGTGTAGGTCTTGCCATTGGTCTTGGCGTCTACTTTGGCGTCTTTGCGGACCAGAATGCTCAACTATCACCAGGTATTTTGCAGCACAACTTTAACTTCCTTATTAGTTCACACAATCATGGCTGTTTTTAAGGAATTTTTAGAACTGCACAACTCCTTCTTTCCTTTCCCGTCATCCATGGTAAATTACTTCCAATCGGAGGACAATGACCTTTTGTGCTAGTTTTAACTGTACAGTGTAGGCTACAGAAGTGCTTACAACTGCACAAATTCATTTAGAACTGCACATTGTGTGTACAACTGCACGTTAAAAAAGCCCTGCGCGCGATTCATTGTTCTATGAACTCCGCAGTCCACATACAGCTATTGGTATGAAGTGTTAGCGACTTTATTTTCTTATACTCGGCATATGATTATAAAGGCCAGTCTTCTCCTTCGCCACATAATATACGGAAGGGCAGTGTAGGTAAATGAACGCATACAGGTACTACTGAATATAGGTTAGGAGATGGGAGTCTGCGCGGTCAAAACATCGTTAAACATTTTTGTCTGGTGCTCTGGCGGAATTCGAACCATGAACGATGTTGTTTATATCTGTCTCTGTTTGTCTCTGTCTCTGTCCATGTCTCTCTCTGTCTCTGTCCATGTCTCTGTCCATGTCTCTGTCTCTGCCCATGTTTCTGTCTTTGTCGCTGTGGACCCTGTCTCTGCCTCTGCCTGTCTGCCTGCTTGTCTCCCACTCTCTAACATTCTTCTTAATACGTATTTCTTCTCTCTTGGTTCTCGCACTGGGAGCGAAACTGAATGTCAACGGCTGAAGCGGAGCTAAATAAATTACTAATTAGCCTAAATTAAACTACATTACAATGCATGCAAATATTTAACATGCGTACATTCAGCGTGCATATCTACAATATTATTTTACATAATTATATCTACATGTTAGCCTAAATAATGTCAGATGCGAGAATCACTTCAGTCTTCAAATGACGGGATAAGTAATTTCTGGTTTAGCAGTGGACTCTAATCCTGTAGCTCCTCTGGATCCAACGGACCCCAACGACATCCGTCTCCCAACCTCTCTCATTCCGGATACGTACATCGTCCGACTCCGTCCGGACCTAACTGGAACCGATCCGTCGTTGTTCCACTTCTCCGGAACCGTCCGGATCCTATTCAACGTAACACAACCAACGGACACCATCACTATCCACACAAAGAACCTGACGGTCAACGAGGGAAATATTTTGGTCAACTCACCGCAAGATGGAGATGTTGTGGTCAAAGGTTGGACTGCTGACCCCGCCAGGGAGTTCCTCCATGTCCAGCTCAATAGTACGCTGTCGGCGGAAGACCACGTGTCCATCTATCTGGAGTTTAGTGGACCGGTCAAGCCGGACCTTGCTGGAATCTACTACAGCTCCTACGACCTGAATGGGCAGACCAGGTAAGGATAGTTTCTGTGTTGGGTACGTCTGACAGACTAGTTAGTTAATAGTTAGTTATTGTGGGGCGCGGTGGTGTAGTGATGTCGTCGTTGCCTTGGAGCCGGAAGGTTCGAGGTTCGAATCCACCTTGCCACGTAAGGACCTTGGGCAAGTCCTTCACTCACAATTGCTCAGCGCTTCGACGTGAAACTCCGATGCAGTGTCCGCTCTGCATTCGGGAACGCCTCTGAGTAGAGAGAGCTTGAAGTGAATGGGCGCTATAACAAGTGCACAAACAAACAAACAACAATGCATTATTTATTATCACTTGCTCAGAATGTGTGGATGCATGTATAATTGTATATGCAGTAGTGCATGTATTCATTAATTTATTTACGTTTTTCTATAATAATACATGCCACTTGTTTTTCCAGGTATCTCTTGACCAGTCATCTTCATCCCACGGAAGCTCGCAAAGTCTTTCCAAGTTTCGACGAACCTCAGTTGAAGTCGAAGTTCAACGTCACCCTCGAAAAGGTCAACGACCCGAAGATTCAAACACTCTCCAACATGGTCATCTACTCCCAGGAAGAACTGTAAGTCTAACATGCACACATGAACACACACACATGCATAGTTTTTATACTGTACAATATGCAGCGGCGCCCCCAGGATTTTTTTCTGTTCGCACAGCTTGCACAGATAATTATTAAGCGAACGGCGATCGAAACGAGCTTTATACTATTTATAGGCCTGCTGGCAAATGTGAGGTATCGCCAACATAAGCTTCTTGCTGCATTTTGGGTATAGGGTACAATGCCTAGAACTAATTTAAGATGTTTGAAACGATAGATTATTATATAGATTCAATAGAATAAGAATTACACAGCTTATAATAGTTTACGCTTTAATTTGTTATTTATTTTTTAGCCTTCAGCGCTTTACGTACGCACTTGCGTAAGTGCGTACGCCTGCGGGCGCCGCTGAAAATATGTATATTATTTGCATAGATCTAATTCTTTATTACGGCATTGACTCATTCCTAGTAGTCATGTGCCAAGTGCCAGGACTAAAGCTTTGGCCACTGAGCATATGATAATATTTTTTTATAGTATTTAGGCCTTACTAAACCCGAATGGAAGGTTGAGTGGACCTTTGGGAGGGTAGCGGAAAAACGATCCCGCAAACGTACGCTCATCGTACCAGAGTGGTTACCACGACGGTATATTTTAAACGTCCTCCCAGTTGTCGTAAAGCTTCAGAAGTTTGGAATGCACTTAAATGGAATTGATTACGAAATGGAAATGATTACGAATTACGAAATGGAAATAATTACGAAATGGAAATGATTACGAAATGGAAATGATTACGAAGATTCTGGAAGCAAGTCTGCTTAATACAAATCAAAATCAGTCAACGCAATCTATCAAAACATGTCCAGAGATAGCTAGCCGCTACTGAGAGAGAGACAGACAGACGGACAGACAGACAGACAGACAGACAGACAGACAGACAGACAGAGACAGACAGACAGACAAAGGCAGAGGCAGACATACATGTACGCACACATAACCAGCCAATGCTTTGAAGAGGAAAGTTAGGCAGACTTCACAACATGTCATCGTTTTGTGCATTGAAGATCAGACGGATGGATAGCGGATAATTACCAGCAGACGCCTCCGATGTCGACCTATCTTCTCGCTTTCATTGTCTCGGATTTCCTTTGTCTCAACACAACATCTCGTGGTAAAACGGTAAAAGACATGACAACCGGCTCAAGTGTTACTATGAATTTTTGGTATTTTCTCATCAATTGTTATGACAGGCTGTGTATCTTCATGCTGCGAGAAGTATAGAAAATCTAGTATAAAAAGTATAGAAGCTAGTATAGAAAGTCCAGAGACATAGGCCTACATTTACGTAAGGGCTACATATGTATTCGGCTTTTCGAAGACTATAGCAACTTTTTGGGACAACACAATCAGACCAATCTAATGACAGGAAATTCTAGCTATCTATCTGGGAAATCTGTATAGCGCCTACTCAAGATAGCTACTCAGAGGCGCTCCCGACAAAGGGACAGAGTAAAAGGTAAAATTCATAAATACGTTTTACCCCTCGGGCCAATTTTGTGTTCCTGAGGGGTTATTTCTACCTCAGGGAAATAGTGGTGACGATGGTGGTGGTGATGATGATGATGACGGCTAGGATAATAGCAATAATAAAAAAAGGCGAGTTATACAGCGCATATGTATGCAAGACAGCCACATCATATTCTAAGAACAGTGTAAGAATTGCGGAAAAATAACTGAGGGTGGACCATTATCCACTTGGAATCAGGGTGTGAAAAACAGACGCTACAATGGGGCTCTAAGAAAGGCTGGGCGGTTGAAACCCCAAGCCCCCGGCAATTCTCACCCTATCTAAGCACATAGATGCGGAGTAGATAACGAAATAAAATAATAATAGATGTTGTTAAAAATAAACTCTGTATAGCCAGCAGTTGATGTATCAACATTCTGTAACTCGTAGACGTGACAGAGACTGGGGAGATCGTCTATAACATTAACTTCCATGGTTACTTAATTTTCATTTGAACAGGTGTCAGTCTGTGCCCGGCCGAACGCCGTTGACCAGGGTCACTTCGCTCTGTCGATTGCTGGACCACTCCAGGAATTCTACGAAGACTACTACAACATTTCCTACCCACTTCCAAGAACAGGTGCCTTCTAAAAGTTTCCATCTGTTTATGCAACGTCTTTCGAAGGCTATTTATTTTGCGAACAGTGCTTAAAGTGTAGAGAAAAGTGTGCATGGACGTCCCATACATTTTCAGGCTGTGTCATCCTCTCGGTCAGGTAGTCTTTCGTCATATTTCTGTTGTCTAAAAACCTGCCTTTTTCATCGGAGTTGCAAGCACTGGGAGCGCTTCTGAAAGTCTCTTATACTGCGAGAAGCGCTTTACAAATTGTCAGATACATGCACAATACAATACAATACAGTACAGTACAGTGCAGTGCAGTGCAATGCAATGCAATACAATACAATACAATACAATGCAATACAATACAATACAATGCAATACAATACAATAACTTGTACTGAACCATTAATTTAGTTTGATAAGTGTACATCAGATTATATCCTACATGCATTATGTAGTTCATGCTGCTGTGCCTGACTTTCCTGCTGGTGCGATGGAGAACTGGGGTCTGATCCTCTACCGCGAAACATCGTTGCTCTACGACACAAGCTCTGCATCTGCCACCAACAAACAGCGCGTTGCAGCAGTCGTAGCTCACGAACTCGCTCACATGGTAACGTAACGTACTATCAATCAATCTATCGTAATTTATATAGCGCCCCTTAAATGTACCTACTCAGAGGCGCTCCCGGCCGATATCAAGCGAAAAAAACAGTCTTCAACAGTTTATGTATATATCTAATGGTTCACGTGATAAGGGGTTGGCTCAGATTGTAACTGGTTAACATGGTAATGAATAAGCTCACATTGTTATTTGCTGGCTCACATAGAATCGAATTGGCTCACGCTGCAGCTGGCTAACATTTTAGTATGCACACTCACATTCCGAGTATATCGTGCAGGCGTACATAGTAGCGAGCAGGCTTACCTGGAAACGCGCTGGTTCACATAGTAAAGTGCTGATTCAAGAAACACACGGTAGTCCAGATACTGTCGAACCTATCATCCTTTTATCCTTGGTTATCGGATACGAATCAGATCGCGCATTGCATTCTGCAGTGTTACACAAACATGCATAATTGCATAGTCTACATTCATTCATTCATTTACTGAATTTGTTTAGCGCTTCTCAAAAGGGATCACTCGGAGTCGCTTCCAACTTCAGCGTGGCCAAATAAAACTGTCTTAAGATAAGAGAGAGGAATGTCTGAGAAGAAGTCTTTTGAAAGGGAGCGGAGCGTCAAAGGGATATTATTATACTTATAGGCATATATAGGCCTACATTTGATTACATTCCAGACGACAGAAGAATATTGCTAAAAGTGACCAGACATTAATTTCGTATAGCGCTATATAGTGGCAAATGACAGTCTCAAAGGCGCAATAATACATGGTAAACGAAGTTCTTTGTTTCTTTGCTAAACGTGTAGTGGTTCGGTGATTTGGTGACTCCCAGTTGGTGGGATGACATCTGGCTGAACGAGGGATTCGCATCATACATGGAATTCCCGAGTCTTGAGGTCATCTTCCCCGAATGGGAAATGGTAAGCTGCAGCTACTATACCACTCTCCAATTGATTCTTTAATGGTTTGTTTATATTCTGACTAAACGACATCTTAAGACGATACTTGTTTACTTTCTTCTGGTAAGGAAGATGGCTAAAGCCGGCGAGAGAGATTCCTGACCGATCGGCAATGCAGTCGAGGGTCTCTAAAAGTAATCTTTAGGATTCACGTGAAACTTGTGTTAGAAACAAACTGAAATAGGCCTATTAAAAGTGTTGGGACGATCTGTGATTATATAATATTTACACAGACTAGGCCTATACATGATTTTTATCATGATTTTGTTCGACTAACTTGAAGTTGAGAGTTTAGACTGATATGCGTCATCATTGTCATAATTATTTTAAAAGGTGTTGAATTATAAAATTTTGATGTAATAGCTTAGCTACCAGTACCCACCCAGGCCCCTAAAATACCCCTTGCTCTTGAGCAGCTGCCCAGTTTGTCACAGCGTCTCTGCGGGTCTACCGGTCTAGCTATGGTTGAATGTTAACTCACCAGAAAGATGGTTATTCACAGACTGTTATAAATATCAGATAGCTCGGTGAGTTTCAAATGAATATATTTGGCAGGAGAAGCAGTTTCTTCCGGAGGATCTTCATCCTGTTCTCAAGGATGATAGTTTGGCTTCGTCACATCCCATCTATCAGCCAGTCAGCAACCCTACGGAGATCAACCAGTTATTCGATAGCATATCTTACAAGAAGGTATGTCCATTCTCCTTGTAGCATACAATGGAATAGCAGCAAAACTGTCAGTGCTGCGTAATATTTTCTCCATCCCTAAAACACTTGTGATTTCAGAGAAAACACTGAATTTGGTTCTGTATTGACACTTGTTTTATGGTGTCAACATGAGCAACTGCTTCAAAGACTAAAGCTTGTAAAGCTTTGCCGCTTGAAATGCTTTCAACAATAATTATTTATGAAACAGATCTACGGTAATTTTTTTCATGTAGGCCTATTCGGCCTAATCGGCACGAATAGGCCTAATTGATTTTGGAATGCAGAATTATATGTGATATTCTTCTCATCAATATAGGTCTACAAAAAGCCCTACGTGATTACTATAAATGAATTGAACTTGACATTGTTATGTTTTGTTTTCCTGTGCTGAAGGGTGCATCAGTTATCCGAATGGCCAAGTATTTTCTTGGAGAAGACGTTTTCCGTGTTGGAGTAACGGTAAGTTGAATTAGGAATCGACCTTTGGACTGCTAAGCAACATCTCTCATGGATTTATCTCTATCTCTTGTCTATATAGATTATAGATATCCTGCTTCTTCTTTAGAATGCAGCAGCACAAAATTCTTGTAGGCCTACTTCGGTATAATATTTAGGCTGCTTTTGTTATCATCATTTTCATTACAATATGCTGTGTAAAACGAAAAGCAGCAAGCGAGATCATTGTGGTATTATCCGATGTAAGGATAGGTCAGTCGTTGGTAGATTTTATAGATCCTGGACTCTGCTTAAGCTATTCAGTTACTTTACATTACGTCTGTTGAATATTCTGTAGAATTATTTGAAGGCGAAATCCTACAGCGTTTCGAACCATACCGATCTTTTCGATGCCCTGACGAAGGTACTGTATCAGTACTTTAAGTAGCCTATACTATTGATGATTATGATGATGATGATGGTGATGATGATGACGACGACGTTTACGACGACGACGACGATGATGCTGATGATGATTGATGATGGTGGCGGCGGCGGCGGCGGCAGTGGTGGTGATGCTGATAATGATGACGATGATGATGACGATGATAATGATGATTATGACAATGGTGTGATAGTGATTTCTGTCATGATTTTGATAATGATGATAGTGATTGATTACAACAAGCGCACCTTCATCAACATACCATCACTCGGTTGCAATGGATCCTGGCTCGGACAACGACAACGATGTCGCAATGGTCTGTAGTTGCAATGATGTCATTATCAGGGCACCTATTGTCGTTGTTTGCAGGAATCGCAGAGGACGGGCAGTGGAATCGACGTGAACGCTGTTCTATCGACCTGGATCCTCCAGATGGGTTATCCAGTGGTCCTCTTCAACTATGACTTCGAGACTGGACACATCACCCTCACGCAGAAGCACTTCCTTCTCAGTCCAAACGTCAACGTTACTCTTGCATCACCCTACAAGTACGCATTCATAATATGTTATTCGCGAGTGATTCTTTCATTATAGACTTTTTTGAAAATCCTCAAACAAGTCGTGTACGTGTGGGGTTCTATCTAGATCAATTCAACATGGTACCATTATAGGGGTTCGTGACTTACTCGGGAACGTGCCTTATGGCCTATCGCATGCAAAGTGGAGGCAGAGAAAGTAGGCAGTGTTCAAGTTACTGCTCATGCTGCACATTGCATAAACAGACAGTTTCCTGTTTAAAAATGAGGTCGGCAGGTCACTGCGAATCTTCCAGTAAATCCAATATTATTATAACCGTTATTTTAAGCAATTCCTAAGTTCTACAGGTTGTGATTATTTAGGCGTAGCCTAGGCCTATAAGAATTGTAGATGTGATCAAAAGAGGGATGCTTAATTGTTTGTACAATTGTATACATATAGGGCATTGTAGGCCTAACTGATCAGACATATGAATGTTTTGTAAATGTGATCAGACGTGTGATGCTTGCAAATGTTGCAGCTACACATGGATTGTCCCGATTAGTGTCACCACAGACAAGGACAGTTTTGTCAATTTCACCGAGGGATGGCTCAACTCGTCCACAGGTAATTATGGTCATAACCCCAATCACATCACTCAGACTCTAAGGTATATTTTAAACCTAAGCGTTCACATCTACATTGCCATCTTTTACATCAATTAGCCTAATTCTCCTTTATGCTGGTCATCAAACTTTCAATATTATATTTGACTGCATGATCACCTGGCGCCTGCCTAACTTGTCTCACCTCAGTTATCATTGGCTGACCTTACCATGGGCGGAGTTTGGTTTCCGTTCTCGGAGGGGCTAACCCCGAGTCTGGGTCTTCTTAGGGGGGCTAACACCGAAAAAGGGTACCCTTTTCATGGTTAAAAAGTTGAATCTGGGCCTTCTTGGAGGGGACTTAGCCCCCCCTAGCCCCTGATAAACTCCGCCCATGGACCTTACCATATATTGGGGGATTTCCAGGTGCAATTGCGACGACGGCGAAGGCTGGTTGGATCGTCGGTAACGTCGGTCAGAGATATTACTACCGAGTCAACTATGACGCCGACAATTGGTTGAAACTAACGACTCAACTCATTGAAGACCACACTGTGAGAAGACTAACCATCTATCGCATTATTCCTTATGTATGTATGTGCACTTGTTATAGCGCCCCTTCAAGCTCTCTCTACTCAGAGGCGCTCCCGATCATCCGATGCAGAGCGGACACTGCATCGGAGTTTCACGCCGAAGCGCTGAGCAATTGTAAGTGAAGGACTTGCCCAAGTTCCCTACGCGGAGAGGTGGATTCGAACCTCGGACCTTCCGGCTCCAAGGCAACGACGCCACCACTAGACCACCGCGCCTGTTCAAATTGTCAGTTTGTTCATATATTTTTGTTAGTTATTCTTTGAGAGATGAGGATCATTTTTTGGGCCTGGCGGGCCACGGGTTGGGAACCGCTGGCTTAGGCCTAATTGTTGAACATTAAAATCTTCATCGGCGGACGTCATACGGTTTTAGCTTAATAGAAAGTATCATTTAGCTTACATTGGACGATGATTATAGGGGTGTCTAATAAAGTAAGACGCAAAACTCTAGATATGGATAATAATTCAAACAAACTGTGTAGGCCCTATAATATAAAGAGTAAAATAGGGATTCACATAAATAGGTATTTTTTTCTTTTCTAGAGAATCGATGAAGCAAATCGCGCTCAGATTATCGATGACTCGTTTAATTTGGGAAGGTAAATAGCGCAACATAAAATCGCACCGCGTCATCACTGAACATTATTAGTCCTTTTATTACCATGCAGACTACCATTCATACATTGAAGACCGATGTTCAATGTTCGTAACATCGTGGACTACATGATCATACATTCATCAAACCCCATCATAGTCTATTCTTCTTCACGGGGATGTTTTAAAGGAATTTTAAGAATTGCACAACCCGTTCTTTTCCTTCCCATCCTCTGCGCCTCTGAGTAGTTTCTTGAAGGGGCGCTATATAAATGCTCTGAATGAATGAATGGTACATGTAAATTACTTCCAATCGGAGGACAATGACCATTTTTCGTAGTTTTGACTGTGCAGAAGTGCTTCTACAACTGCACATATCCATTTGGAACTGCACATTTTGTGTAGGCCTACAACTGCACGTTAAGAAAAACTCTGCTTCTTCACTTTCTTCTCCTCCGCTTTCTTGTTTTTCCTTGTTCTTCTTGACCACCGCCACAACCACCACCGCCACCACCGTCACCGCCATCTTCATCGTCATCGTCATCATGATGTTCATCGTCACTATTCTCCTTCTCCTGCTCCTGCTCCTGCTCCTCCTGCTCCTCCTCCTTCTCCTCCTCCTCCTCCTCCTCCTCCTCATCATCATCGTCATATCATCATCGTCATATCATCATCATCATCATCATCATCATCATCATCATCATCATCATCATCATCATCATCATCGTCATCGTCATCGTCATCATCATCATCATCATCATCATCATCATCATCATCATCATCATCATCATCATCATCATCATCATCATCATCATCTTTTTCTCCAAAGACAGTGCATGCAAACATTTGTAGGCAGCTAGGTTATTTAAATAATATTTCTTGTCTCGATGCGTTGAAGATCAGGCGATGTTGATCAGCTGTTGGCAATGAACATAACGCTCTACCTCGTTCATGAACTCGACTACACTCCTTGGGTGACGGCCTCAGTTGATCTTGACTATGTCAACCGCATGCTCATGTTCAGCGCCGACTATAATCTTCTGCAGGTATAGGCAAGGCCATATCTAGGATGTTTTGGGTGTTTCAACACCCCGCCCCACAATTGAAATAATACTACCATGAGATAATGTAGGCCTATTTACTGAAACAAGCGTAATTTAAGGACTAAAGGAATTTTCATTTTGAGGCTCCTATTTATATGAGACATTTCACAATAGATTAAATCATCCATCAAACCAAGTAGGCCGTTGATTTGGTTGCTTATCGACTTACTCAAGGTCGAGTAATCCTCCCTCTGATATAAAAACCTGGCCACGGCCTTGTGCATAGGCATAATAGTGTAGGCCTACAACGTGTACCTGCTATATAGGCTACAATCGTCGTACATGTTGAATACGGTACGTTTTAAGATATTTTCTTAAATTAATTCATTTGCATTGAGTTTGCCATAACTTTAGTTTAACAATTATTATTATTATATAGACTCGTCTAAAGGTGACTGCCATATCATTTTCTAAGTGAGTAAATAAGTAGGCATGCAAGAATATTCCTTATTACACCGCCAGTAAACGCACAGTATAGTCTACATGCAGAGGATAAATAATAGAAACATTAATTTTTATGCAACATCATACGACATTTTCATAATAGAACTTCTTTTACCATATCCTCAATAATTCATCATTATTCTAGGTCATGGGGTAAGATTATGTACCCTGGAATGAATCTCGAATCGTGTGTGTAGTGTATTAAATGATCTCACTTGCATAGAGGAGGAGGTGCACAATTATGTGACAAAGGCTTGGTCGGATTAAATTGAACGTCAGAACTATTAAATAACGGTGTCCATGGCTTCGTTTTTAAAGCAATTTTTAGAACTGCACAATACTGGTGCAAAGTAATTAATGTATTTGAGAAAGAATCCTATTATTTGAATAAAATGTTTTCGATACAGATGTACATGCAGAAACAGGTTACACCCGTCTACCAGGAAGTCGGTTGGGGGGAGAAGAACACCTCGGCTTCCGACTCGCATCTCCAAGTGTAAGTATTTACAACTCAGTGGTATTTGTTCTCCTTTTATTTCTCTATTTTGTTCTTTCCACCTAACTATCAGGGGTGTTTTAAGGAATTTTTAGAACAGCACAAAGCCTTCTTTTCCGTCCCATCCTCCATGGTAAATTACTTCAAATTGGAGGGCAATGGCCATTTTTGCTAGTTTTAACTGTACAGAAGTGCTCCTACAACTGCACAAATCCATTTAGAACTGCACATTTTGTGTACAACTGCAAGTTAAAAAAAGCCCTGCTAACTATAATTATTAAAATAATCATTGTGGAGCATATATTTCTCCTACAATTGTAGGCTTCTGCGAGTCGTTGTTCTCGGTGTTGCATGTGGCTATGGAATGGATGATTGTGTAACAACGGCTTCGTCGCAGTTCAAAGAATGGCAGACAACACATCCCATTAATACGTAAGTTTACTAATTAAATCGTTACTCCATCCATGTTTCCGAGTTTAAGCGGGTCTTTTAGACCTTTGTCGGCTGACTCATTGACCTGCACTAATAGTAAGTTTATAAGAATTCCTTGTTGAAGTTTTGTTGTTAATGTTTGTTACTATTATGTGAATGTTAATGTGACATTGCAAGTCAATAAATGAACAAAATGAAAATGAAATGCATCCATCCATCATCCGCTCATCCATCCATCCATTTATCTCTACATTCCTCCTTTAATCCATCCGTCAGGTTATCCATCCATTTATCTCTGTTCATCCATCCATACATCTATCAACCTATCTATCCATCCATACATCCTACTTCCTTCCATCCATCCATCCATTCATTCATTTATCTCTCTCTTCATCTATCCATCCATACATCCGTTTTGTATTCCATCCATCCATCTATTCATCTATCCATCCATCCATACATCTATCCATCCATCCATTCATCCTTCCATCCATCCATTCATCCATCTATCCATCCATCCATCCATCTATCCATCCATCCATCTACCCATCCATCCATCCATTCATTCATCTATCCATCCATCCATACATCCACCCTGTCTTCCATCCATCTATCCATCTATCCATCCATCTATCCATCTATCAATCCATCCATCTATCCATCCATTCATACATACATCCATCCTGTCTTCCATCCATACATCCATCCTGTCTTCCATCCATACATCCACCCTGTCTTCCATCCACCTATCTATCCATTCATTTACCTCCAGACCTCCTTCCTTCCCTTCTTCCTCCCTAACTATAGGAAGTTAGGGAGGAAGATCCATTCATCCATCTATCCATCCATCCATCCATCCATCTATCCATCCATCCATCTACCCATCCATCCATCTACCCATCCATCCATCCATTCATTCATCTATCCATCCATCCATACATCCACCCTGTCTTCCATCCATCTATCCATCTATCCATCCATCTATCCATCTATCAATCCATCCATCTATCCATCCATTCATACATACATCCATCCTGTCTTCCATCCATACATCCATCCTGTCTTCCATCCATACATCCATCCTGTTTTCCATCCACCTATCTATCCATTCATTTACCTCCAGACCTCCTTCCTTCCCTTCTTCCTCCATAACTAGACCTCCCTCCTAAACATTAACTCGCTTTTTATGTGGCGACAGGATCGACGTGAACCTGCGAAAGATCGTCTACTGTTACGGCATCGTAGACGGTGGAGTCGAGGCTTGGAACTTCACCTTCGAGCGATATCTAGAGTCGAACGTAGCAGCCGAACAGACAACCTTCCTTGAGTCGTTGGCCTGCACAACGGATAACAACACCTTACAAAGGTATAGTTTAGACTTTAGACTATAGGGCAGTGGTTCCCAACCCGTGATCCGCTAGGCCTCGAAATATGGCCCTCGACCCTCAAGGAATTAACAGAAATATATGACAAAATTATCAATTTGGACAAGATAAAACACATGATTATTTTCCGGTACAAGTTATTTTATTTTGACGTCCATAAATAACATCAAATATTCTATTTTGATTCAATTAAAACAATTTTATATGCTTTTAGTTAATTACATTTTAGCATTTTGGCCCCCTAATGTCCTTCAACTAAGAAAAAGTGGCCCTAAAGTCAAGAAAGGTTGGGAACCACTGCTATAGGGTAACTACGTCTTAGTCACCGAATAATTGTTTTTCATAAATTTGACTTCTACTCCGACATGAATCCTTTTCATCAATCCAGCTCCAATTTATGTAAGAATGTTTTTTTTTATCGATCCAGCTTCTATTTTAAGAAAAAGATATTTTCGTCTACTTTGCGAGAATTCTGTTCGTTAAAACGGTTAAACCAACTTGCATGCGACCAGTGCTAAATCTCAAGCAATGGCGTGTAATTCAGAACGTTAAAGCAATAATTATATTAATTCTGTTTCCATATCAAATTTTGTGTTTGCACCGTAGTCAATTCTTTCGTCTTTCTGCTTTCTTTGCTACACATCATTCAGCGCAGACTTTATAAAGCTTAATAGAAAAATAACTCAAAGGCTGGATATGAATTGTGAGGCGCGGTGGTGTAGTGGTAGATTCAGTGCCTTACAACAAGTCGGAGTATTCTAGGCTTGAATCTACTTCAAGTCGTCGCGTAGGGGCCTAGAGCAAGTCCTTCACTCACAATTAGTCTATAGGCCTACTCTTGCGCTTCGGCGTGAAACTCCGATGCAGTAGTCGGGAGCGCTCCTGAGTAGTTCGCTTGAAGGGGCGCTATATATAACAACTACGGGAAATAATTTAAATAATTTAAGAATATATCAGTAAATTGACTGACTAGAGTTTTTCTGCTAGGTATTTAGACATGGCGCTGGAGGAGAAACTGATTCGTAGACAAGACTTCTCCACCGTCATCACAGGCGTTGCTCAGAATCGCTATGGAAAGACTATGGCCTGGAACATGCTGCAAGAAGAATGGGATACGATCTATGAGAGGTATAGTATTATTATACCTCTCATAATACCTCTCATACACCTCGCTTAATTTACCGAATTGAACGGCATAGGGAAATCAGACAATAGCATAAAGATCAGGTCCTTAGGTGTGACGACGGTCATGGATGGCGTCCAAACACTTATTTTCAAAGCTGTATACGCCGTCCTGTCACTTATCTGGGTAGCAAACTCTGGAAAGGTAAGGGTATTCAGATAATTCTTTTCTACACTTTAAACATTGATTAAGACATTACCGAGTGCCACGAAAGCAGGGCTGTTTTTAAAGAATTTTTAGAACTGCACAACCCCTTCTTTTCCTTCCCATCCTCCATGGTAAATAACTTCCAATCGGAGGACAATGACCATTTTGTGCTAGTTTTAACTGCTTCTACAACTGCACAATTCCATTTAGAACTGCACATTTTGTGCATGTAAACTTACAACTGCACGTTAAAAAAGCCCTGCACGAAAGAGCTCCAAACGAACCAAACTGGTTCCACTGGTTGGAGGTAGGTCTACACCCATATACACCTATTACAAGCTCACAGTTTATTTGTTGCTTGAGTTTCATACGATGGAACCACCCAGATGCGAGATGACAATTTGTTAGGTTCGCCATATGCAGGTCAGAAGCGACAAGGCAGGCGGCAGATGTAGCCTATCGATGTTACATTCAACGCGAGCACTATTTTCAGTACGCAGCTGCATGTATAATTTCATCCTGTTAAACACCTTTATTAAGTGCATTGCTATTTTATATAATAGGAATCTCCAAACAGCGGATCTAACTCACCCTTCACAGAACTTTCTTTGTAGACACGTAGCATTGAAGTGTAATTAAAAATTAGTAACATTCCAAAGCATGGAGAATAATGGAGACTGTAAAAGTGTAAATGAAAATCTGCGGTGTGGTCGGTCCATCTTTTTGGAATAAGCTACCTATAGGGCCTAGCGGTCTCCGTAATGAACTTCTTTGTCTGTCTTTGCCCCCTTTCAGCAATCGTTTGAAACCCATCCTCTTTGATTGTGGCTGGGTACGGTCGGGTCGGGAGCATGGGCGGAGTTTATCAGGGGCTAGGGGGGGCTAAGCCCCCCAAGAAGGCCCAGATTCAACTTTTTTTACCATGAAAATGGTATCCTTTTTCGGAGTTAGCCCCCTAAGAAGGCCCAGACTCGGGGTTAGCCCCTCCAAGAACGGAAACCAAACTCCGCCCATGGTCGGGAGGGCCTCTGAGGAGTTTCTCTTGAAGTGACGCTATATAAATTCATGAGTACAATTACTATTGCGAAAGAGGTCCTAGCTTTTTCCTTCTTGCCCTGTGGTCTCTGATTGTGCACTCACCACTTCACCATCTGGCCAGTGGCCAACCAAGTCTATCCGATTTCGAACAGATGACTGGTAGCCAGCCTACTGATTGTGGTCAACGTCGATTATATCGCATGACCGTATAGCTACAGGCTGCGCTATAATATTATGTTCAAATTAAACCAAAGCATTACAAGACCAATGCGGTAAAAAGCTGTAGGCCTACACAACTACGCAAATAATCAGCTAAGCATAACCTTGATTCAGAGATTATATCCAGAAACAAGAACACAGTTTGATGTACATGCATGCAGTAAGAGGATAACGACACCTGTCAGATCAGATCGTGTTAAGTAGCCTACACATCGATAATCCCTAGAACAATGCTTAGAATTCCCCCCCCCCCCCCCCATAGCATAGAATTAGGAATTCAAGCCTCATGTCCGCCAGATATCCCGTCGGCCTTTGCGGCTAATCCACCGCAGTGCTAATGGTATATCTGGTGTGTGGAAGATGCTAATCTGGATCGTCCATATGCCTTCGTATTTCGTTACGTGTACCTGCTCCGGCGGTAGGTGGGGGCTGGGACGTGGTGGGCCGCTGTCTGTCATTAGCAGAATCGTGCCTTGAATGAGTGGTGCGGCAAGTGAAGGAATACGAAAATGCGTTAAGTGAATTTTCATATAGGCTAATTATCATCATCGTCGTCATCGTCGTCGTCGTTGTCGTCGTTGTCATCGTCATCATCATCGTCATTTTCGTCATCGTCGTCATCGTCGTCATCGTCGTCGTTGTAATTATCATCATGCTCAGAGGTATAGCGTGAATGTCCCTTTGAGCGGCTTGTTACCGACCGTCCCTGTTTTAGGATCATCCCCCAGACTGTATCCAAATTATAAATGCAATGGATAATAACTATTATTTCTGACTTGGTCGAAGCATTTGGATGTTTTTGTTACAGATTCGGAACAACCTCGCTCTATACTCTGAGCAACATTGTCACCGGTGTCACAAAGAGCTTTTCAACAGAACAGGAGCTAACAGAGGTTATATCTCATTGCTTTTGACCAACTGATATAGCGCCTCGATTGAATTAAACCCGTATAATAATAGGCCTAGTTATAATCTTCGTTTAATGTCAAACGCACACAATGCAGGATGATTACAATTGCATGTTAATTTTTATGGTAATGTCTATTCGATGTTGGTAAATTCCATCCTGCTTTGTTATCTTATTTTCCACTCTGCTGTTGCCCATTCTGCCATATCATGTTCTGCTCTTTTTTTTATTCTATTCTATTCAACTTGGTGCTACAAAATTAACGATTGCGTTGTATACAATATAATACAATACAATACAATACAATATAATACAATACAATACAATATAATACAATACAATACACTGTATGTTCTGATTCAGGATCTATCATGATTGTTCTACATTTGCAGTTGGAGGAATTCGTGTTGAGTCACGCGGATCAATTGGGTTCATCGGAAAGAGCGTTTGAACAAGCGATCGAAGGAACGGAAGGAAACATCGCGTGGAGAGAGACGAACGAAGATAACGTCTTCACTTGGCTGCAGAACAACTAGACAACAAAAATATCTTCATTTCTATGCAGAATTGCAGATAGACAATAGACTGCAATATCTTCATTTGACAACAAAACTTGAGAACAATAACCATTATTATGAATTGCACGCATCTTCCATCCGGTCTGCAGATAGATGATTAGCCTATAGGCTATATCATGCAGAAAGGTTCTTGGTTATTATTAAAAATCGGAATGATAATTTAATGCTATAAACATGAGGCGAATAATTAATGAGAAAGAATTTAAGTGAATAAGATAGAAAAGAACCGAATTAAAGAGAATAATTATAATAGAATCGCAGAGATTAGAAGATATCAGTGCACAGAATAGCAGAACAGAATAGCAAAACAATGCAGACCAGCACCCAACGGTATTTATATGAACTCAACTAGGCCTATAGAATGAAAGCGAAGTCTGTTTATAAATAGACTTATAGAGGCTGAATCAAATCAGAATTAAATAAATAAATATAGTAAAGCGAAACGAACACAAGAGAATGGAACACAAACAGATCAAAATCATGAAGGCCAGAACTGAACTGGATTGATTTGAATATAATTGGACTGATTTTCAGGAGATGGTAATCAAATCATATTTGAACTTATTTTGATATTGACTATCTAGGCTTAATAATTGTATACCTGATCGGCCGACGCGGAAATAAAACATGTCAAATAACAAACAAATTGGACAATTTATTCAAACATTTTATAAATCTGCCACATTCCAACACAATTTCAAATTGTTCCATGAGATATTAGTGGACACATCAAAATCTGCATGTTTTTCTAGGCCTATTTCCACACGACATACATGTAGGGCATTGTAGGCCTATCTTTAGAACAAAATTCATAGTTCACGAAAACCGCAGATAATATGCACTTGTTGATGAAGGCCCCTGATTGGCTTGTAAATATCTATAAATTTCTTTATAAAAATACACAAAATATTGTTCCATAAGAGTATTTCTCATAACGCGATTCATGACTATTTATCATAATTATAAGCTCACAGTTCATGTCTGTCAACGTACATAAAATTGACAAAAAACTAGTCTCGCAGTAAAATGTTTAAATGTAAGTGCGTTACTCGCTTTAAAAATACGTACCATAAAAACACACAAATTCACAAAAATAGCACACACGAAATCTGCAAAAACACAACAGTCCTATGTATGTAAATTCTACAAAAATATTACAAATATATTTAAGAAAGAATTCAACACTCACACCTTTGCATGATATGTCAGACCATACAAGGTGCTGGTGACTAAAACATAATGGCAAGATGGTGAGCTAATATTAAAAGCACCAAAAAGAGGCACTTTTTGCAACCTGCACTTATGTAACTAAATACCTCTGCAAAAAGCTACTAGAGATGTCATAATTGAGATAAGGTTGATAAGCTTGTACAATGTATGCATGCATGCATACAATCGACTGCATTTATTTATGTAAATTGCACGAGCGCATATACGTGTATGTATGTATGTATGTATGTATGTATGTATGTATGTATGTATGTATGTATGTATGTATGTATGTATGTATGTATGTATGTATGTATGTATGTATGTATGTATGTATGTATGTATGTATGTATGTATGTATGTATGTATGTATGTATGTATGTATGTATGTATGTATGTATGTATGTATGTATGTATGTATGTATGTATGTATGTATGTATGTATGTATGTATGTATGTATGTATGTATGTATGTATGTATGTATGTATGTATGTATGTATGTATGTATGTATGTATGTATGTATGTATGTATGTATGTATGTGGGGAGAGAGCAGCACTGATGCGCAACAGACTCAGTATTGAAGCTGCACAGCTAATGATGTACGGTCACCGGCTAATCTCATTGAGGTGAAAAGGAGGGCAGCCTCAGTGAGGTAGAAGTCCCTCCCTGTCGGTATAGCCTCTCAGTGTAGCAGATCATCCTGATACCTCCTCGTGGTTCTCCCTGGAAACTACTGGTCCCAGTAGGCTAAATTCAGGATGGTCGCCCATCTATGGGTAAATAGTGAAGACTGCCTTGGTGTCCTCGGCTGAAGTCCGGCACGTCACGGCAATGGCGAGGGCGGCACCGCAGCACAGCATCCGCAGGTAGCTGCTGAGAGCTTGCTGACCGCCTACTGGCATCAGTCTTGGTCAACCTGCTGCGCTCACACTCTCGGGTCCGCATGTCTCAGCTACTGTGCCTGTGGACGATCGTCTGTGTGAGAAGAGAGAGTGGGACTGGACGACACACACCTTTCTCACTTTAATCCACTCAATGTGAAGGTATACGTCGTGACGATTGGGAAAGTCCTGCGGCGATGGGCGAGTGACGACGGGTGCAGGTGGAGGATACCACTGGGAGCGCCTAGCCACAAACCTGCACGTAGGCGACCTGGGTGTGACGGTCGTCTGCTGCTGACCCGGAACACTTGACAGTCCAGGACTGGAACTTTTATCACGACGTGAGATCCGTCGCATCGACGGCTCAGTCCATCATCATCATGTATGTATGTATGTATGTATGTATGTATGTATGTATGTATGTATGTATGTGTGTATGTATGTATGTATGTATGTATGTATGTATGTATGTATGTATGTATGTATGTATGTATGCATGCATGTATGTATGTATGTATGTATGTATGCATGTATGTATGCATGCATGTATGTATGTATATGTGCATGAATAGATGCATGTATGTTCATGACGCTTAATCTATATCCTTTTAAATGCGCTGTGTCGCTGTTTCCTTGAGTTTCCAACACAGCAGCAGCAGCATTTTCGTGAAGTCACATAACGCTATTATCGTCCGTGCAATCAAAAACCATATTTTACCGTAGTAAATCATCATGAAAATCATCATGAAAATCATCATGAAAATCATCATCGAAATCATCATCAAAATCATCATCAAAATCATCATCAAAATCATCATCAAAATCATCATCAAAATCATCATCAAAATCATCGTCGTCGTCGTCGTCTTCGCTACTCTATTCATAGCCAGACAACATAGCCAATTCCGTAGCACGTCTGACACAGCCTGAGTGGTTACCGGAGTGATAGGCCTAAATCACTTCCGACAACAATTGTTTGTCGATATAAAACTTGTCGATTCGTTCTCCAGAAATGATTTTGCGCCTACCTACGCCCAGGGAAATGTCGAACCTATTGGTTGCCATTGGAGCTAAGTCTTTGCGAAGTCTTGCATTTTAAGAAAGTCGAAATCATAATAAGTTCACATCGAATAGGTGGCAATCGGTGAGGCGTGAGTTCCGAGATCGAGAAAAGTCTGCAGTAAAATGGTGATCAAAGTCATGGAGTTATATAATTACTGTGTCGCTTACATTTTTACACAGTTATTTTTCTATCGAGTTCGTTTTGAGGGACACTGCAGGAATGCCCAGAGGACAACTGTATAGTTCAATGGTCGACTAGTCTCCAAAGCACAGCATATAGACGGACAAATATCTAAACAGACAGGCAGGCAGACAGGCAAGATCATAGACAGGTACCAAGATAGTCAGGTAAATGTATACAGACATGCAGACGTTAGTGAAACAGGGAGCTACGCAGACAGATAGAGGCAGACAGAGATTCAGTCATCCGAATAGAGACTGGCAATAGGCAGAAGGCGGTCAGGCGTAGAGGAGTATACGGATACTGAAGGTATGCCGAAAGCAGGCATACGAGAGGCAGACACACAGCAGGCATACAAAAGTCAGGCATAGAGAAGATAGACACACAGCAGGCATGCAGAAAGCAGGCATAGAGAAGGCAGTCACACAACAGGTATACAAAAACGGACATAGGGGAGACAGGCACACAGCAGGCATGCAAAAACAAGTATGGATGGGCAGGCACACAGAAGGCATACAAAAAGCAGGCATAGAAGAGGCAGGCAATCACATGGCAGGCATGTAGAAAGCAGGCATAGAGGAGGCAGGCAAGCAGGTAGGTAGGCAGGTAGATTCATGACGGTGCATTTCACACAACGTTCGAGACAGTGGAGGGTCCAGTGGATGGAGGAGGCGGGGGTGCTGACCAGAGATGCCAGTATTTGCTGTTTCCATTACCGTTGCCAGTCGCCTGGTTGCTGCTGCTGCAGTTGACGAATGAAGCCGCAGGAGGATGAGTATGCTGAGGAGGAAGCGGAGGGGGAGGAGGCAGGGGAGGGAGGAGGGGCATCTTGGCTGGACTGTTGGGCATCGAAACTGCCGCTGGAAATCGGTTGACGAACATCCGACCAGTTGGACCGACGAACGACGTGGGGGACGAAGCAAGGAGTGGCATGTAGCACT
Source organism: Lumbricus rubellus (assembly GCA_945859605.1). Lineage (NCBI taxonomy): Eukaryota > Metazoa > Annelida > Clitellata > Crassiclitellata > Lumbricidae > Lumbricus > Lumbricus rubellus. The sequence continues at coordinate 13,267,844 of OX243824.1, read as the reverse complement.
GGACTGTGGCGGACGGGGCCCCAGCAGCAGGGAGCGGGTAGTAGTAGGGTGCAGGGGCGAGCAGCGGACATGGTAGTGTTGGAGAGACATTGGTACTGGCCGTGTTGTTGTTGCTACTGGTGGGTGTGTCGTTCTGTTGTTGCCCCTCTTCGGCACCCTTCTCATCCTCGTTCCCCTCCAGGTGCAGCAGTATCTCGTGGATGTCCCGGAAGCGAGGTCTCCGATATGGTTGATCGTTCCAGCAGTCCACAGCCAGGGCGCTGATCCTCTGCGGGCATCGCTCCGAACAGACGAAGGGCCCCAGACGACGCATGCTGACCGTCTCTATGACCTCCTCATCCGACTGACCAACAAACGGCTGCGCCCCCGGATTATACATCTCCCAGAGGAGTACACCAAACGCCCAGACGTCACTCGCCTCCGAGAACTGTCCCTGTAGTAGCGACTCTGGCGACATCCAGCGGACAGGAAGCAACGAACCGTCATCCATCGGAAAGTAATCGTTGTCGTATGGATATCGACACAAACCAAAGTCAGACAGCTTCACGCATAGAGACTGCGCAGAAACAAGGACATTACGTGCGGCCAGGTCACGATGCACCAGTCCGCGTGACGTCAGATACTCCGCCGCTGCTGCCACCTGGCGGATGATAGTCACCCGCGTTCTGCTCTGCTGTTCGTCGAGCTCGGCGTTGTTGAGCAGGAGGTACTGGTGTAGGTCGACGCTCTCCATGTACTCGTACAGCATGCAGGTCGGCTCGTGGAGTTCAAGGCCGAGGGAGAGACCGAAGATGCGAACTATATTCGGGTGGTTGATTTCTAGGAGACGCAGCGCCTCCTGGCGAACAATTTCCGCATCTGATCGATCCGATAAGACCTTAATGAACGCCGCTGAACAGTCGGAAGCGGTGGGCGCTATATAAATGGACCCAGCGTAGAGGCGACCGTAGGCCCCCTCGCCCAGCTCCCTCAGCAGGGTGACGTCCGCCGCTGGGACCTCGATCAGAGGGGTTCTACGCTTCCGGTTGAACAGCATCGGGTCCACTTCCGTTCCTCCGCCGCCGCCGATAGATGGCGTCTTCGCTGCTGTCGCTGATGACGCACTTCCGGTTCGTGACGTGCGGCAGCAGAGGAGAACGAGAATGGTTGCCATGACGACTAGGAATGGGAGACCGACGGATGGGAGGACGATGAAGAGGGTGGCGTCCATCTTGTCTTTCGAATCTACAGAGAAGTTTAATGGTAGACACATGCAGGTGCACAGACGTAGGCCTACAGACAGTAAGATACGGTAATAGACAACATTTCGAGCACGAAAACTGACACACTGAAGTAAGCTGACTGACTGACTGACACACATACAGACAGACAAATATACATTATACAGATATACAAACAGATAGGCAGGCAGACCAGTGAAGGGATAGACCGTGATACACTGATAGGAAGACATGCAGAGAAAGTATGACATACAGTGTAAGACAGACAATAGGACAGAAAGGCAGTAGACGACAAACAGGCAGTAAGCTAATGAACAACATGTTTTCTATGCCTCTCTGTCCCAATCACAGTGTATTATATTATAATATTATCTGCCATTTCAATGATAATTATATCGATTGCCTTTGAGGCTTAGACGCTTAGCGAAGAAATGTAATCACAACGCTGAATAGCACAGAAAAGGTGACATAAAGCTAGAGCCTTCTCACGAATAACATGCGGAAATATAATTATAGGCTATTTTTCTCAGTGTAATAAGAATCTTGTGCCAAAAAGCGTGCAACTGCTTAGAGCGTCACTCCTTACTCAGTACTCACTTTTAGCAGCACGGCGCTCCGATGACGTCATGCTGACGCAGTCAGTCTGAGATGACGTCAGCCGTTGGCAGTCGATTAAAACCACTGGACCCTCTGGAAGAAAAACAATCTGTCTCTTAGTCTGTGTGTATTAATATTTTGTGTGTGCGTGGTTGAATGGTAACATAATGGGCAATGATTAGAAGGATGCAAGTTGGATAGCGTATACCAGCTAAAACGATAGAGTTAGCTCAATCTTCGACTCTCTAGGGGTGACCGTAAATGAACAGCAGGATTTATGGACGCCTTGCAGGCTGCCGTAAATTAAATTCGACTCTCATGAGACTTGCTATCGTTTGATAGCCTACTATAATATGGTATCGTGTAGTTAGTATCATCTCATTTTGAAATAAGCTTTATAGACGAAAATTATATTTTTACCCGACGTATCAGGGATCCCTCGAGATTTATGGAAAATTGATTAATTGTAAATATTTTTGTACCATTAATTATTTCTTAACTTACAACAATTATAAATATTATTGTTTAATAGGCCTACAGTGTCAAATGAAGACACCATTGACTGGTGTGTTGTGAAATTCAGTTGGCAGAACTACCGAATTGCATGCATGTAGGTGACATTTTTATCAGAATATCGTGTAGCCAAATACCAGTTGGTTTGTGTTCTTTGACCCGCTTGTAAGATTCTCTGCAGATGCCATTCTCAAACTGTTCACATTCTTCTCTGCACAGCTTAGCAGACAGCTTCGTCCTGCTGAAGTCACATTCAGGAAACGTATAACGGCAGAAGAACGGAAGTGCCTCTTCAAGGCATTCCGTGCTACCGTCGCTAGATGTCGCTATCAGCGTCAATGTTGCTATGACAACAGATGCAAATATAGGTCAACAAAAGATCTCAGATGTTTGGCGTTCACATTAATTCATTTCAAGAATTTATTTAGCGCCAATTGAGAATAACACTCAGTGGCGCGATATAGTTTTATAGCGCATCTACATGTATTTTATAATTAACTAATTAATTTGAGCTACTGGTGACGTACGTCTGGTTGTGTCTTGTTTTAAACGAAACGGAAAATTCGCCACTTCCTCTCGCTTATGGTATCCGCAACCGCTGGACTTGAAAGTGATTGTGTCATCGTAGTACGAAAATTCTCTACGCGAGAAAATGCTGACATTAGTTAAGTTTCTTTGCCAAAGTCTCAATATTTACAATGATTATCTTAACATTATATTAATTATGTTATTATGATCATATTATAGGCCTACCATGACTTGTAATAGATCTCAACCGATATAGCTGGGTCTGAAATGAAGTTCTTAGACTGTGTGGAAAGAACACCTTACCTGCCAGGTGAGATTCAATCATGCTTTGTCTGGCTCTGTCACCAGCGACGAAGATGCTGGTGCGGTTGCTGATGAAACGTGAACACAGGTTGCCATGGTATCGCTGGCAGCTTCCATCGATGCCACCTAGCGACAGTTTATTCGTCGATTTTCTGGAAAATCAACGAAAGAGAGAGTCTGACTATTATCGCAGTGCATTTTAAAAATTAAAATCAAGTTTATTGAAGAGTCGTCAATGTGCTTTTATCATTTTACCACTAAGCTAAAATGTAAGACGAATAACGTCAAACATATGAACCTGCCTAAGGGCAGAGAACAGAAAGAAGAAGAAGATAGGGTATAAAATATTATACTTGCTGCATTTCTACTAGTCACGTCATAATTTCACTGACCAGTCTTCAACTCTCCGAATTTGTAAATTATATGTTGTCACGAATTAATTACCACGCACACGAGCAACCATCAGAATCTTTGTTCTATTGGGAAAGTTTTGGTGCATATTCAATTCACAGTCCGCATTTTTTTATCGGTTAGTCATAACACATCGTCACAGTTCTGTTGTTTTTAGGTCGTGCTCTCGTGTCTAATTGACACACCTCCGGCAGACTTCAAAGTGTTCACTACTTCAGTCATCAGTGTGACAGTGTGACCTTCCATCAGACATTAGTAAGTTTTACGACAGCTTCAGGCATTTGATACACACTAGACATGCGTGGACCGCCACGCTCCAAGGCACGAGCCGTGAACACGATACTCATCAAACATTAGATTACTAACAAGCCATTATTACACACGCCTGAGAATAATAATTATTTCTTGTCCAGGTGATTTTGTGTGAACGTTGCCAATGTCGAGTGAGCACCAGAGGGCCTGAATTCCAGCATAGAACAGAGATGATGAGTCATGCGCAATTGCGCATGCGTGGTTTTTATCATTTGCATACATCTTTTTATTGTCGTGCACTCGTGGTTGAAGATGTAACGAAAAATTTTCCGTTGTCCAGCTGCATTATCATGACCTTCTGTATAATTGTGGAATTGAGGGCATTTTCGTCTAGGAGCAAGTATACGACAAGACTTAGTGACAATAATTAAGGACATCATTCAGCCAATCATGTATCGTATCGGTCAGTTCAGTCAGTCAGTCAATCAGTCAGTCAGCCAGTCAGTCAATCAGTAAGCCCAGGCCCGGCCCTAGGGTTTGCGGGGCCCAAGGCAGCAGCAGATCTTCAAGCTTAAATTTACGCAGTTGATTTCCTGTCAATGCGGCACTGGTGGGGGAGAGTCACCTAAGATGGGACACTTAACGTTGTTTGCCAAATTTCTTTTAAGCTAAGAACACTATTTTAAAAAACAAACCACATTGATGTGGCCTGTACACAGTGGCGCAACTAGGGGGGGTGCTGGGGGTGCTTGAGCACCCCCAGGCTAAAAAGCTGACCCACGCAATTTTTCCAAATCCGATGAGTTTTTTGGTGCGTGGGGGGGTAGGGGTCATTCGGTCTTTAAGATTACACAATCAAGCAAGTTCCTTTGGCACTCGCTACTTCGCGCCATCGGCGCTTACAATAATACTTATGAGCACCCCCCAGAACAATTTTCTGGTTGCGCCCCTGCCTATACATAATTATTTGATTTTCAAATGATGCATGTTAGGTTTGCGTTTTGGCTTTTGACAAATATCGTTGCGCCAAAGCACTAATGATGCTAATTATTCACAAAGGGAAACGGATAAATTTAGGCTACATTTAGGCATAATTATTATCTCTGAAAATATCCATGTCCTAAATTTCCTGTTTTGCATTTATAAGCTGTCGTTAAAATTGTCACCTCTATCATTGTGTTTGCCCTCTCCAGCAAACATGTATGCGGAATCATTGCGGATGTCCATATGCAAATTTGAAGCAAAATGAGTTAGGCACCAATTAGTGTTTTCTGGAGAAAATTTCACATGCAAGTCAACGCTAAAAAATAGGCTAGCTGTGACTCGCCTTAAGGTTTAGCGAAGTGTCTTTCAAAATCACCATGTCACATTCGCGTAACAAATTGACTGCAAGAACAGTTGTTTTATACGACGTAATCATTGTCATTAATCGTCAAAGAAAAAAATTATATCCAGCAGCGCGGGGCCCCTGGAAGCGCGGGGCCCAAGGCGGTTGCCTCGCTCGCCTTGCCCTAAGGCCGGGCCTGAGTAAGCCAGTCGGTCAGTCAGCCAGTCAATCAGTAAGCCAGTCGGTCAGTCAGCCAGTCAGTCAGTCAGTCAATCAGCTAGTCAGTCAATCAGTCAGTCAGTCAGCCAGTCAGTCAATCAGTCAGCCAGTCAGTCAGCCAGCCAGTAAGTCAATCAGTCAGCCAGTCAGTCAATCAGTCAGTCAAGCAACCAACCTGTATATCATTCATTCATTCATTCAGCCAGCTTCTTAGTCAGTCAGCCAGTCAGTGAATCGATCGGTCAGTCAGTAGACCAGTCAGTCAAGTTGGATAAAACCTATTAAACAGTTTAAGGAAACCTTTGTGATTTCGTTCGTGCATCTATTTACGTGTGTGTGTGTGTGTGCGTGTGTGTGTGTGTGTGTGTGTGTGTGTCTGATCTGATGAGCGGGGTTGCGTGTGCTTGTGCGGTGTGTTTATTTGTTTGTATGCTATATATATACATATATATATATGTATAGCTATATATATATATATGTATATACATGCATATATATATAGTGAGCACTGAGCAATAGTGTGAATATAACAATTATACCTGATATTATTCTTTGAATAATGGCGAGTCTTCTTCATTGGTTCAATGCTGCTCCAATCCCCATCCACCTCATCCTCCTGCTCTTCCTTCTCCTCCTCTGTATCCCACTTCCCTATCCAGTCTTCATCCATCTCATCGTACTTTACATCTATGTTCGTTGCCATGGCATCCATCTCGTCATCCTCATCAGCAGCCGAAGATGGAGACAGACGATTCCTCTGCTGACCAGCGTTGCTCTCCCGATTCGGATTCGAACCTGCGACAAAAAACTCATCTCAATTACAGTTCATCATACTGATATTGTAAAGCAGGGGTGTCAAAGAGCTGGCCCGCGGGCCATTTCTGGCCCGCCGACGATTTTTTTCTGGCCCGCGGAGCCTTCCATAAAGATTACAAAATTATTTAAAATTTTGTCAAAATTTAAAAAGAACCGAAAAGTGGACATTGAATCAAGATCTTTTCATGATATTTGGACTTTTCTGGGCATTGGATGATCAAGCTTGTAGCTCCCTCTCAGATCACTACCCAATTTTGCTCAGAAACTTCGACACCCTGGCCCTCCAATTGTTAGAAGTTGTTCACACTGGCCCGCCACTTGTTGGAAGATGTTCACACTGGCCCGCCACTAAAAAAGGTTTGACACCCCTGTTGTAAAGGATATTATAATGACGACGACGACGACGACCATGCTGTGTATGCTTAATTGGTCTTCAGCAACAGTACTGCCAAGCAAAGCACAAAGATCACCGTGAAAAGAAGACGGGTGAAGCGAATATACGGAGACAGAGACAGAGACAGAGACAAAAACAGAGACAGAGACAGAGACAGAGACAGAAAAGAGACAGACTGTGAGCAAGATAGTTAGGTTAAGAGACATGTGCAGACAGAGAGGAAGAGGAAGAAAAGCATAGAGCGACAGAAACATACTGAAAGACAGAGAGAGAAAAAGAGATAGAGACAGAGACAGAGACAGAGAGATAAAACAAAGACAGATACAGAGAGACAGAGACAGCGAGAGGAAAGACGGAGAGAGAGAGAGAGAGAGAGAGAGAGAGAGAGAGAGAGAGAGAGAGAGAGCGGGATGGATTGAGATACAGAGAGAAAAGGAACAACAGAGATAGGCAGAGACAGACAACAAGACAACGACGTACAGCAAGAGACAGAGAGATATAGAGAGACAGAAAGGTAAAAACAAAGAGAGAGACAGACAGAGGGAGATAGAGACAGACAGACAGAGACAGAAACAGAAACAGAGACAGAGTCAGAGAAACATAGAGATACACACACACACACACACACACACACACACACACACGCACGCACACAGACAGAGATAGATTGAGAGGCAGACAGACAAAGAGAAAGAGGAAAACCGAGAGACAGAGAGACCGAGAGAAAGAACGGTGGTTGGTGGGAACAGAAACAGACAGAAAGAGAAAAACAGAGAGACAGAGACCGAGTCCTAGTCCTAGACGTCACACGCAGAGTACAGAATAGAGTCTTAAGAGATGTTGACGTCGATGCATGCTATCAAGAACAACGCAGGGGTCAAGAAAAACTCAAGATGGCGGTAGAGATGTTGCACGTGCGAACACAATGCGTCCAAACGTGATGAATAATGGAACTCAGCGCTTTCAAGATCTGCTTTTCAATCAGTGTTTCCAAGACTTAATGATCACATAGCGTGCAGTGCAGAATGTCGCCGCTGACAAGAAACTCTTCGCACCAAGTCCAATGCTCCAAAGACCTCTGCATTGAATGTTGCAGATTTCTACACGCTTTCACAAGTTTGCACATTTGCATGGTCTACTTGTTTCTTTTTTGCTGCATTACGTTTTTGAATTGTCAAAAAACATTGGGTGGGCTCACTGAAAATTATATAACATTTGTTATGTTATAAATGTCGTAATAAAATTTGACTTATTTGTATGTGCACTTGTTATATCGCCCCTTCAAGCTCTCGCTACTCAGAGGCGCTCCCGAATGCAGAGCGGACACTGCATTAAAATTTCACGCCGAAGAGCTGAGCAATTTTGAGTGAAGGACTTGCCAAATTAAGGTCCTTAGGCGGCGAGGTGGATTCGAACCTCGAACCTTCCGGCTCCAAGGCAACGATGCCACCACTACACCACCAGTAAATACTGCAGCGTTGCCAGTCTATATATACAGACTTAGACTTGAATTCTCTTATGGCAAAGCTTAGTGGCTCTCGACTTCTGCCATCTGTTGTCAGATATTGTCACGAAACCATTCTGTGCTGGTAAATCATCGGCATTCATTTGGACGAGGGGAAAGTCTGCTGAATATTTAATGGTTGTCTTCGAAGAGGGTTAGAGCTAACGTCAGACTGTAAGTTGCCATAGGTGATAGGATTAACCGCTGTCAAATCACCCACCGGTCTCTGCAGACTTATAACTTCACCTAAGGTCAAACAGCTGTTCCATTGAAAACACGCATGCAGATCACCTGGCTAAACATATCGTGGGGCGCGGTGGTGCAGTGGTGGCGTCGTTGCCTTGGAGCCGGAAGGTTCGAGGTTCGAATCCACCTCGCCGCGTAAGGACCTTGGCATTGCAAGTCCTTCACTCACAATTGCTCAACGCTTCGGCGTGAAACTCCGATGCAGTATCCGCTCTGCATTCGGGATCGGCTCTGAGTAGGGAGAGATTGAAGGGGCGCTATAACAAGTGCACATACAAACATTGAAAACACGCATGCGGATCACCTGGCTAAAAGCGATGTCTCACTATACAGTATACATAGACTATTAAATATAGGCCTACTGTTGTCTCATAGTTGTAGATACATCTATGTATATCTATACATTGTATATGCAGAGCAGAGCTGTGGCTTTCAACTAGACAGTGGAATGGTTTCGTGACAGCCTCTGGCAACAGATGGCATAAGTCGAGAGCCACTAAGCTCTGCCCTAAGAGAATTCGCATCTAACTCTGTATAGCCGGCAACGCTGCAGTATTTACATCATGCAATTGTGGGCCTTGTAACTATAATCCGCAAGTTGCCAGCGCCACTGAGTTCTGCCATAAGAGAATTCGCGTCTAAGAATGTTTAGCCTGCAGGATGCGCATATACTACGTTTAAGAAGCATTAACTGTATACGAGAATGAGCAGCTAGCATAGAGACCGACAGACGTAAGGACAGCCAGGTGAACAAAGCAACAGAGAGCCAGACTGACAGACAGACAGATAGACGGATAGAGACAAACACAGACATACAGAGACAGATTGTCGACACACACAGAGCGGCAGAGAAAGAAAGAGAGACAGAGAGAGATTGACAGAGACAACCACACGCAGAGCGAGAAAGACACACAGAGAGAGGCATAGCAAAAAAAGAGATATCCATAGACAGACAGACAGACAGAGGGGAGAGAAAGAGAGGAAGAGAGAGAAGAGGAAGAGCGACAGAGACGAAAAGACAGACAGATAGACAGACAGACAGACGAACAGGCAGGCCAACGACAAGAAGACAGATGGACTACTTTAGTTCGGATGAAAGAGATGGATATATATGAGCAACAGAGTGGAAGCATGGTTGGACATTGGAGAGAGAGGGATATCTTATAAGTAAATGGAAGCGACAAAGAAGACGAAGCCGGTCAGTCAATCCATTTGCTCCACATGATAATAAGCATCGTTGTCGTGCTTCCTTCTATTGTTCACGACTTGCATAGGGATGCCAGTAAAAGCTGGTCATTGTCTGTCCAATTGTATGACCATCACGATCATCATCATCATCATCATCATCGTCGTCGTCATCATCGTCATCGTCGTTATCATCATCGTCGTCGTCATCATCGTCATCGTCATCATTATCATCATTATCGTCATCGTCGTCGTCGTCGTCACCGTCATAGTGATCGTTATCGTCTTCGTCATCGTCATAGTAATCGCCATCATCATCATCATCATCATCATCATCATCATCATCATCATCATCATCATCATCATCATCATCATCATCATCATCATCATCATCAACAACAACAACAACAACAACAACATCATCATCTTTAGCAGCAGCAGCAGCAATCCATGACGCCGATCATTTAGCTGCGATGGGTACGAATAAATGATCTGCATCGTCCGTTGAATAATTGTACAAAATGGACAAATTGCAAGATGAGCGCATACATGTATTTATAGTAGTACACGTGCGCGTGTGGGCGTGTGTGCGTGTGTGTGTGTTTGCGTGTGTGTGTGTGTGTGTGTGTGTGCGTTTGCGTGCGTGCGATCCTCTTGTCCAGGTGCTGGCATGCGATTGGAATCATCAGGTGGTTTGACATGATCAGGGAAGCATTAAGCCTCTTGTAGAATGTAGACAGAGGAAATAGGGAAAGAGGGATTTGCAGTGGAAGGGTTGGAGATGGAGAGGGTGGGATGAAAGAGAGAGAGAGACAGACAGACAGACAGACAGACAGACATAGAGAAAGAGAGATAGAGATAGAGATAGACACAGGGACAGAGACAGAAACAGAAACAGAGACATAGACAGGGACAAAGACAGTCTAGACAGAGACAGAGGGAGAGATATGCAGATAGAGACTGATACAGGCAAACAAACAAACAGACTGACAAACAGACAGCCAGATAGACAAACAGACAGACACACAGACAGACAGATGGGCAGCTAAGTGGTCGTTAATCGATAGTTTCCTGCATGCTGAGTGCCACTGGCAATTCGGCATCCACATGTAAGTGGCATAGTCTTGAGAGATAGAGAATAATCGCCTGCAGACAAGACCAATCATCTTCCAGTTTTGAAAAGGTCGTCGACTAAGATAAATACAGGCTCTGTCTGTCTGTCTGTCTGTCTGTCTGTCTATGTGTCTGTCTACCTCTGTTCATGTCTGTCTGTGTCTGCCTGCCTGTGTGTCTGTGTGTGTCTGTGTGTGTCTGTGCGTCTGTGTATGTGTTTGCCTGTCTGTGTTTATCTGTGTTTATCTGTGTTTGTCTGTGTTTCTCTGTGTATGTCTGTCTGTCTGTCTGTCTGTCTGTCTCTCTCTCTGTCTCTCTCTGTCTCTCTCTCTCTTTCTCGGTATCACTGCGTTTCTGGACTTTGCCGTTGGCTGCGCAATTTCTGTATTTGCATGTCTATTGTTCTGCCTCCTGGTGTGACTGTACCTTCCTTCCTGGAAACATTTAGAGTTGAATGCCCTTCTATTCAACCCCTATAACCTGTCTGTCTGTCTGTCTGTCTGTCTGTCTGTCTGTCTGTCCGTCTGTATGTCTGTCTGTCTGTCTGTCTGTATGACTGACATTTGCATCTCTTTGTATCTTCGACTGCCCACCTCTTTATCTCTCTCTTTCCATCTTCTTCTTAATTCACCACTCATCCTTCTCATTCACTCCCTCTCTCTTATTAGTTACCTCTGGGCCTTTTGCATGAGCACTGTGAAGACTGCATTTTTATCATTTTTTCTCCTTTTAGACTTTGGTCGTTATTCTCCTTAGAATTTTATTGCTTTTCTACTATTACCATAAATTTTTCATTTCCCCTTCAATAACCATTTGATAAATTTTTCCTCAATCAGCTTTTGATCAGTTTCCTCCAATTAGCATTTTATCACTTTTATTTTTTACCATTTGATAATTTTTCCTCCAATCAGCATTTTATAATTTTCTTCTTTTATTACCATTCAATCATTTTTCTACAATTATCATTTGGTAATTGTTTCTCCAATTACCATTTCATAAATTTTCCCAGTTACCATTTAATCATTCTATCTTGTTAACATTTGATCATTATTTTTACTCCCATTAGCACCTGACCATTTTTTCTCCTATTAGCGTTTGATAATCTTATTTTCCTTTTACCATTTAATCATTTTTTTCTTCCAATTAACATTTAATCATTTTTTCCAATTAGCATATGACCATTTTTTCTCTTATTAGTTAGTTGTCTTTTTGATAGATTCCCTTCATACCCAACAACAGCAACCATGTCCACCATAATTGGATGTCTACGTCAACTGCATTCCCCGCGGAGTGACAGCTGCCCTCCACCCCCGTCAGCAAAAGATGAAACAACGTCGTCATCGACCCCTTCTCCCCTCTCCCTCACCCCCTCCCCACACCCGTCAACCGTCCCTATCAGCCGGTGACCATGATCGGCGATGATGCCTTAACGATCCCATCGGGTCTTCCCCGGTCCTTGTCGGCACCCGGTTGATGAATCGACAATCCCATTAACCGTTACATCTCCAACGGAGTCCACCAACTGAGGCTGGACGTTCGGGGCTGAACACAAAGGGTGATGATGCGTGTCTCAATGTACACTGACGGGTGTGGTGGTGTGCTGTCCCAAAGGCGTCGCGTGCTGGAGTGGGAAGAGATTAGGCAGTGGGTAGTTTCTTGCGACCACATGTACTCGTGTTGTGCTGGTTGTTCTAACTGATTGTCGTGGCGATAGAGTTGGGTGTAATTAACGCTGTCATGCGTGATTTGCTATACTCACTGTGTCTCGCTCATGTGTCTATGTCTGTCTGTCTTCCTGGCTTTGTTTCTCTGTTTCTGTCTGTCATTCTATCTCTGCCTCTCTGTCTATGTCACTCTGTTTCTGTCACTCTGTCTTTGTCTCTCTATCTCTCTGTCTCTCTGTCTATGTCTCTCTCTATCTATGTCTCTCTCTTTCTATGTCTTTCTCTGTCTATGTCTCTGTCTCTGTCTCTATCTGTCTCAGTCTGTTTCTGTCTGTTTCTGTCTGTCTCTGTTTCTCTGTCTCTCTGCTTCTCTGTCTCTCTGTGTGTCTCTATCTTTCTGTCTCTCTCTGTCTGTCTCTGTCTGTCTGCCTCTATCTGTCTGTCTGTCTGTCTGTCTGTCTGTCTGTCTGTCTGTCTGTCTGTCTGTCTGTCTGTCTGTCTGTCTGTCTGTCTGTCTGTCTGTCTGTCTGTCTGTCTGTCTGTCTGTCTGTCTGTCTCTCTCTCTCTCTCTCTCGCAGTGGTGTCGTAATCCACGGGTGATCAATTAACGAGTCAAAAATAACACCGCAACTCAGAGCAGCGTTAGATGCATTGCGAAATTATTAGAAGAGCGTCGATCGCGAGTGACATCCGGGATGAGCGCTTGCTCTGTGGGGAACTCCTCTCACCGCCTAAAACCCCCACTGAGCTGCACTTTCCCCATCTATTTCGTTAATGTCATCCGCTTAATCAGCCACGAATAGAAAAGCAATAAATACTTGAGGAACGAGTAATGAAAAGATAAATAGCGAAGGATTGAGCGACGGTTATGATTTGCGAAGAAACAAATTGGCCTAACGAAGAAACAAGTGACGGTTGCGAAGAAATAAATGACGAATAAATTATAAGTTACGATTTTACGAAGAAACAACCAGCGAAGAAATAATTGACGTTGCAAAGAAACAAATAGCGAAGAGATAGGTTACAAGTGGCGTTACGGAGAAAAAATAGCGACAAAATGAGTGACTGCTACGAAGAAATAAACAGCGAAGAAATGAGTGACGTTACGAAGAAACAAACAGCGAAGAAATGAGTGACGGTTGCAAAAAACAAATAGCGAAGATATGAGTAACGTTACGAAGAAACAAATACCGAAGATATGAGTGCCGGTTATCAAGAATCGAATAGCAAAGAAATGAGTAACAGTAAACAAAGAATCAAAATATATACCGAAGAACATCAAACTCAAATATCGTTGAAGCAAAACGCCGAATAATTTTGAACTTGATTTCCGTACAGAAGAAGTCTGACGCTTCATTAATTGCTCGCAACGGAAAGAAATCCGTGGACAGATGTTCGGCGAATGTGTAATTCTATATAGACAGCACATGGATCGGCATCTGCGGGATGTGATTGGAGGAGGAGGGGCATGGAGATTGGAGAGTCCGTGTAATGAAACCCAACACCTGCTATATTAGAGCGATCTGTCCGAAACCTCAGCTACCATCAGCATCAAATCATCCACTATATACCCGCATCACTCCCTGTTGCGGAGGATGCTCCAGCACAGCAGGAGTCATGCTGGCAGTTAGAAGGACCCTCCCTCCCTTCTGTGGCGACGGCTGATGAGCCTGGTACAGAGGAGAGCGGTGAGCTTGAGATGCTATTCAAGTGTGAAGGTAGAAGAGTTGTTGAATATCTGTCGGATTATTTTTTCTGATCATCGGCTCAATTGAAAAACGACCATGGCAGTAGACAATGGTGCGCTATAGAAGTCATCAGAATAGAATAGGAGAAAAGAGAATAGAAGAGAAGACAATAGGAGAGAAGACAATAGAAGGGAAGAAAATAGGAGAGAAGAGAACAGTGCAGGCGCTAGCACCCCCCCCCCCCCGTTACCCCCTGTTGGGGCCTTCCAAATTGTAACCCACTTAAACAATTTTAGCAGTAACTGTTACTATAGGCCTACCTGGTATGATATCGAGGTGACCAGTCGTCGATTGTTGGTCGAAACTGTTGTGTCCCTCGCACGTGTAAACACCTGAGTCTATCAACATGAGGTCCTCGATTTTTAATCTACAATCGAAATACAGAATGAAATCGATTAAAAAAAATAGTTGGCTCAACCAAACTTAATGTGCGCGGAGAATAATTGTTCAACACAGTCATGAATGTCTTCGATTAATTAATAATTTATGGTACTAAACAAGTGAAAATGTTTCCGTCTGTAGCTTATGTATACAGGGCTACCATTTGCATATGTCAGTGTAGTTATTATTGACAGCGCATCAAAAAGTCCATAATAATTATCACAACAATTGCAGAAGTTGGTGTAAATTGAAAACAATTATTATAGCGGTGTATAAATTTGGATCAAAAGTCACCCATCATGATCATACAGACGTAAAAGTCAAACCATAAAAATCATAGATACGATTGGTAAGCTTATATCGGGGGATTGTTTTCAATATAGGCATACCCTATACTCAGATACATTGTATATGCTGCATTCATTAATACGGCAAGCGATAAAAATTATAATAGGGCTATGCGTTTGGTCTATTATTGTCACTATAGAAAAAATAATGTAAGCACTTCTACTGCAAGCAATGCCATGCAAGATACTTAGACCTAACCAGAGTCTAAATAAAAAAAATATAATTAGCATTTGAAATTCTTTCTAAACGTAGACATTCTTGACAAAAAGGGGCAAATTACAGCTGCAAAAATAATTACCAGCGTCTTAATAATTGTCGCTTTGATTACGCAGACGAATAATTGCTAATTTATGCGCATAATTAGAATTGTGGCACATCAAGCGCTGAGCAATGACGCTGTGTTACGCATAACATTTACATAAATTATGCGTAAAGTATTGAAAAGTTCGTAACTTCACTGGTTTTTCCCCTCACCTTGATCCCCAGGGTGTCGTCTTGACGTCCCTTCTGCCCCTCTCATCATCGCTCGAATCTGGAATCAACGCACCGTTGTGACGCCACCTATAGCGCGGCAGAGGGAAACCCGTTATTTCGCAGCGAATGCGTACAGTCTCGCCTTCGTATTTCGTCACATTCAACATGGCGACGTCGAGCTGAACGTAACCTGAAACAAGGTTAAGATGGCGGCCTCGTTAGGGACTCCATCTATTACACTTCTTTACAACTCAGTGTTTTAGTTCATGTGTAAAATTTCAGTTAGGCCTACATAAGCACACTTATAACTCTTCGTATTCTAAGATTAATAAGAACACGAATAACAATGACAGTGAATGAATAACAATAGTCAGACTTCATTTTCTTAGTCTCGTCAATTCAAATATACTCTGCCAAAGTTAAGAAAGTTAATTTACAGCAAGTTAACTGGCTTACAGGCTAATGTAAATAGGCTTATCGAAAATTAATGATATAGGCTAACCATAGCCTCGTATATGTATATAAAAATATATTCATAATATAGATGTATAAGTATGTACATGTATGTATATACAAATTATATATATATACACACATATTGGGCATGTATACCGAAAGAAAGAGACAGACAGCCAAAGAGAAGCAGACACTGTCAGAGAGGCTTACGGATCTGTGAATATAGGCTTACGTGAGTGGACTCAGGGATTTCACGCGTCCACATGCAGTGCACACCGCTGCAGGTCAAAGCTTTCACAAAGCTCAAGTCATGAGCATATGGTTGTTACAAAGACATGATATGCATATTATATATATACACACACATATATAATATATATATATATATATATATATATATATATATATATATATATATATATATATATATATTGAAAGACGACGACTTGTGTATTAAATGGACGAAGGCGTGCGACGTCTGCATAATGGATGTTACTCAGAGCGAATGATCGCTTTAAAAGGACAACTCCTCCTTTCCCTTTTTCCTTTTTCCTTTCCCAGATTTTCCGTCTTCAGTCACCAGAGTGCATCATCGTCGTCTTCCCTGGCTCGAGTCATGCGGAAAATTACCATATTTGTGTCGGTAATTAGGTTTCCCGCCTCACTCGTGATTCGCTAATCCAATTCAACAGCGCAGACGACTCGACCATCTGCCATCTTCGATGGTACTATGCGATGACCGATTCTGGATCTACTTTGCACGCATGTAGAACAGTAACAAGATCGCGAATGACGTCGTCGTGTTCGCACGTGCTGGTTACAAAAGCACGACATGGAGGTGGGGTGGAATGGACATATGCATTGGGGGGGAAAGGGGTGCGGATTCCAATGCTTCAAATGAGGGCAAAGCCTGTTTGGGGCAGGTTAGTGTGTGTATGTGTATGTCTGTGTGTCAGTTTCTGTGCGTGTGTGTGTCTGTCTGTGTCAGTTTGTCCGTCTGCGTGTCTGTGGATGTGTCCGTGTGTGTGTCGTTTTTCAGTCTGTGTGTGCCTGCTTGTTTGTGTGTCTGTCTGTGTGTCTATGTGTGCTGCCGTGTGTGTAAGCTTGTGTGCGTGTCTCTGCGTGGGACTCAGTAAGTGTGTGTCTGCATGTGTTGGTGTGTTCATGTGTCTGTGTGCTTGTATCCATCGGGTCTTGCATATTCCATTGCGCGTGTTCAATCGTCTGGTAATTTCGATGCAGATTGACTAAATAAAATGTCGTCGCTGATCACGTTCCAACCTAGCCTCTTCTTCTTCTTCTTCTGTGTTCATCGTCAAAGCGGAACATTGTTCTCCGAATGCGCTCTGCCTTCGACTTCGACTCAATTATCGCCACATCCGTTCGTTGCTCGTTCTGACGATGCAAGTCTGTCTGTTTGTCTGTCTGTCTGTTTGTCTGTCTGTCTGTTTGTCTGTCTGCCTGTCTGCCTGTCTGCCTGTCTATTTGTCTATCTGTCTGTCTGTCTAATTTGTCTGTCTGTCTCTGTCTGTATGTCTGTCTTTGTCTGTATTCTGTATGTCTGTATTCTGTATGTCTGTCTGTCTGCCTTCTCTTCTGTATGTCTGTCTGTCTGTCTGTCTGTCTGTCTATCTGTCTGTCTGTCCGTCTGTCTCTGACATCGTTTGGCGAGGTAATAATTGTGCGACTTTGGTGGTTACCCGGCTGCGGAGGAGAGAAGTCGATGATGACGAAGAGGATGCGGAGAATCTTGCAGCAGCCTCTGTATCCGATGGATGGATGGGAGATGCGTGCATGACATTATACAGGGAAGTCGAAAGGGCGCGAATGAGGTTTGCTGAGCGAGGACGAATAGACGACAGGAAGAAATAGAATTTGTGTGGAATATAGATGGAACATATGGTGGATTATCATATCATTCATATGGTACAGCGCTGATAGGCCTATGGAAAATGGAAATTGAGTGCTGTGCTGAGGAGATTGGAGCTAAGCAATGGATATGTGAGTTCTATAATCCAGCAGATATAATATAGGCATAGGGCTTAATGAATAAGGCTTGGACATCAGTGCGTTGTATTATAGGCATAGACTGTACTGCAGGCCCCGATCCTTTGACTTATATTCTATCAAATTCTAAGTCCTCTAGCTTCAAGCATGGTCAAATCGTGAGAATCCTCTGAACGGAGTAGCCTATTGCCTGAACTTCAACATTAATTATAGGTTCTATTGGTCCATTAGTAAACTACCCAACGTGATACTTCTTACTTGAAAAGTTGGTTTGTGTACTATAATAATAGGCCTACACGTGTACAGAATGGGTGCACACGATAGTGATCGTTTGTGCGCTCAAACTGGAGGGAACACTGTATGGTATGCAATACTTGCATAGGCCTGTATACCTCGCATAATGTAGGCTACGCATAGCTCGAAGGCTATAATACGGCCGAGAGCGTCGGAAAGATAAAAAGGCGGCTGTGGTCTTTGATCTTATATTCAACCAATGCTTTTCACTTTAACCAGAACTAGTACTACTGTGTGTTTGTGTTATAATATCGACAACGATGTTAGACTTGGGGAACGATTAATCACTGTGGTTGTCAATGAAAACTTCACATCTCAATTCAAGAAACGATAATTGTCACTGTCAATGTTTTTTTACTCTGCTAAAATCCGAACTGCATGCTAACGGTACAGCCAAGTAAATAATTATAGGTTAGACTACACGCTCTTTAAAATTGACCTATATTTTTACGGGAACTAGGCTATATAGATATATTATATAGTTTCCTCTAACAGTCTGTGAAGCCACAAAAGTAGTGTATCTCTTTATCCAAATCAGCAATGCGTGCTACTATAATTGTACATTTAATTCATTCGTACATTCACATTTGTACATTTTATTCATTCGTACATTCACATTTGTACATTCAATTCATTCGTACATTTACATTTGTACATTTTATTCATTCGTACATTCACATTTCTACATTTAATTCATTCGTACATTCACATTTGTACATTTTATTCATTCGTACATTCACATTTGTACATTTAATCCATTCGTGCATTCACATTTGTACATTTTATTCATTCGTACATTCACATTTGTACATTTAATTCATTCGTGCATTCACATTTGCACATTTAATTCATTCGTACATTCACATTTGTACATTTAATTCATTCGTACATTCACATTTGCACATTTCATTCATTCGTACATTCACATTTGTACATATCAGATTAACATTGGTTTTTCAGACCATATTGCATCTCACTATGAAGCAATTTTATTCAAGAAAACCGTTCGTTTGCAAAATAACGCAAATAGTTATTAAGAATGTAATTATGAACATGCAGTGACGTATCAAATTTTACCAAGAAGCAGACACATAAAAAATATGTTCCCTCACTGCAGCGTATATACACGCCTGTTTCTGAAAGCTCTCAAAGACTCGTTTTCGAGACAATGTTATTGCTTGTTGCTGTAAACTAATATTAGTCACGAAAGAAAAGATGACAGACTATTATTTTTATACGGTAACATCATCTTCAACTAATTGCAGCTTTTACATCGAATATATGCAGTGCTTTGTTACAGCAGCAGAAACATCAGCTTCTTTCTCATCCCTATACCTACATACATAATCTCTTTTCCTCGCTGTGTTAGAGTTCCATGCATGCATGAGTCTCCCGCGTGTAAATTAATTTCAGCTGTCAACTGCAACTGACAGTTTTGTTCATTGTTACGACGGCTAATGTGCATGGCAAAGTGTTTCCAAGAGTCACTCGAGAATGACATTGTGTTGCCAGCCTCTCAGTATAGACTATAGGCCCCTATGCTTGGCGTTAGTATTGTGGGGCGCGGTGATGTAGTGGGTATTTTTGTTGCCTTGCAGCCGGAGGGTTGAAGGTTCGAATCCACCTCAAGTTGCCGCGTATAGGGACCTTTTGCAAGTCCCTCACTCGCAATTGATCAGCGCTTTGGCGTGAAACTCCGATTCAGTGTCCGCGCTGTATAGTCGGGAGCGCTTTTGGGTAGAAATATTGACGGGGCGCTTTAACAAATACAATCAACTCCGCCACTGCCCGTGCTTTGTAACTGCCAGTCCCAAGCCTGAACAATGAAGGAGGGCGACAATAATCGTTATTTATAATTTTATTTGACACAGTGCCGTAAAATAGCATCAAGTTAGTATAATTATAATCAGAATGTGAAGAAGGTTAACGGTTATTGCACGGATGCTTCAAATGGATGACTGTGAAGTGGAACTTAGACAGCACGCCCCCCGTTCTCTGATCCTTTGTCACAGTCGAACGAGTTTCTTTGTGTGGCGTTTAAAAGAATAAGTGGCATCCCTTAAAGTCTGTCAGCAGACATCAATCGCGGGAAACAAAGTCAGAGGCCACCGACGTGATGACCAGGTCACCGCAGCATGTCCACTTGTGTTGTCGAAAGAGTGAAAGGACACACGCAACCACGAATGTCCATTATGTCCTCTGCGCTTGTAATGAGGACGGCAGTTGGCATTATGACCCTTCTTCTTCTTTCGACGCTTAATTCCATTCTTCGCGATTTGAGTTCTGCCCCCCAATTTTTATTCGCTCATTGTTCTTCTTTCGACTGTCATTCTTCGCGATTTGAGTTCTGCCCCCAATTTTTATTCGCTCATTGTTGTCTGGCATGGTACCTGCTGCGAACACCTGTTGGAGGAGTACCACACATTTATAGAGTCTACCTTTATGCGGTTCAAATTAATACCGGCCGTCTGCTGGCTGTATTATACGAACATTCACACACGGATAATGATCGACAGATGTCAAACCCCATGCAGTGTGTCAATTCGCCAGGACTGCAGAAGATAATGCCAATTACTGTGTGTGAATGATTGCATGTCAGGTCCATCTTGATATGCTGTATAGCTCGAACACTGGCATCTCAAATCTCAGCAAGTCAGAGTTAAACGAACGGACATGGTTATTGTCGAATGTCCGAGTCCTTTTCCGTTGTTAAACTTTACCTTAATTTGAAAGTGGTGCGCATTAATTTTATAGCCTACTATTAAGACGGTGGGGAAAGACTCTTCATGTAACGAATTAAGCATTTAACGCGTTTGATCTATAAAGGGAAGGGAAGAAAAGACAGAGACAGTGCTGCAGAGCATAGGCGTAGGGGACATTTCAGGAGTGGGGGGGCAAAAGTTAAACTTTTGCCCGAAAAATTTTTTCCGTCCGGCCGAAAATTCCCGTAACTTTTTTCTTTTTCCGCCCGAAAAAATCTGACGACCCTTTTTTTTTTTTTTTAGTCGTCCGGTCGAAATTGCCCGAAAATTCCCGTTACTTTTCCGCCCGAAAAATCTGACGACCTTTTTTTTTTTTTTTTTTTTAGTCGTCCGGTCGAAATTGCCCGAAAATTCCCGTTACTTTTCCGCCCAAAAAATCTGACGACCTTTTTTTTTTTTTTTTTTTAGTCTAAATTCCGAAAGGACTGCTTGCCCGAAAAACCACACTTGCCCGAAATTTGGGGGGGCATTTGCCCCCCCTGGACCCCCGTCTCCTACGCCTATGCTGCAGAGTGAGAATTGCAGAATTGCCGGAGCGTTGGGTGGGTTTTAACCCCCTGTCTTTCTTAGAGGCCCGTAGTATAGTCTGTTTTTGACATCCAAATTCCAAGAGGATCATGTCATGTCATGTCATGTCGCCATCGCCGCATCGCGACGGTTGGCTACATGACTGTACGGTCGTTTTCCCACAATTCTCACACTGCAGTGCTGTATGCATATAAAATTAATATGTTTCACTTTAAAACAGTTTAATTTTGGAGTTCGCGAAATATCATCGTCTTCTCATGTAGTCATTGTGCGTCGTATTTTCGTTGATATCTTCAATCGGCAATCTCACTGTCGTTTGGGAAAAGGACCCGTGGTGCATTGGATAACACTGTACACAATTACATCATATAGATCAGAGGAGCTAAGTTCGATCCCCGAAGCTACCGTAGGATATAGATGTGCTTTGTAGAATGCTATTAGCGCCGTTGTATGGCAGGCTTTCTGTTCTGAACGTATAGTTCAGATTGGTGTTAATTAAGATGACTGATGTATGCTGAAACCGGTTGCGGTCTGTCAACCGGATTGTTCAATAAATGAAAAATTGTTTTAGAAAAATTGGTCTCTGTCTCTCTCTGTCTCACTCTGTGTGTGTCTCTCTCTGTCTCTGTCTTTTCTTCGCTTCCCTTTCGTTCTTTCGTTCTGTCTCTGTCTGTCTCTATCTGTCTCTCTTCGCTCTTCTCTCTCTCTCTCTCTCTCTCTCTCTCTCTCTCTCTCTCTCTCTCTCTCTCTCTCTCTCTCACACACACACACACACACTCTCTCTCTCTTTCTCTCTATCTCACTCTGTCTTTCTCTCTTTCTTCTCTGTATGTTTGTCTGTCTCTGTCTATGTCTCTGTCTCTCTGTGTCTCTTTCTGTCAAATAATTGCAACACTCAATTATAACTGAACCCAATGACCGAGAGACGTGACATAATATTATATTCCAAGAGACGTGACGTACATGTACATTGTACAGAATCAGATTCTGGTTATGTTAAACAGAACCATTTCCCGAACATTGCCTTATCCAGATTCTCGCCATCATCCAGTCTATTGCTGGATCAGATAACAGGACAGCGACTAATGGAAGGCATTACGGTCTGCAGCCATTATAATGGTCAGTATTTAGCGGTCTGTAGTTAAGAGTCTCTGGTCATCTGTGTCTGTCAAGTCTAGTCACATGACCTTTGACCTTGAGGTGATGCAGAGGGCGTGTCTTAGCCGTGTCAGCCTTTTCCATCCATTATGGGTCGGGTAACATGGTCATTGGTCACCAGTTTGGCTTCTTTGACCGAACTTATTACAGACGACGACGAAGACGACGAAGACTTAGAGATGCCACAAGCCAAATTTCGATAATAATCAGATGGTGGTATACAGACAGACACCTGGGACACAGACAGAGAGAGATAAAGAGACAGACTGCTAGGCAGACAAGACAAGATGCAGCAGACTATTCTACTGTAAAGACAGACAGCAGAAACACAGATATAGTCAGACTAGAGTCACTAGACAGGAGTAACCTTAAATAGGTGCACGGTGCGCACGCAGACTGCTCTATAGTGTGCAGGGATAAGGGATGACAGAAAAAATTGCATTTCAGATGACAGGAAAAAAATTTATGTGCGAATGTTAGTCTGTCTGCTTGGTTGCTCTCCTGATTGAGTTCTGGAGTAACACACGTACGTACAGACAGACATACATACTTCCAGACATACAGACATGCATACAGACAGACAGACATACAGACACACATACATACAGACAGACGCACAGACAGACGCACAGACAGACACACAAGAATATGACTGACAGGCAGAACATTGGACGCACAGGCACACACACACGTAAACACACATACGCACGGACACACAGACAAGCACACAGTCAGGCAGAAAGTTACACAGGAAGAGGACAGACAGACAGACAGACAGACAGACAGACAGACACAAAGGCTGGAAGACATAAACTTACACAGACGGTTAGACGAACTGAGAAAGGTGTTTCATCCTTCAGAGGACGCTGTTGTAATTTTCGCACCAGTGCAGTCCAAAGCAATAACTAACTTACCCACCAAATAAAGACCGCAAGGAAAATAACGAGAGGACAATTATAATGATTTCTCCCCATCACATAACGAACGATCCCTTATTTCGAGCGTCATTCGACCCATCGAAGAAAGGTTAGACCTATTTAATCGCCAAATTAATGCCCTCCTAAATGCCATCGTCACAACAATTAGGGCTAATTATGGTCACGACACCCGCGAAGCACAGCGTGCCTGAATTACCTGAATTACGGCTTCCTAATAACACTTAGCCCTAATTATGGTCTAATTATTGCGGCAGTGTATAGATGTCGGTGGCTTCTAATTCCTGTCACGCGTCATCCAGCCGGACACTGCCCAGTTACGTTTTGCTGACCTTTTCAGAGCACATACATGTCAGAGCACTTACATGTTGCCATTGTGCACTACGCAGTGCATTATTATGATGCCTGATTCCATCAGACATTAGCATGACAGGAACGCTTTTCAGTGACGTAGCTAGCGTTGGGCTTGGGGGGGCTTAAGCCCCCCCAAACGAAGCTGAAGCCCCCCCAAATGAAATCAAGCCGTTGTATGCTTACGGCTAATTTAAATAGACTATACCGCATGGACGGCGTACATGCAGTTACGGACGACCGGCCATGACTGCCTAAAAATGGCTCCATTTGAGGTCGACACAGCCAAAAATGCGCTGGTCGCTGGGGCTCCGCCCCAGACCCCGCTGGGGAGCTTACGGAAAAGAGAAAACTTTATTGTTATCCTGGTAGCTTGAGCCTTGCGACACTGAAAAACGACTTATTCTTACAATTTTCGAAACTTTTTCGTTCACAAATAGCTGGCAAACAAGAGCCTTAAAATGGCTCCATTTGAGGTCGACACAGCCAAAAATGCGCTGGTCGCTGGGGCTCAGCCCCAGACCCCGCTGGGGGAGCTTACGATAAAGAGAAAACTTTATTGTTATCCTGGTAGCTTGAGCCTTGCGACACTGAAAAACGACTTATTCTTACAGTTTTCGAAACTTTTTCGTTCACAAATAGCTGGCAAACAAGAGCCTTAAAATGGCTCCATTTGAGGTCGACACAGCCAAAAATGCGCTGGTCGCTGGGGCTCAGCCCCAGACCCCGCTGGGGGAGCTTACGGTAAAGAGAAAACTTTATTGTTATCCTGGTAGCTTGAGCCTTGCGACACTGAAAAACGACTTATTCTTACAATTTTCGAAACTTTTTCGTTCACAAATAGCTGGCAAACAAGAGCCTTAAAATGGCTCCATTTGAGGTCGACACAGCCAAAAATGCGCTGGTCGCTGGGGCGGAGCCCCAGACCCCGCTGGGGGAGCTTACGACGCTCCCCCAGACCCCCTAGTCGAGACGAGCTTCGTGCCTTCGGCACTCGCAACTTCACGACCAATTACATACAGCGTCCTGACACTTCTTCTTTACACTTTAAGCATTGGTCATACTTAAGGCTTAAGCCCCCCCAAACGAAAAATCCTAGTTACGTCCCTGACGCTTTTCATCATCATAATAATAATTTAGTTTTATAAATCCTGAGGTATCATTTATACCGCAGGTATAAAATATAATAATAATGATAATAACAATAATAATAATAATGATGATAATAATAATAAGCTTTTTTAGCGCCCGAGGTATATGATCCCTCAGGCTTTAAAAACATTAAATACTAAAAGCTGTGTTGTTCTGGAGTTAGCGATCATCGTCACCGGTCGATTGTGCAAAGGTAGAGCGAAAAGAAACAGCGTTAAAGCGTTAAGCGTTGTGTACAAACAGAAAAATAATCAGCTTAATAATAATCAGCTAAAAATAATAATAATAATAATAATAATAATAATAATAATAATAGCCGTTCCAGAATACAATTTTTTAAAGTCTCCGGATAATTTTTTGAAATCCCGAGGGATCTGAGATACCTCGGGTAAAAAAAATAAATAATAATAATAATGATAATAATAATAATAATAATAATACACACATATTTCCTTAAAAAACTGACAAAGTCGTTTGCAGACTTATAAAGATGACCGTTTTCAACATTAATTTAGGCAACGCAGTCATCGAATCCTAGATCTCTCGGCGTCTTGACTGTTCGGGTATGTTGTGCCTAAAGTGGACAGTTTCCTATTTGCAGGGCGACTGAAAGGCGCTGGAGCATGCAGATGGTTCGTCTCACGCTGGTCACCTTTGACTGCAGAAATCTGTCCTTCTACTTCTTGAGAAAAGGCTTGCCAAAGGTCCCTGCGCGGCGGCTTGAGGTGGATTCGAACCTGCAACCTTCCGGCTGCAAGGCAACGAACGTACCCACTACACCACCGAGCCCCACATGTACAAGTCATGCACGAGAAACTTAAGAGAGTCGGAATCCCAGCCTCTTGCTGTTCAGACTGCAACACGTACGAAAAGATTGATTTTGATAATTATGTCAGCACTCAGCATATTGCTCTCCGTATTACGGGACACGCAGAGGTGGCAGGAGCTGACCGATGCAATGGCCAAAGAACTGTGGTTTCTTGAGCAGCTTCTTGTTTGCTCGTGCATCGCATGTACACGCTGGACCCGTTGGTTTAGTGGGTACGTTCGTTGCCTTGCAGCCGTAGGGTTGCAGGTTTGAATCCAACTCAAGCCGCCGCGCAGGGACCTTTGGCAAGTTCTTCACTCGCAATTGCTCAGCGCTTTGGCGTGAAACTCCGATTCAGCGTCCGCGCTGTAGTCGGGAGCGCTTCTGAGTAGAATATTGAGGGGCGCTATGACAAGTGCGAATACATTGGCTTACTATAGAGTGACATGTTTCAGCAACATACACTTGATACAAGCACTTTGTTTGTTTGTGTGTATGTGCACTCAGAGGCGCCCCCGAATGCAGAGCGGGCACTGCATCGGAGTTTCACGCCGAAGCGCTGAGCAATTGTGAGTGAAGGACTTGCCCTAGGTCCTTACGCGGCGAGGTGGATTCGAACCTCGAACCTTCCGGCTCCAAGGCAACGACGCCGCCACTTGCTGCGAGGTCACGAGTCTCACAACGAGGTCAATTGGCGAAAACCAGCAGCTTTATAAAAAAACTTAATTGCCTACCTCCAGCTGTTGAAGTCTTGTGTGCTTCATCGAAGACCAATGAAAGCTCAGCATTGGTTGCACGAAACCCGGATAGAAAAAGAACGACGAAACATATTGTTCGCCACACCATCATCGACGTCATTGCTGACGTATGCGTTGCGCTATTTGACCAACCACAATTGCTGTTGCTAATCATTTACCTCCTATCACAATATTCCAACTCACTCAACGCCGCTGACAACCGAACACCATGATCTTGCTACTACTATAAGTATTAATAATTAATTGTTGTTTACAATTCCAATAAAATTGATGTCGTAAATTGCTACAAAACTGAATCTTCTCTTATAAGTCCTTTAGATGAAACCTCGCTGCTACAAAAACAGAAACAGAAACAGAACTCCGCCACTGGTCGCACTCTGCCAGTGCCAGTCCCAAGCCTTGATAAAGGAGGAGGGCGTCGCTAATGGTCTTTGCTACCACACAGTGACGTCAAACTGCAACTACTACTCGCTGCTACAACTCAGTTGATGTCCGAAAGAAGAAGAAGTAGAAAACTCTCTTCCATAGCCTACCCGACGTATATCAGTTTCCACGTTTCCGGCAATAATAATTACGTAGCGCCAGCATCACACGACACACGCACGTGCGAAGCGCCTCGACATATAATATTTCTCGAGCGGTTCGTTGTCTCTTTCGTCTTGCAAATATTATTCAAAATTATTCGAAGTTATGACGACCAGCACGTTACCAAGGCGACGACCGACCTGGCGCAATATCATGCACTAATTGAGCACCTATATGATCAGCACAGCTGCTGAGGAGGCTGAGGATGAGGAAGACGATGATGCCGATGATGCCGAGGTGATGCCGATGGTGATGCCGATGATGGTGATGATGCTGATCCGAGGTGTATACATGCGCTCGACCGACGTTCCAATCGCGATATTAGCTCACCGTCCGTTGCCGCAGCGCGCTCTGCCGGCGAAAGAGAGAGAGAGAGAGGTAAGCCTCTTAGCAATGCAAGGCGATGGACAATGATGCACTGGACTAACGCGACGACAGCATCAGCAGCAGCAGCAGCAGCAAGTCCACCACAAGACACAGCGATGGATGGATGGAGGGAGGATGAAGGTATACACAGGGAGGGGAGCGCGCACCTTGCAGCGAGCGGCAGCCATGCAGAAGAGAGCGTTGATACACGTGGTTACTTCTCTGCACTGACTTGCTCTTGCTCTCTCGGCCGCGGCTGGTGCATGGCACAGCGCTGGTGCAGTGGTTGTAGCCGTGTGCTGTCGATCTGCTTTGGCGCATTGTCAACCGGTCGGGTCGGACCAATGAGCGGTTGGAAGGAAGCCAACTGCCTTCGGGAACCTCTCTCTCTCTCTCGTCACTGACCGCCAACGACGACGACGACGTTGACTCGGGGGTTATCGCCTGCGATGTGGCCGTTGAGAAGCTGGCTGTCAAAGGAGCCGCCAACGACAATGGTTGAGAGTGGATGGACGGACGGACGGAAGGATGTACGGATAGGCGGAGGGGCGGATCCAGGGGGGGGGCAATCCGGCCATGGCCCCCCCCATTGAAAACTGCCATGGGACGTGGCCCCCCCCCCCATTTGGTGCGAAATTAGCAATACGAATATGGGTACAATGGATATTGGCCCCTATTCGGAAAATTGTATGGGACGTGGCCCCCCGTTCGGTTTTGAAGTTGAGGACTAAAAAAAAGGTCATCAACTTTTTTGGCGGATGAAATGGTATGTTTTTCCCAAAAATTTTGGCAGATGACTAAAAAAAAAGGTCATCAACTTTTTTGGCGGATGAAATGGTATGTTTTTCCCGGAAATTTTTGCAGATGACTTAAAAAAACTTTTTCTTATAAATTTTCTTGATTTTCCCCTAGATTTTGGCCCCCCCTAAAACAGTTCTGGATCCGCCAATGGATGGACGGACGGAAGGATGGACGGATAGACGGACGGATGATCTGACTTTGATGGAGGTTTTTAGTTGTGTTATTTGCAGGTCTAACGTAAGTTGTGCCTAATAAAGTCTGATTGGGTTTAGAAATTTTTAATAGCGACCTTCGATAGACATTGTTTAATCCCGTGTCTCTGTCTCTGTCTCTGTCATCCACTCTCTCAGTCTCTCACTTTGCCTATGTCTCTATCTATCTATCTATGTATGTATGTATGTATGTATGTATGTATGTATGTATGTATGTATGTATGTATGTATGTATGTATGTATGTATGTATGTATGTATGTATGTATGTATGTATGTATGTATGTATGTATGTATGTATGTATGTATGTATGTATGTATGTATGTATGTATGTATGTATGTATGTATGTATCTGTCTGTCTGTCTGTCTGTCTGTCTGTCTGTCTGTCTGTCTGTCTGTCTGTCTGTCTATCTATCTATCTATCTATCTATCTATCTATCTATCTATCTATCTATCTATCTATCTATTTATCATCTATCTATCTATCTATCTATCTATCTATCTATCTATCTATCTATCTATCTATCTATCTATCTATCTATCTATCTATCTATCTATCTATCTATCTATCTATCAATCATCTATCTATCTATCTATCTATCTATCTGTCTGTCTGTCTGTCTGTCTGTCTGTCTGTCTGTCTGTCTGTCTGTCTGTCTGTCTGTCTGTCTATCTATCTATCTATCTATCATCCATCCATCCATCCATCCATCCATCCATCATCCATCCATCCATCCATCCATCCATCCATCCATCCATCCATCCATCCATCCATCCATCCATCTATCTATCTATCTATCTATCTATCTATCTATCTATCTATCTATCTATCTATCTATCTATCTATCTGTCTGTCTATCTATCTATCTGCCTGTCTGCCTGTCTGTCTTTCTGTCTATCTATCTATCTATCATCTATCTATCTATCTATCCATCATCTATCTATCATCTATCATCTATCTACCTCTACCTATCTCTCTGTATGCCTGTTCTATGTCTGTTTATCCGCCCGACCGTTCGTCAAGCTAACCATCTCTTGCCATCCATCGAATCTAGCCCACCCACTCACTCCTACATCTATCCACCCATCCATCCGTCTATCCACCCATCTATCCGTCTATCCACCCATCTATCCGTCTATCCATCGAATTACCAGAACCACCCACCCACTGATCCATCCATTCATCCATTCCCCACAAAATCTAAAACCAACAGTTCATCCTATCATTCACACATATATATATACATATATATATATATATGTAAATATGATGTAAATATATGCATATAAATATTATATATTTAGTGTAAGCAGCTGTTTGGTAACGCAAAGTGTATAATATATATATATTCATATATATTTGCATACATACATAAATTATGCATAAATGCATATTTAATGAAGTAAACGGCAGTGCACGTATAGTATTTGACGTCATAGAATTTCCTTTTAATAGGCCTACTTGACGTTCCGTTTAAACTGAAAAAGTCCAGCAAAACAACTCAAATAAAGTCCTAAAAGTTCAAAGTCTGTTCAGCTACAGATCTAACGAAAGACGCTTTGTTGACATGATTTATAACTGAAAGTAACTATTATCAGAAGCAAATTTCAGATAACCAAACAATAATTAATTAATACATGCACGAATTAAGTCAGGTCAAGAAGATCTTATGTTTTTAATGTAAACGTTATCACGAAAAACACTTAATGACTGCAGATGAGATAATTTACAACGTTTCAGATATACTCAGGTGAATCAGGTCAGATGAAGAGAGCTATAGAGGGTTGACCCCTCCCCCCCCCCCACTGACAACTTAAGCACTGGATTAATGCTCTGTTACGTATAATAAGGCCAATAATAATTATTGAGAAAATGCCTAAATTAACGAATAATTCGAGTGTAAAACTGTACAAACAATGAACAAACATATTATACATAATTGAGACTTGGATATGAATGATTCAAATTAAGTAATTGCGAACGACCATATAGAGCTGGTGTATGATCACTAGCCATAATATATATATATATATATATATCTATCTATATTATATATATGTATAATACATGTATATATGTATGGAACTACAAAACCAAATCCTATTCCGGTCAACACCAGTAAGACAGTCTACCAAACGTGCAGAGAGACAACGAGACAGAGAGGGTGAGAGAGACGCAGGGAGAGAGACAGACAGACAGAGGCAGAGGCAGAGGCAGAGGCAGAGGCAGAGGCAGAGGCAGAGGCAGAGGCAGAGGCAGAGGCAGAGGCAGAGGCAGAGGCAGAGGCAGAGGCAGAGGCAGAGGCAGAGGCAGAGGCAGAGGCAGAGGCAGAGGCAGAGGCAGAGGCAGAGGCAGAGGCAGAGGCAGAGGCAGAGGCAGAGGCAGAGGCAGAGGCAGAGGCAGAGGCAGAGATAAAGACAGAGAGGGTGAGAGAGACACAGGGAGAGAGGCAGAGGAGGGACAGAGACAAAGACAGAGACAGAGGCAGAGACAGAGACAGAGGCGGATAGAGCAGTATCTAGGCGTAATGCTGTCATTGAGCCGTTATGGTGATAACGTTGGTGATATCTTTGGTGATATCGTTGGTGATATCGTTGGTGGTACCGTTGGCGTTACCGTTGATGATATCGTCGGTGTTACCGTTGGTGGTACCGTTGGTGGTATCTTTGGTGGCATCGTTGGCGTTACCGTTGGCGTTACCGTTGGCGTTACCGTTGGTGGTACCGTTGGTGGTACCGTTGGTGGTAGTGTCGGTGGTGATGGTACTGGATATCCTCGGTATGGCGGTGGTCAGCAGACGTCTGAGATCCATTGTTCTAGAGATACCAACGGATAGAATGTTGTCGTGTTCCGCCTTTTCATCATCGTCGAATTCAACGACACACATGTTCGTCACGATTGAGAATCCGAGGACGCGCATGTTACAGTGGACAGCCACTAAGACTTCTGGAACGGTGCTCATACCTACACACACATGCGCAAAATCAAGATTAAGCTCAGCCAGAGGGAGAGGCAGAGACAGAGGCAGAGACACATACATAGACAGAGAGACAGCGAGACAGAGAAACTACCGTGTCCCAAAATGATATGATGTAATTATGACGTGAAGCGAAATAATGCGATGTGACGTCATATTACATCACCTGTAGGTGATGTAATATGATATAACGTGATGCAGAATAGTGGAATATGATGTAATCAACCAGTCAGTCAGTCAGTCAGTCAATCAGTCAGTCAGTATTTTATTGATAAAAACAAAAGAGCATTGCAATTATTTCGAAACAGAAGAAAAACGCTCTGCGTTGGGAACAAAGATGATGATGACGACGGCGACGACGACGACGAAGACGAAGACGATTATGATGATGGTGATGGTGGCGGAAGTGGTGGTGGTGGTGGCGGTGGTGGTGATGATGGTGGTGGTGATGGTGGCGGTGGTGGTGGTGGTGATGGTGATGGTGATGGTGATGGTGGTGGTGGTGGTGGTGATGGTGGTGGTGGTGGTGGTGATGGTGGTGGTGGTGGTGGTGGTGGCGGTGGTGATGGTGATGGTGGTGGTGGTGGTGGTGGTGATGGTGGTGGTGGTGGTGGTGGTGGTGGTGGTGGTGGCGGTGATGATGGTGGTGGTGATGGTGATGGTGATGGTGGTGATGATGATGGTGATATACATACCTGCAACATCTACTCCAGCCAATCTCATCAGTCTGCTCTCTGTTACCGATTCGAAACACGGTCCTGTCTGGTAGCAATAGACACCATCCTTGATGAAGTCGAGCCCCAGTTCTGTGGCCGCCTCTCGGACAATGCGACGCAGATTTCG
This sequence comes from Lumbricus rubellus, assembly GCA_945859605.1. Taxonomy (NCBI): domain Eukaryota; kingdom Metazoa; phylum Annelida; class Clitellata; order Crassiclitellata; family Lumbricidae; genus Lumbricus; species Lumbricus rubellus. Next base: position 13,235,607 of record OX243824.1, on the reverse strand, counting down.
GTCGTAGGCTTGGGTCAAGGCCGGAAAACGTGGTCCGAACCTACAAGGAAGACAGCTCAATGATTATTGTATTGTATTGTATTGTATCTGACCATTTATGAAGCGCTTCTCGCAGTATAAGAACCTGTCTGTCTGTCACCACCACCACCACCACCATCACCACCACCACCACCACCACCATCACCATCACCACCGCCACCACCACCACCACCACCACCATCACCACCACCACCACCACCATCACCACCACCACCACCACCATCACCATCACCATCACCATCACCACCACCACCACCGCCACCATCACCACCACCATCATCACCACCACCGCCACCACCACCACCACTTCCGCCACCATCACCATCATCATAATCGTCTTCGTCTGTCTGTCTGTCTGTCTGTCTGTCTGTCTGTCTGTCTGTCTGTCTGTCTGTCTGTCTGTCTGTCTGTCTGTGTGCCTTCTTTGTCTCAATCTCCATTTATGGATGCTGTCTGGCTCTGGCTTTGCCTGTAAGTATGTATGTTCGCGCGTGTATTTGTGTAGGTGTGCGTGTGTGCGTATGTGTGTAGGTGTGTGCATGTGTGTGTATGTGCTTGTGAATAGTGCGTATGTGTATATGTATAGGTGTGTGCCTTAGCGTGTGTGGGTAGGTGACAGGTGTGTAGCTGCGTGCCTGTGTGCGTGTGTGCATGCGTGTGTGTGGGTCATTCTGCCTCCCTCTCTTCATGCATTTATCCAGCTGCCAGCTACTGATATGGCAGCAGTGGATTCCAGTAGTTATACCTGTCATCATTCAATCCGATCAGTGGATTAAGTCCGGCTAATCCTGGTAGATTCAGATGATCCTTGATAATCATCACGTCTCCCTTCTTGAAGTCCGGGTTCAGACCACCAGCCGCGTTGGTGACAATCAGGACTTTGATTCCGATGGCCGAGAAGACACGGACCAAGTATGTCATCTGGAACAATAATACATCTTCAAGATGCAACGTACATACATCCTCAAGATGGAAAACATATACATCAATACATCTTAAAAGGCACACGAATAGGCTGCATCTTAGATATGGATAATCAATACATCTTAAACAAGATGGGATATCAATACATCTTCAAGATGGAACATCAATATATCTTAAATAAGATGGGATATCAATACATCTTCAAGATGAACATCAATATATCTTAAATAAGATGGGATATCAATACATCTTCAAGATGAACATCAATTTATCTTAAAGAAGATGGAACGTCAATACATCTTAAAGATGGAACATCAATACATCTCAAAGATGGAACATCAAAACTCTTAGAGATGGAACATCAATACATCTTAGAGATGGAACATCAAAACTCTTAGAGATGGAACATCAAAACTCTTAGAGATAGAACATCAATGCATCTTCAAGATGGAACATCAATATATCTTAAAGATGGAACATCAATACAGCTTATAGATGGAACATCAATACATCTTCAAGACGGAACATCAATACAAAATTATTCAGCATGGAAGTAAGTGAACAGCAAAAGAAGATGAAGTGCGTGTTCAATGAAAACTTTACTATGAGAGTCCTAACAAAGACTATAGGGGGTTGGACCCCTAAAACGGTAGTAAAACCCAACGGCAATTCTCATCCAGAGCGCCTCTGCATGGATGGAAATCTTGAATGGGCGCTGAAAAGATTTTTGTTGTGAATACAGGGCTTTTTTTTAACGTGCACACAAAATGTGCAGTTGTATAGAAGCACTTCTTTAAGCTTCCAGTTAAAACTAGCAAAAAGGTCTTTGTCCTCCGATTGAAAGTAATTTACATAGGCGTACGAGGTGGGGGCTCCGAGGGGGGCAAATGCCCCCGCAACTTTCTGGCAAGTCTGGTTTCTCGGGCAAACACAGTCCCGAACGACTACAAAAAGGTTGTCAACTTTTTTGTCGGATATATTTTTCGGACAGAAGTTCAATCTTTGCCTCTCCCCCCCACTGCTGAAATATCCCGTACGCCTATGGTAATTTACCATGGATGATGGAAAAGGAAAGAAGGAGCTGTGCAGTTAAAAAAATTCTTTAAAAACAGCCCTGTATGAATGAATGTAATGTGTCCTTACCTTCCACATATCATGTCCTTCAAAGGAATGAATTCTGCCCTGCATACAGACAACTTCGACCCCCGCCAGGCTGCCAAACACAAGTCGCCCGACATGTCCTTTAACTGTTTCAAAACAGACGAAAAGGTATTCAAGAGCTCCCGTAGAGGACAATATTTTAAAATATTTATAAACCACCTTAAATCACCGCGTAGGGACCTTGGGCAAGTCCTTCACTCACAATTGCTCAGCGCTTCGGCGTGAAACTCCGATGCAGTGTCCGCGCTGCATTCGGGTGCGCCTCTGAGTAGATAGAGAGCTTGAAGAGCGCTATAACAAGTGCACATACGAACAAACACTGTCTTCTTTATTCAAGCCACTACGCGTATACAGAAAGCTACATTTGAAAAGTAGGCCTAATAGCCTACCTATGCTCTGTAATATGATTGAATATGTTGGTTACATCTATTGCAGTGGCTCAATGATGATTATAATAAGTACCAGCAGTACACTAGCTAAGTTATCTGCACGTTCTGTCACAATAAAAAGACAAGATAATAATTATTGATGTAGCATAGTATGGATGAAAGTGTTCAGAAAGAGTATTCGACCCTGAAACGCATTGGATTTGCGTTGAGATATTTTCAGTGTGGCGACGAAATTGCTGCTGCTTAATTAAATCTGTTTGGAAATTCGATTGGTGATAATTTAATTTGAAGTGCACTGAACCTACGCAATCGGGTCCATACATCTGACATCTGATAAATTTTATGGACCACCGGACGACAAGAGGAAGGGAGGTTCACTATCGATTACTTGAGTTGACTGTTGTTGAATCGGTTGTTATTTTGATCGACAGTATATATATATAAATCGGGACCCCTTTTTATAATGTTAATAAAACTAGCAAATATTCATCGATTTTCAAAATTTCAAAACTGTTTTTATCCTGAGATAATTATCTACAAAATGGTAATTTATGAACGGCCATCACTAAAAAATTACGTCATAATGACGTCGTTAATTTACATATCGAAACCAAATGTCAACAAAAATCGTTGTGTTCGGTACTTAACATTTGAATTCTCTGATGCAAATGACGTAATTGTGACGTCACTGTTCATGCCAGAAACTTCATATTTGAACCAGTGGAAGATAATTATCTCAGGATAAAAACAGTTTTGAAATTTTGAAAATCGATTAAGATTTGCATGTTTTATTTACATTATAAAAAGGGGTCCCGATTTATTGGGACACAGTGTATATACATAAATATATATAGATCGATAATCGATTCGGTTTTATCAATTCTACTCAATCTATTGTCAAGTGATTTCTTTACGACTTCTCAATCTTCCGTTACAACATCGTTGTCTTTATCTAGTACAATGGTATTATTCTGCCTCAAGTATTATGATGTAGGCCGATGTATATCTGTGTGTGTGTGTGTGTGTGTGTGTGTGTGTGTGTGTGTGTGTGTGTGGGTGTGTGTGTGTGTGTGTGGGTGTGTGTGGGTGTGTGGGTGTGTATCTACCATTCTATCCAAGTGTTATGGTAATTGTTATGGCAAATTTATAGATTATGTAATGTGATAAATGTTCTGATTGTTGCATGTATGAATGTATGTAGGCTATGTATGTATGTATGCATGTATGCATGTATGCATGTATGTATGTATGTATGTGTGTATGTATGTGTGTATGTATGTATGTATGTATGTATGTATGTATGTATGTATGTATGTATGTATGTATGTATGCATGTATGCATGTATGTATGTATGTATGTATGCATGTAAGTATGTAACCGACCGCTTGAGGCGACGCAATGTGGGATGTCTTCATATGGGAAGTTGTGGCAGCCTTTCAGTTCCTCGGTCAGTGTTCCAAGTCCAGTTCCGCAGATGATGGCGATCTTCGGGCGGTAGTCGGTTCTTTCCAGCAGGTATTGACTTGTCTCTTTGATCTCAGACAAGCGATCACTACGTTGCAATAATCAGCAAACAGTAAAATTTCTGGCAAGTTTAATTTTTCGGGCAAGCAGACCCGGGAAAATAGTAAAGAATTCCAAAGATAGTAGCCTACTTTTCACGAGTTTTCAAGTCGATGACTAAAAAGAAGGTCATTAACTTTTTGTCTGGGAAAATTAGTATTTTTCACGAGATGTTCACGAATCATTTACTTTGGATGTATTTTTTGGGGCAGAAGTAAGATCTTGCCCCCCCCCCACTGCTGAAATCTTCCCTACGCCTATGCCGGTAGAGCTTCACGACAACTATCAGGGCTTTTTTAACGTGCAGTTGTAGGCCTACACAAAATGTGCAGTTCTAAATGGATTTTTGCAGTTGTAGAAGCACTTCTGTACAGCTAAAACTAGCAAAAAATGTCATTGGCCCTCCGATTGGAAGTAATTTACCATGGAGGATGGGAAAGGAAAGAAGGAGTTATGCAGTTGTAAAAATTCCTTAAAACAGCCCTGAACACTATATCGAACTGTCATTAATAGACGAATAAATTTTATGGTGCATGAAGATTCTAAAGTAGTTCTCTTTCTGCTATATAGGCTACTCATTTAGTAGGTTACAATATTTTAAAAGACGAACGCTTCCAGAAAAGACTGAGGTATTTAGCTTAGAACCAAAGCAATTCACTTTGGTCTCTAGAGTCTCTTCCTAGTATCCCCTCCATTAATGTGTAACCCAAACGTGACATGTAATAAAGGGACTTAAGGAGCGAGTACAGCTTGTAGGCTGCTGATTATTAAAAAGTAATAAAGTAAAAAAGCAAATTGACTTCGATTTAGACTGACTGTTATATTTGATTGATTTGGCATTATGTCACTTATAGGGTAGGCCCATGGGCGCCCGCAGAAATTTTTTCAGGGGGGGGGCAACAAATTTTCGATGGTCACAGTGACCGTAAATGTTTTAGTAACAAGAACTTGAAAAATGCAAAGCTGGAAATTAAGAGTACGAGTATTTATTAATGAGGTTTCCTAATGCAAATATTTTTCAGTTTCATTTTGTGTATCAGCTTTAATATGAATAATTTCTTTAGTGCGAAGAAAAAAAATTTAAAAGTCGATGTTAAATGTGGGTTCCTGAAGCGGCACTGTAATATTATAAGTCCATTGAATGAATGAATAAGTGAACAAAAATAGGTGTAAGTTTTCAAGGTGCAAGTGTTCCTCTAGCTACTTCTATTGATAGCCTACTTAATTTTGTGCAGTTGTGAAAGGTTGCATGACAGCGAGATTCCAATCAAGTAGGCCATAATCGATAGAAAAATACTATTTGCAAGGGTGCCTGCCGAAGGGTTAACAGTCAATGGTCACTGTTTCAGCTATTAGCAAGATGTTGATTATGCAAGGCAGAAAATTAAGAGCATGTTTATTTCTAAAGAGATTTCTAAACATAGGCTTCTGGCTTTCACTGTATGTATAATTCGTTTCATTAGTGCTTTAATGCGAATAAATTTGTTAAAAACCCATAAGTAGGCCTAGTAGTTTAAAAAATAAATTTCCATTTTCCAGGGGGGGCAAGTGCCCCCCTTGCCCCTATGTGCGGGCGCCCATGGGTAGGCCCTGAAACTGTAAATTAGTAGGCCTATAGACTAGTCAATGAGTCAGATGTACGCCTATTTCTTTTTACAAAAAAACTTCAATTTGACTGCATGCTGAAGCCGGAAGGTGACAGATAGCTATTATGCCATCGATGCTTTTGGAGTTACAAGCAAACTACTTATTGCAATTAATAAATTTTAATTTCTCGACGTCTGCGACTTTCCCATCAGCGTTTAAATAAAAAATAATAATAATCGCCTATTTATTTATGGTAGGCCTACTCAGCGTTTCACACATTATCATTGCTCGCCTTAATGTTTAGTCCGAAAATGGGCGACTCGATATTCTCAAAACCATTCTTTTCGAAGTTTTCGCTCTGTGTTGCAAGTACTGGGAGTGATTCTCTGAAAGGTTATTGCTGCGAGAAGTGCTTTATAAATAGTTAGATACAATACAAATACAATGCAAAACAAGTAAGAAAAATTAATCGAACAAGTCTAAATTAATCGATAAAGTTTTACGGCAACTCGATTAATGATTAATTAGAATCCACAATCCTAGTTTCTACAAGTCAAAAGTTCCCAGCATATATTATGCCAAGTAAATTTCTTGTTGCCATACACGCGTAGGTCCCAGGGAGAGAATTGCCGGGGGTTGGGGGTTTCAACCCCCAGTCTTTCTTAGAATAACATAGTAAAGTCTGTTTTTCATCCACCCACACCCAATTCCAAGCGGATAATGGTCCAATCCACCAGTTATTTTTCCACAATTCTTACACTGTACACTGTGTACAGGCTCCTAAGCTTAGCATTTAAATATTGAAATTTTCGATACTAATTATTAGACTGTTTTTCATCACGGATGCGCTTACTCAAAGATGTCGCTCTTCGCGGAAAGGCCTTTCATTCCGACCACCTCTGAAAACGACCGAGTTTTCATTGCGTTCATTCTTTCTCGGACGATTGTTGTCAATGAAGATACAAGACTCGATCCTTAGACCTAAGAATATTGTAACCGTAGCTCAATTATGAACAGCAGCTGTGTTGAGCGACGTTTATATTCGTGATACCTTAACTTGGTGTGGGAGGAGTGACAGTGGAGTGATCAGATCTCGTTACGTCATCTTGTTTACCAAGTGATTTTATCAAGGGCAAAGGTGACATCACGACAAGTCGTATTTAAATAATTCCGGTGTAAATCTCTACTCTCGATGGCACTTGACCAATCAGCACACGCTGGTGGTATACTACTATGCACGTTACTTCAAAACTGTTATTACCTTTCTCTTCTTCGACCTTAGACCAAGATATATTGATTTCGAAATCGTAAACGATTTTGTTTTTGTTTTGAGTTAATTCCTGTCCTGTTTCTGGACACACTGAACTGGATGTGGACTAAATGCTTGTTAAACACCCGGCAGGCAATCACGCAGGCATGTGCTTCTCACAATTGTGGCTCCGGCCCGGTCCGGTGCCGGTCCGCAAAATTAATGACTGGTTGCGATGTCGCGCATTGAGAAGTTTGAGAAGCACAGAATTAGAAGTTTGAGCAGCATAGTATGTGAAGTTTAAGAAGCATAGAATGAGAAGTTTCAGAAGCATAGAATGAGAAGTTTGAGAAGCATAGAATGAAAAGTTTGAGAAGCACAGAATGAGAAGTTTGAGAAGCATAGAATGAGAAGTTTGAGAAGTATAGAATGAGAAGTTTGAGAAGCACAGAACGAGAAGTTTGAGAAGCACAGAATGACAAGTTTAAGAAGCATAGAATGCGTAGAATGAAAAGTTTGAGAAGCATAAAATTAGAAGTTTAAGAAGTATAGAATGAGAAGTTTGAGAAGCAACGAACGAGAAGTTTGAGAAGCTTAGAATGAGAAGTTTGAGAAGCATAGAATGAGAAGTTTGAGGAGCATAGAATGAGAAGTTTGAGAAGCATAGAATGTGAAGTTTGAGAAGCATAGAATGAGAAGTTTGAGAAGCATAAAATTATAAGTTTGAGAACCTTAGAAAGAGAACTTTGAGAAGCACAGAACGAGAAGTTTGAGAAGCACAGAATGACAAGTTTAAGAAGCATAGAATGCGTAGAATGAAAAGTTTGAGAAGCATAAAATTAGAAGTTTAAGAAGTATAGAATGAGAAGTTTGAGAAGCAACGAACGAGAAGTTTGAGAAGCTCAGAATGAGAAGTTTGAGAAGCATAGAATGAGAAGTTTGAGAAGCATAGAATGAGAAGTTTGAGAAGCATAGAATGAGAAGTTTGAGAAGCATAGAATGAAAAGTTTGGGAAGCATAGAATGAGAAGTTTAAGAAGCATAGAATGAGAAGTTTAAGAAGCATAAAATTAGAAGTTTGAGAAGCATAGAATGAGAAGTTTGAGAAGCATAGAACGAGAAGTTTGAGAAGCAAAGAATGAGAAGTTTGAGAAGCATAGAACGAGAAGTTTGAGAAGCATAGAATGAGAAGTTTGAGAAGCACAGAAAGAGAAGTTTGAGAAGCATAGAATGAAAAGTTTAAGAAGCATAGAATGAGAAGTTTCAGAAGCATAGAAAGAAAAGTATGAGAAGCACAGAACGAGAAGTTTGAGAAGCACACAAAGAGGAGTTTTGTCTTTTAAGGAATTTTTAGAACTGCACAACTCCTTTCCTTTCCTATCCACCATGGTAAATTACTTCCAATCGGAGGACAATTACCTTTTTTGCTAGTTTTAACTGTACAGAAGTGCTTCTACAACTGCACAACTCCATTTAGAACTGCACATTTTGTGTACAACTGCACATTAACCCTTTAATGCCGGAGGGTATAGGATTTCCTATACATTTTACTACACTCTCGGCATTAAAGGGTTAAAAAAGCCCTGCAGGATGGCTTGAATTTTATCTGTTTGACTCTGTAGCCTAGACCTTACCTACGTTTCTCTATCTTTTGCACTGCAATTGTGGAACTCAAAAAAATGTTTCCAATAATTGACACTCTGTGCAGTACGGCAAGGTCGCCTTGAAGGTTCCTGAACCAACTCTTATTTACTCTGTTTGATACGATTTTAGAACGCTCAGGGTCGACTCGACCATTTAGGAGAGGCGCGCAATAGTATTATTCTACATCAATATATCATTGGCATCAATATACTAATCGCAAATAGTATTATAAACTGGTCAATTGAAATGTTCATAAAGTGAATGCATAATATATAGTTATTGTCCTCACGCGCGGATTAATTGCTGGCCATGGACTTGGGACGCTGGCTTTTAATTAGGACCCACTCTGCGATTTAGGTCAAACACTGTTATTACCACGCAACTGACCAGGCGGCCCGTTGGTCTCCGGATTCATCTTGACATTGCTGCGTATCCTACGACCATAGGCGCCCGCGGCACTTGCCACCTCCAACGACCATGGGCGCCCGCACATAAGGGCAAAAGAGGGCCCTTGCCACCTCCAACGACCATGGGCGTCGGCAAATAAGGGCATAAGAGGGCACTTGCCACCTCCAACGACCATGGGCGTCGGCAAATAAGGTCATAAGAGGGCACTTGCCACATTCAACGACCATGGGCGTCCGCACATAAGAGCAAAAGAGGGCTCAGGGCACTTACCACCTCCAGCGACCATGGGTTTCCGCACATAAGGGCATAAGAGGGCACTTACCACGACCATGGGCACCCGCATATATAGGGGCAACATAAGGGACGTGTCAACCCCCTGAAAATCGACATATATGTTTTTAAGTACTGGTTCTAGGCCTACTTTTTGGTTCTACCAATTTTTCTCACTGAATCACTAATGATACGAATGAAACACACACAAATAAAAGTGCCAAATTTATTTTCAAAAAAACTTTAATAAAATATATACCCATGTTCTTAACGTCTTGCTTTGAATGAATTTTCAAGCGCCTGGTAAATACTTAAGTGATCATTGCATTTTTGCCCTCTTCTGCAAAAGTATCTGTGTGTGACCATGCCTACGATGCGTTGATTTATATAGGCTATCACTGAATGATCTGTCAATCTGGCTTTTGAGAAGCCTTTTGGTCCAAATGTACAGTATCAGTATGTCATGGGCCACTATAATTAATCATATATTTGAAATCAGCGTCATCAGTGGCGGATACAGAAATGTTAGAAGGGGGCCAAAATTTTCGGTGATCCTTGCCGGAAAAAATCTGATTACTTTTTTAGTCATCCGGCCGAAATGTCTGAAAAATATACCATTTCCTTGCCGAAATATCCGATGACCTCTCTAGTCTCTAGCCGTGCATCAATTTAAAAGGTTCTTGAAACCAATTGGGGGCCACGTTCCATGCAATTTTTAAATGGGGTCATGGCTGGTTGCCCCCTCTGGACCCGCCCCTGAGCGTCGTCGTCTGACATGCACTTAAGCCTTAAGCATAAGATATTTTTACGAAAACATTTTTTCAGCGTTTTATCTTCAACCGGCAACAATAATATTTATCAATTGAACTTTTATTAGAGAAATAATCGAAGTTTTATAAGCGTCATTTATCATTCTATTAACTTAAACAGCGGTATAAACTTTTTAAATTTGTTTAATTCTACTAATTGAGTTGGTCGCATGAATTATTCACAACTGATAAATAATATAGGCTAACCCTGGATTTAATAATGATAATAGGCTAATAATATTGATGGAGTTGGGGTGTAGCATGACCGCCGTCTCTGGGGATCCTCGGGAGACTTTGCACTTATTTCAACGTTTGTCTATTTGCACCCAGAGATTTAATGCCATAGCCTTCATAGGCACATTATTTTGCACAACTCACCGAGGAAGAGTCTGGACGGCTGATTTGACTAATTTAAATTTGTTTTAGCTGTGAGAAACAATTAGCACAAATGCCTGTGTTTGTCAGGCGTTCACTGTTCATCACGCACAGTTAACTGGTGTTGCACTGCTTGAAACGGAAATAAATGATAGTTTATAATAATAATAGTAATAAAATTAATGATAATAATAATAACAACAATAATAATAATAAATTCTCTTCTTGCTCTACTTATAAAGCTCTTCTTAGTAAACAGATCTCGTGATTATAGTCCACTTGATGATAATATAACTTGGTTTACGAGTTGCGGTTGCTATGAACTCGTTTAGAGACTGTTTCGGTCGCCTTCTCACGGACATACGAGGCTGCAGACACTGATTACATCATGCACAGTGGCGTCTCATATCAACCCCACCATGCAGTTACTCCAGGGATTGTGGAACGCGGTGGTATAGTGAATATGCTCGTTGCCTTGCAGTCGGAGGGTTCCAGGTTCGAATCCACCTCAAGCCGTCGTGTAGGGATCTTGAGCAAGTTCTTCGCGCTGTAGTCGGGAGCGCCTCTGAGTTGTGAGCTTGAAGGGGCGCTATAAGTGGGCGGCGTTTAGGTCGAGAAGTGGAAGGTGGAAGATCAGGCGAGTCGGGGTAAGATCAAGTACCTAAACAATGTAATCAGTCTCTAACTTACCGTGTAGGATTACTGGAAATAAACGAATATTTGAACGAATATTGATTGATTTAAAAAATTAAATCTGTGAATATACTGTAAGTTTATCTGCTTCTGCTATAGGTGTAAGTGACGTTAAGGTCTTTATCGACAAAGTACGCCGTATACGTCGTAGGTTCAAAGTCGAAAGCCACGAAGCCATGCACGAAGCCGAAGTAGTCGACATGGAACCCGATTCCGTTTAAGTAGTCCTCGTTGACCTCGAACTTCCGGTACCTCATCTGTCCGCCTGCCCCGCTTACGACGTAGTCGATGGTGCGGCCATCAATGGCTCCCACGTGCTGAAGGTTGTGGTCATGCCCACTCAGGAATAGATCGACGCCATATTGAAGGCAAAGAGGCACAACCTAGAAAAATACAGAACGATCGTTGAAATTCCAGCAAGAAGACAGTGTGCAGAAGGATGTGATGATGACTAAAAGGCCTACAGTAACAGTCCAGTCAATTATTTCCACAAACATAAAGGTCATTTTACGTTATTTTAGACCTGTTAGACCATTTTACGTTATTTTAGACCTTTGAGGTCCTTTTACAGCCTTTTATAGACCCTTTAAGACCTTTAATCTTTCACCCGTTTGCCCCGAGAATATCCGCTGAAAACGGGATTAAAATTTAAAAATTAACTGGTAAAGGGTTAAAACCTTTTTAGGTCCATTTGGACCCTTTTGGACTCTTTTGGTCCTTTAGGGCAATCACGTGCAGAGATTAAGCTGCGTTCCTTTAGATTATGTAGCAGCTTCAGAAGCTGCATCTAACGCAGAGAAACTTTTTGCAACGATGCCAGAATGATGTGGCTCAGTATTCTGACGAAGTCTATTAGTGTTCGTCGATCGCCACTCATATAAGTGGTGATGACAGACACCGCCATTTTTTAAAACTGTGCTTAGACAGTTTTTTGCAAGTGGAAAGAAAGATGAGATTTCAGAGGGAAGGAAAGGGAATACAGGGATGGACTGCGCTATTCTTTGGACCAATCTTTTGTACGACCCTTCTGACTAGACACAGCGCTCGTGAATAGACTAGTTCCCTGCTCTTCTCTTTCTAGTTCCCTTTCTAGTGGCGCTTTAGAAATTTGCAGATTACACTTAATTAATTAATTAATTAATTCATTCTTTCATTCAAAAGATTCTAGCTGTGTTGAGTCGGTGTTGAGATGCTGGAGCGCCACCTAAGATTTTCGATTACAGTGTGGGGAGGAGAGAGGAGAAGATTGGTAAGCTAGTCGTCACCTTGTGGAACCAAAGCCAAGCTCTTACTCTCCTTGAAACATCGCACGTGATTCAGCGCTTCAAGGGTAAACTAATCAGCAGAGCAGTTGTACACAAAACTAGCAAAAATGGTCATTGTCCTCCGATTGGAAGTAATTTACCATGAAGAATAGGAAAGGAAAGAAGGGGTTGTGCAGTTCTAAAAATTCCTTTAAAACATCCCTGCTAATCAGCGTACCTCAGCAACGATGGTTGGTTCAGTTGGTCCATGGTCTCCAGCGGAATATGGCGGGTGATGATCGATGACGATTTTCCAGTCATCGGTCGTCGATCCAGCCAAGGTCGTCTCCAACCAACTCAGCTGAGCAGCCGGATCATTCCTGTCTTGTCTAAGAGACTCGGAGTCGATGATGATCAGGTGGAGTCTCGTGATTCCATCCGTGTAATGCAGATCATACCACCGCGACGGGAAGTACCATCTCGGTTCCGTGAGCGCAAACTCGAGCTGGAACACCTCTCTTCCGCCATCCGGACCGTGGTCGTGATTCCCGATGGCGATGTACCACTGCTTCGTCTCGATGTTCGTCAGGTTGTAGATCCACCGCCAGGACGTGTCGAAGCGGGGATCATCGACGCTTGTGACTCCGTCCGGATAGAAGTTGTCTCCGGTGCTTTGAATGAAGAGGCAATCGTGCGATCCGCACCATTCGCTCATCGCCTGAGCCACAAATTTCTGCTGGTACGCCTCGACTGGATCGTCATCTCCCCAGTCCCCGAGTGAGACGAAATGAATGCCTGCAAGAAATATCAACATGCCAACTATACATATGAAATTTGAAGCTGTCAGTATTCTCCATGACTGTGTCATCATTATTTTAGCGCTTTGCAAGCCCAGGCTAAAGTCATCTCAGAACAGAAATTTTCGCTCGATATCAATCAAATAAAATCACACCAAATTATTGATCCCAGTAATGCAAAGAATCAAATAATAATAATCAACAGATTCAGTTAATCATAGACAAAAACAGCATAAATAAGTATTATTATTGAAACAAAAGAATAGTACAGATTAATACACGATTAATACATATTACATAATCAGTCAATAGGTGAGACAGTTTTGCAACGTCGTGTGTTATTCTTGGTCTCTTAAATGATTCTTGGAATGGGTTAAGTCGTCTAAAAATCCTTCTCAGATTTCCCCTCTCATCTTAAGACAGCTTTACTTGGCCGCGCTGAGGTTGGAAACGCCTCTGAGTCGCTATACAAATGCATGTAGCCTAGTGAATAATGAATGACAAAAACAGAAAGTTTTTTCAAGATGCTTTTCTTTTGAACATTTTCACCATAACGGTTTCGTGTAATGCCAATTATATGTCCCGCCAAGTGAACTTTTGTGGAGTCAATGTTTTGTGGAAACAACAAAAAGCACATTATCAATATCATTGTCGATAGAAACTATCAATTCCTGCGGTCTTAAGTTTTGGAGTAGGCCTACTGTAAATTTACTGCAGCAAGATAAACAAAAGAAGAAAGCTAGGAGATATTATTTACCAGACACATGTTGATGAAACAGTGAGACGAATATTGCCACAGTCAGCTGCAGTGGTCGCTATAAACAAAATTAAATAATGAATTAAAGTGCAATTTAATCTCGCAACTACCATCACTGTCCAAATTAACATCTGGCTCATAAAATAATAATTAGAATCTTCTCCAGGATTGATGTCTACGCATTCTCTAATCGGCTTAACCTACCTGTTCCCGGCGTCAGGACTGCCTTGACTCAATCCAAATCATTGGCCTGAATAAACGCCCCTCTCCATCATCCACCATCAGTTCGCTCCACCTTCTCTTGCCTTGAATCCTGCCTTTTCTCTCGGGGTCGATCGCACTGGAAGCGCTTCTGAAAGGCTTTTGTTCAGATAAGCGCTTTATAAATGGTCACGTACTGTATGATGTACAGTACAATACAATACAATCCAGTGCAATACAATACAATATACAATAGGGCATCCAGCCATTGGCCACAAAAAACCAAGCCGCTGGCAGGTCAGTTGGGGGTCTTCTCGGACTGTCACTACCGAATACAAAGAGGCAGCTTATAGTGAATTAGCCAGCTGATGTAGATAGATGTTACGTTTTGATTGTGTTCGATGTAGGCCAAATTTTATGTAAAACGCTTGTATGATTACAAAAACCAATTAATCCATTAATAGTAGACAAATAAAAAAAATGTTTTACCATTTTAACTGATCGCCGTTCTCATATGTTATCCCAATCTATAGAAAGCTGGGTTCAATGTACAGTTAGTATTCGTGCAGATATTTATACGCAGCTATAATTAGGCCGATACTCATTATCAGCAAACATGTGCCATTGGTATAGCGCGCCCTGCACTTCACAATAGAACTTTTTAGCTTGTAAAAATATGATATTAGGCCTATAATTTATAAGCCCTAACTTTGCGATCTCAACTGCTCCTCTATTCTATTCTGTCACTGCGTCGTTCAAATGAATTATAAAATGCTGCATGGTGGATCTTTTAGCGTGAAACACTAATTCGGTTTGGTTTTGTTAGTCGTAAAATTTTCATTCTAGAAGTGCTCAATTTAGGCCTAATAATCTTGAAAGAGCGCTATGTAAGTTTATTCGAATAATTGACTGACTGACTGACTGACTGGTTGATTGATTGATTGATTGATTGATTGATTGATTGATTGATTGATTGATTGATTGATTGATTGATTGATTGACATTGTGCGTGTAAAAGCAAGAGAACCGGCTGATTCGCAGCCAGAGTCACCACAGACAAGTTTCATGTAACAGCATTCTCACAGTAGGGCCTATCTCACTCTTTATATCTTCTTGACAGCCTAAAAAAATACGAATTCACACAAATCAAAATGCGAGGGCAAATTCATGTTGGATAGTTTGGCGACATAGTGTTTGTTTGCAATTTTAGCAACAATTTCCACTGTGTCATTGAGCACCATAACTAGCCTAACATAAAATTGCTATGGACCTTTGGAATAGGCCTAGTATCGTAAGTTTACGGTAATGTCCTTGCGTTTTATATCGATTCATATCTTGTTACTTGAAAATTTATCGCATTGGGAAAGCCGCAGCGATATACCAATGGCTTTTGTACAGGTTATATAACGTGTGAAAATGCGCATCTGTTTTTGCCATGAAAAGAAGTTCACCGGGTTGGAGGTAAGATAAAAGATCATTCCTCATTAGGTCATTTACGAAGATGCAAATAAAGTAAAATGCATTTTTGATTAAATGCGCTTGAACTCTGTTTCCTATTCAGTTCAATTCATTTATAGATTTGAATTAGGCCTACCAATCACGTTTTATAATTATAGTATTTGAATAGTCTGCATAAGTATAGGCCCTAGCTATAGGGACCCTAATTGCCTAATAACTTTGCGTTGTCTACTGTTGCTATAATAAACTTAATTAAGAAAAAGGTCACTCGAGTCTCGAAGGTCATAATCTCGCTTATTGGGAACTACATACAGAGGTCATAATTATTAACAATACTTTAGTACTTAGAGACAAAATAATTATAGTGGCAATAGCTTGATGAGGATCCAGCGAATAGCTGCGTTGGGTTACCTTCTCATTGCTTTAGCCTAAATCAGAGAAATAGACCAAAAGAACACATTATTAAATAGTTCAAAATTGCGTAACATTATTGAGGCAGTTGATGACTTTCTCTAGCAGAGTCTAGCGCATATCATTATTGAGCTCTGAGTCGTAGACTTTGTATCTCGTTGTAGGTCCTTTCGTGTTTCTGACGGCGAAGTGATGTCCCCTCTTGCTATTATTCTGTATTAGCCTACACTTATCCACTACCGCCGTAAAATGTTAAATAATGATTTATCAAATAGGCGTCGCTGCTATAGCCGGATTTTCATCCTTTATTAAATTTAAGGGGCTTCTTAGCAGCCATTAGAACAAAGTGAAATGTCGTTTGGTTGTTATTGTAATGTCTATTTTGTTATAGCCTAATTCTATTCTATTCTGTTCTGTTTTCGTCTATTTTGTTCTGCTCTATTCCATTCTATTCTATTCTGCATGTATATTTATAGTTGCGATGTGAATTATTATTATTATTGTTCTTTAGGATATTTTATATAGCGCCTCTTCACGGTAGGCTACTCAGAAGCGCTCCCGGCCCAACACGGCTAAATAAAAGTTTTGAGATTCCCAAGGTCGGCTACAGAGTGGAGTGAACCGGAGAAGGTGAAAAAGAGAATGCGGTCACTTAAATTTCCAACTTGAATGGCTTGTAAAGTTGTAAGTTCTGATGAATTTGTTAAGTTCTGAAATCTATGCCTATAGGGCCTAGGTATAATATCCTGATCAGAAGAAAAATTACAGGGATGTACACCAACAACAACAACGACAAGTAGGCCTTGTTTGCAATAGTGCATACATGTATACAACTATAGAATGTACATGCACAATTGCACATTCACTATGTATCACTACTTAGACTCTAAGAGAAGCGTCAAAAGAGAGCGAGAGAGACGCCCGGGATTAATATAAACAAGGCCGTAGCCAGGATATGATTTCGCGGGGTGTTTCGTCGGCGGAGAATTTCCGACGACCTTTTTTTAGTCATCGGAAACGGCTTTCTTACCATTTTTCGCCTAATTTCATGCTTTTTTCATTATGTGCTAGTGAATGCATTCTATTATTTTGTACATTTTTAATTGGGGGGGGGGTGTTTTCATGGATTTATTTTATGGTTTTTACATCAATTGCTAGTAAATGCATTATATTATTTTTTACATTTCCCATTTCGGGGGGGTGGTGGGTGTTCAAACACCCAAAACACCCCCTAGCTACGGCCTTGAATATAAACCATGTCTAATGGCATTCTGTGTTATCTTTATTATATTCTGGACACAAGGACTTATAGGAATAGCTAGGTGTTCCGCTGAAATTATTACTTCGGCAAACAGGCTAAAATTAAAGAACCAATTCAAAATATAATTTCAAGTACCATATTCACAAAATCATTAAGGTCCAAACCAAACGAAATCCTATTATCTAATTTCAATTCAGATATATAGCTTATTTGCTTCTGCTAAAGCTGTACACGATGGTTCCGGTATCGTCCACGAAGTCTGCCGTGTACGTCGTCGGAGTAAAGTCGAAAGCCACGAAGCCATAGACGTATCCGAAGTAATCAAGCTGAATTCCAATGCTGTTGAGATAATCTTCCGCTGCCGGGCGCAATGGGTACAGATCACGTGCCCCTCCGCCACTTACGACGTAATCAATCGCTCCGCCCACCAAGGATGTTAGATGCTCGAGGTTGTGCTCGTGACCGCTCAAGAAGATGTCGGCGCCATATTGTTCTAGAAGAGGCACCACCTGCAAGTGTACTGCTGCTTTTTTAAATCATAAATACTAAGCTTATAGACATAGAGATTGTTATATGTGGGACACACGTCTGGTGGGTCTGGCCTCGTATGCAGCATTGCAGGGTGTGGGATGCAAAGGGACATTTGAAAGCGATCAACTTGTTGCGTTGAATACAGATGGACAGAATCTGATGTTGAAAAAGAAAGATTGTATCCACGTCTGTCCCCACTAATAGAAGAGATGCGGCTGTCAATTTCGTTTCTGAAGTCTGAGACTGAAGGGTTATTATTGCTGTTATTATTATTATTACAACACATTTGTGTATTTATAACACATTTATTTACACGTTTATTATTATTATTATTATTATCATTATTATTATTATTATTATTATTATTATTATTATTATTATTATTATTATAATTATAATTATTATAACTATTATAATAATAATAATTATTATTATTACTATTACTATTATTACTACTACTACTACTGCTACTACTACTACTACTACTACTACTACTGCCACTACTACTACCACTACACCACTACCACTGCCACTACTACTACCACCACCACCACCACCACCACCACCACCACTACTACTAGGCCTACTACTACTATCATCCTATTATCCTATTGATTGTCTGTTTGTATTTGGTTTGCGCTGTAATATGTTGCGGTCTGTCATCCTGATTCGTAATAAAGGAAGATTATAAAATCACATAAGCATAGACAATCATGTCTGAGAGAAAGAATAAAATGCATACGTCTCTGACGATGATTGGTTCAGTTGGTCCGTGGTCTCCAACGGAATAGGGTGGATGATGGTCAACGACGATTTTCCAGTCATCGGTTGACCCAACCAAGGTCGACTCCAGCCAACTCAGTTGGGCAACATCATCATACTTATTCAACCTTATAGACTCGGAGTCGATGACGATCAGGTGGATACTGGTCACTCCATCCGTGTAATGCACGTCGTAGTACAGCGACGGGAAGTACCATCTCGGTTCCGTCAGGCCAAACTCAACCTGGTACAGTTCCCTCCCGTCGAACCCGTGGTCGTGGTTTCCGACGGAGATGTACCACTGCTTCGTCTCGATGTTTGTCAGGTTGTAGACCCAACGCCAGGACGTGTCAAAGCGAGGATCCGTGGCGCTTGTGACTCCGTTCTGGTAGAAGTTGTCTCCGGTGCTTTGGATGAAGCTGCAGTCGTGAGACCCACACCAGTCGCTCATCGCCTGAGCTACTACCTTCTGACGCGCAATTCCATCGGCTTCGTCATCGCCCCAGTCGCCTACGCTCACAAAGTGGAGGCCTGAAATAGAGAAACACATACACGTGACCTATCATGGCCAAGCGAAGTCGCTGCTGTTGGTTAAACTGATGCACGGATGCATCTAAATTTTGGCAAGTCAGAAAGTGAGGACTGGTTTGTAACAGGGCCTTTTTTAACTTGCAGTTGTACACAAAATGTGCAGTTCTAAATGGATTTGTGCAGTTGTAGAAGCACTTCTGTACAGTTAAAACTAGCAAAAAATGTTCATTGACCTCCGATTGGAAGTAATTTACCATGGAGAATGGGAAGAAAAGAAGGGGTTGTGCAGTTCTAAAAAATTCCTTAAAAACAGCCCGGTTTGTAAAAAAAACCAATTTTATAGCTAAGATATGTCCAAGATGCTCTTGTCAGACTTTAACATGACAAACATGACTCCCCCCTCCGGCCCTCCCCAAAGAAGACGGACCATATTAAGCACTCCGTGTCCAGCGCTTATCTGATACTCCATGTCCAGCCTGGATAAGTGGATATCTCGTCCATTTCAGCCATGCAGCAGTCTAAGTACGATTTTTAAAAATGTGAGAGAATAATGCAGATGAAGTCGTCAAATGAAATTTATACCTGATGCATGTTGGTACAACACAGCAGTGGCAAGAACCACCTGCAGTAGACTCGTCCTCTGAAACAGACAACTCAACAAGCTACAAAATTTATGAGCTGCAAAGCATCATGAGCTGTTGAACGCGAATAAAGACGTACCACCAAAATATGGAGATTTGTTATAATTGATACTTAACAATAGGCCTAATAATTATGTGGTGTCAAAATTTTGTTATAATTGACACTTAACAATATATGGTGTTAATATTGCATTTATGTGCAATAGTTGTTTTTTCACTTATCTGCCTTAGCCTATGCCCAAGTTAGTAGTTAATTAGAACTGTTCCGGGAACAAGATCAAGAGGAAGACCTAGGAAGAGGTGGTGGGACAACATGTGTGAATGGACGGGATTATCAACAGAGGAATTGTTGAGAGCAACCGGAGACAGGAGAGAATGGAGAAGAATTGTCCAAAGTGCAACCAACCCTCGTATCGAGGAAGGTTGAAGGCAAGGCAGGCAAGTAGTTATTGGACTTATGACAGGTATAGGCTATATTGTTTTGCGAAATGCTTGTCTCTTTAGACATTCAAACTACTGCTGCTGGCTGCTGCTACTGTTAGGCTACTGCTACCACCACCTGCAGCAGACTACTTAGTACTTATAGTGCCTAAAACGTTTCTGAGTAGATAAAAACCTTCACCATTTTCGTCAAAAACTGCTCCGCTTATCGTAGAACAAGGCGGTCAACCGGTCTAGAGTTTGTTAACTAAGGAGCTTTTTATAAGAATACGAGAAGTCATCAAGCATGCTTACCATAGTCTTCATTAAGAGAAGCCACAACTCACAAGGATATCGACGGTTCGTAATTGCTTAACTATAGTGTGACCAACGTCATAGCAGTAACTTAAGTAGACTTCATCCCCGTGTATAGCCCAATCGGCCATCTTTGAAATTTCAGCCAATTGTGCAAGTCTTATACAATGTAAACAATCGGATCTGTTGTGTTGCAATTTTCAGTTATCCATCATAGATTTTTATGTGCATAATATCCACTTTGTGTAATTTCCTTATACCGTGTTTTTCTTAAGCAGTGGTGAATAATATTTGTTTAAACGTTAGTACAGTTTAAACCATTTATTGGTAGGCCTAATTAAGCTTCCAAGGAATTTCTCTTCTCCCGCCATCCTGAATTAATTTCTAATCGTTACTTTATGTGTTCCATATCGTAATTTTTTTGCTGTCATTGTAATTAATAAATTTCATTGTAATTGCAAATAGCAACTTCTATTGCAATAGCCTAATTGCAATTAGTAACTTCTGTCATAACTATAGGGCCTAATTAGTGACTTCTATTGAAATTCTAATTAGTAACTTCTATAATTGCAATTGTAATTAATAACTTCCATTGTCATTGTAAGGGGTAACTTCTATTGTAATTGTAGGTCCAATTATCAACTTCTATTGCGCCAGTGACAATACACGGTGTGTCAAACGATGGCCTATCTATCCTAAGATAAATTCAACAGACAAGGACAAAGACAATCTTGGGCATACAATGTAATATAATTATTCTATTTGATCGATTGTTTCTTCTACCTGAAACCGATGTGTCTATCAGTTTTTCTTACCAATAAACAAATAATTATAATCATCTATGCATCGCCAGACAAGGTTGACCTCGGTGAAGGTTGATAAGACTATATATATGTAATATATTTATGCATATATTACATATAATTTATAACGTCGGTGGATGGGGAGTCAGAACTGATAGCCATCACTCGTAAGGAGACGCGAGAAGAAAGTGAACACCTGGTTATAGCAGCAGCTAATAGAGGTCAGTATCATCACAAGCCAATAATTGGATGTTGCTCCGCATAATGCAGCTGTGAGATCTATTTGGGCCATCTACAAGGTAGTTACGGGGCTTTATTCAGTATGAGTAATTATTGTTGTAAAAAGTAACTGCAGGTCAGCCTTTGATCATACAATTTGGATGCGCAAAGGATACTTTACTATGGATCATAAGAAAAATTAGGGTAGGGGGTTTGAACTCCCTGTAATCCTTACCCAGGCTTTTGTGGCTTCGACGCTCGCAGCCTCGCACTTATGTATACATGTAATTGTAGGCATAATAGTTGTCAAATCATATCAAATCAATTTTATTGTTACCACAAATAACTTGCATATAGGCTACGTTAGGCCTACACTTGAATATACATGTAAATAGGCCTATGGTGGCATATGGACGACAGCAAATTGTGTCCAGGGCGGATCCAAGGGGACAATTCGACCATGGCCCCATTTAAAAATTGCATGGGCTTGGCCTTCCCCCATTCGGTTTCAAGAAGTTTTTTACGAAATGGTGTGGGACAAGACGAGGACGACTAAAAAAAGTCATCAACTTTTTTGGGCGGATGAAAAAGTACCTTTTTCCTCGGCCAGACGAAAAATGACTTTAAAAAGTCATCAACTTTTTGGGCGACCAGCAACGAAATTTGTCCCTGTTCCAAGAACGAAACTTTGGCGACCAATGAAAACAGTTTTTTCTGCCAAAGATTTGGCTACCTATGACGAAATTTTTTCTGTTCCGATCCAAGACCTAAATTTTTCGCCCCTCCCCCACTTCGAAAGTTTCTTTATCCACCACTGATTGTGTCTAAGTTTCTTTTTGGCAGATATAATGAAGATATGTTACACAATAAATATGATCGGTCCCAAATTACAAATTTTAATTGCCACTGGATATGGAACTCTATCCTCGAATATAAACCGTGACAATGTTTGCTGATACTGTGCAGTAAATAGGCTAAGTAAATTGCTTGCATGGAGTTATAAGGACGATGGAATCCTCGCCCCAATTTACCTCCGAGAGTTATTATGCCTTAGGCTACAATGGTATCCAAGAACGTCGTCCGCTACGCTCTGCTGAAAAGGGAGTCCTCTTAGTTTCTTTTGCTCGTACTGCTAATCTGCTACTATGAAAAATCTAGCCTTCCCTGCGATTGGCCCAGTGGTCTGGAATGGCCTTCCTTTTGAGCTACGCCTACACCATGGGTCTCTACCACGATCCTTTCTTACTAAGCTTAACACTGTTCTTTTTGGGCTCGCTGGACTCTCTGAGTAGTTTTTAAGGGGTGCTAGGCATATATAAATTTCCAAATGAATAAGTAAATAAATGAATGAATGAATGAATGAATGAATATGAAAGAGAGGCAGTTACCCCACTGGAATATTGATACCTACATTTTTAGACTAAGCCCACGACCTGTAGAACATATCTATGTGGTCAGACGATACTAGACTACTAGACTGGTAGTGCTACTATTGCTACTACAGGCCTACTGTGGCTACTAATGCCACTGCTACTATAGGCCTACTAAGCCCACTACTACCATGCACTATCACCAGCACTTTTATTACTACTACTGCCACCACCGTCACAAGTCCACGACCACTACTACTGCTATTTCTGGAACTGCCTGTTACAAAGGATAGTATAGGCCTATATTGCAATTATAATATAATTGAAATATAGGATCGCTACGTCCTTTGTTTAGATTTATATTATAAATCTTTTGGAGTTCTCCCAGCTTTTGCATTAGCGCTGAGGGTATGTCGTACGTGTAAGACATCGTAGAAGTACACCTTGCAGCCGACAACGCCATAGAAAATAATTGCAAGTATAGCAATTTCAATTAGGCTATATTTAGTAATTTCCGAGGAAACCACATGCAGACAGACAGCTGCATCTGCAGCTAGTTCTGCACGTTATTATATGCATCGCTAATTAGCAATGCAATATAATTTGCATTATTGGTAAACAATTCATTACGAAGCGCCAGCCATAAGGTATAAGTATAGCTTATGCCTATCAGATAAAATTAATCGCACAAGTTGCCAACTTTTATTGTAACGTTTCGCGGTTTTAGGCTAATTAGGTTCTTTATAGGCTAGTTACGCACAGAGTTAGTGCGAGGTTGCAATCATAATCATTGGAATTTCCCGAAATTTAATAGACCGACAAATTTAAACGGCCATTGTTTAAATTTAGGGTCTTTATTTGCTTCTGCTGAAGCTGTACACGATGGTTCCGGCATCGTCCACGAAGTCTGCCGTGTACGTCGTCGGAGTAAAGTCGAAAGCCACGAAGCCATAGACGTATCCGAAGTAGTCAAGATTGATTCCAATGCTGTTGAGGAAAGCCTCGTTGGCGGCGCTGTATCGGTACAAGCTACGTCCTCCTCCGCCACTTATGACGTAATCCATCGTACTGTCGGCCGTGTTCGTTAGATGCTCGAGGTTGTGCTCGTGTCCGCTCAGAAACAGGTCGACGCCATATTGCTCGAGAAGAGGCACCACCTACAATAATAATAATATTATTGTTGTATTGCTGTCGTCAAAATTACTTGCTATCATCAAAATTACAAATAAAATGTGAAACCTTACATTAACGACTTTTCCACTCTTTCTCTTTCTCTCTCCCATCCTCTCCCTCTATCTAGCTGTCTGTCTGTCTGTCTGTCTGGTTGTCTGTCTGTCTCTCTCTATTTCGCTCGTTGCCGGTGTCACGAAATAGACTTTCTTATTCGTATTAATCGTATCTCCCCCCGCCCCCCCCCCCCCCCCATGAAGAGAGTGTTCTATTTCTCAAACTTGCGTCACTGCTCAATGCTCATGTAGGCCAACTTATAGAAGACTATCGGTTAAGGCTACGTATCTATTATAGTTTATGGACGTGTCTGTTATAAGAAAATAAATGCATACGTCTCTGACGATTGTGGAGTCAGTTGGTCCATGGTCTCCAACGGAATATGGTGGATGATGATCGATGACGATTTTCCAGTCATCGGTCGTTGACCCAGCCAAGGTCGTCTCCAGCCAATTCAGCTGGACAGCCGGGTTGTTCTTGTCCAGCCTCAGCGACTCAGAGTCGATGACGATCAGGTGGAGCCTTGTGACTCCATCCGTGTAATGCACATCGTACCACAACGATGGATAGTACCATCTGGGTTCCGTGAGTCCGTACTCCACCTGGAACTGCTCCCGTCCATCGTCCGGTCCATGATCGTGGTTTCCGATGGAGATGTACCACTGTTTGGTTGCGATGTTCGCCAGGTCGTACACCGACCGCCAGGACGTCTCGAATCGAGGATCCGTGGCGCTTGTGACTCCGTCCGGATAGATGTTGTCTCCTGTGCTTTGGATGAAGAGGCAATCGTGAGATCCACACCAAGCGCTGATCGCTTCAGCCACTACCTGTTGACGCTCCATTCCGGCCAATGAGTTGTCTCCCCAGTCGCCCACGCTAACAAAGTGCAGCGCTGAAATGCAAAGACACATCAGCGGCGGGATATAGGGTGAGAACTGCCGGGTGGTTTGAGGGTTTCAACCCCAGTCTTTCTTAGAAAGCTGTAGCAGGTTACCAAACGCTATCCTTATCCGAGCTACAGCAAGAGTTCATTATTAGGATGCTGGCCCGTGTGATGCGCAAAGACACATCAGATGGGCAATAATTTAATCAGATATCACTATTGAAATACGTAGGCCCTATGTAAATTTTAAACTGGAATCTAAAGAAAGCATATAGGAAACAAAGAATTTATGTATAGAGCGGAACAGAAGAGAAATTAACAGAACAGAATGCACTGGAACAGGACAGAATAGAACAGAATAGTATAGAACAGAACAGACCAGATGGGGACAGAGTGAGAATTGCGGATTGTATGAGGTTTTCAACCCCGAAGTCTTTCTTAGAGCCTCATTGTAAAGTCTGTCTTTCACACCCCAGTTCCCAGTTGATCATTGTCCAGCACCCCAGTTATTTTTCCACAATGCTCACACTGGTTAGGGACCCAGGTTGCTTTGGGTGATCAAACTTTAAAGATTATTTTCTTCGTTTCTTTTTTCTTTATTCGTAATTTGAGGCGAGATTGACTTTGAAAAAACCCAGAATAAATTTAAGTGCGCAGCGAATTTAAGACTACCGACAGCAGAGAAAGCTGGAAAGCCCAATGCTATCCTGGTCTGAGATAATTATAGGCTTACAGCAAGAGTCACTGTGCTCATTTTTAGGGCGCAGTAGGCCTATTTGTTGACGCGTTTGGTGCGCATAGAACAGAGCAAGTTGGACAATTTAAATATTAGGGCCTATCACTACAGAAATGCGTATGCAGATTTTAGACTGGAATCTAAAGAAAGCATAGGTATTAATTATAGGAAACGAAGAATTTAAGGATAGAACAGAATATAATAGAATTGAGCAGAATAGAACAGAACACAATAGAACAAAATGGAACAAAATATAATGGAATAGAACAAACAGAGTAGTATAGAATAGAATAGACAAATTCGTGAAAAGAACTTGGACGGAAGAATAGCTTACCTGATGCATAGTGTTGCAACAGCGCTACAGCTACTACGAAGAGAGACGCTCTCTACAAATTGGCAAACACCAAAGGACGATAACATCACGCCAGTTTTAAATTGCAAGCAATTGGTAATAAGTGCAAAAACATCAATAGAGTGATGAGGGAGGAGGTGGAGGGCAGTAGCGGCGGCAGGAGGGAGCCCGGGAGGGCTAAGCCCCCCCCCCCAAAAAGTCGATCCATTTTTTCCATGTAAAAATGACAAATTTCGACGTTCTGTGAAGAAAACTGATCCGAGTAGCTGACTCCTCCCCTGCGAGAGATTAGGCTAATTCCAGCCGGAAGAAAAAGTAGAAGGTAATAAGTGCAAAACAGCAAGTATACACAGACATGTTTGCCATAAAAATGTAGCCTAAGCTTATAGGAAAATGCTAATCTTTGCATTTAGTAGCCTAATGGCTACAGTAACTGTTGTAGGCTATACATAAATAAGCAGTAACTAATTTGTGAGAATAGGCATTTATAATGCATCAGCTTTTCGATTTGGGGGACTCTGACCAACTGAAAAAATCACATAGGCGTCTTCTCAAACGCTTTGCTAGAAATGGGAATCCTTGCAATAGTTACCATTCTGGTTTTGGAACTGTTCCTGTGGTTGAACACATACGGCAGTCAGGTTCTTGCCGTCAGGCTTTTATACGATCGAATTTACCATAATCTTCAAAACAGAAGCCACCAACTAGGCTACAAGCGGCTCTTCGCCAAGCTATGGCTTGTTATCAAGTTTTGCGCTCTCCCATTTAGTGCTATCATCTGTGAAATATAGCCATATTGATAAAAAAAATAACCGCTTGCAAGATTAGGAATCTGATTAGCCCATCACCCTAATTTAATCGACGAGAAAGCAAACATCTGCTTCACAAGGTTGCTAGATATAATTCTACAAGTCAAGTAGGCTAGTAGGTCTAGCTAGGCCTATGCACACCGCTGTGTATTTTTTCGCTCCAAATATAAGTCGAGTAGCCTAAACAGCAGGGCAGAAACGGCCGACATCCGTGATAACGTGATGCCAAGGCGGCCAAAAAATCGCCAAAGTTACTGTTTGACGACACTGTCTGTAACATACCAAGGACGATTCAATGTCGCCCTCCTTCTTTATACGGGGGAGGAGATTGCGGTGTAGGCTACTCTCTTACCTCTAAGAGAATTTTTTGAATTTCCGTGAAATGGAAGCATCTTAAGCTCCCAATCAATGACCGTGAATGACGTAACTTTTTCAAGCAGCCTACCTAAGGCTTATGCTTAGGCTAACTTATCCACCAGTGGCTCCCGCCAGACTGAACCTAGCCTACTGGAACCAACATAATACGCTTTCTTTATTCTGTGATAATAGGTTACAGCGTAAGGCTTATACTGGTGACGTTTTGTTTTGTAGCGCCGCGATACCTTGGTCATTAAATAGCATCAGAGCGATAGAACTTACTAAACACAATTCTAACGTCGGTATGACCACTGGCGCGGATGACACCAGGGTATACTTTGAGAGTTCAGGGCTTAACGACACTGTTTCATATCGAAGATGATTAGTGTCGGAGGCAGAGAACAACCTCACACTCCACGTTTATATTGCGACCGAGCCACCCGCTGTAAAGATCCGACCGGGAATTGAAACCGGGCCGCCGGTGACACGAAAAGGATTATCCCCATGAAAGCTATCCGGGGGGATGAATTAATCTATCCCCCGGATGGAATTAACCGGTCTAGACTATCCGGGGGGGATAAACCATTCTATCCCATTTTTTGAAAAATGTGTTTAATTAAAATAATTATACTCTAATCAAAATTTAAAGTGACTCTAATTGTTTTAAGTGACCTAAGCAATGCTCAGAGAAAGGCAACTGGAATTTATTTATTGTCTCCGAGGTGTTTTTAAGTGCTTTTAATGTTTTAAGTGCTATAAAACCAATGCAAAACAAATTATCTGGTAGGAATAAACATAGGCTACCTATTAGTGTTATTGTTCAAAACAAAGCAGATGAAAATTAATTTGCAAAAATAAATGCACGCGGAAGTGTTTTTTTGACTTTTCCTCATTTGGGGGATACTATTAATATGGGGGATACTCTATTTCGTGACACCGGCGCGGCGAGCGGGCTACAACCCACTCGACCACGCAGGATCTTCAGGTAGCCTATAGGCCTACTTCGAGTTCTGCTACTGATATAGGCTTACGTTTATTACGAGGTTCCATAACTGTGATGATAACCTCAGACTCAGCACTCTGACAAATTATGCAGTTGAATAAGGAAATTGTGTGTATATATACAAGATATTTCGATTAAAGTTCGTTTGCGAATCGTCCTTGAACGTGTAGATAAAAATTATAATAAAATATAGTCCTCGCTTTACAATAGGTGTCGATAGCCGATACGTGGCGCCGTGCGGCGAATGCGTAAGAAACTTGTATCGCCTGCATACATCGACCGATCGGGGGCAGGGGACCCATTTCCAAAGTTTTTAGCAGCGGAGTGGAACCGAGCACCCCCATCAGCCAATGTATGCAAGCAGATATATACGTGAATTAAACAATATAGGCGTATATAATAGTTCTCGGGCGGTTACAAGATATACTGGGTCTGGGTCTAAGCCTACTTCGAGCATAGTAGGGCCTATTATATACGCTACCCCTCTCCAGGACGACAATTCTAATTTCATTCATTCTCTTGACTTATTAAAGGACCTTTTCTCACCCACGGTGGCCGATTGGTTAGAGCGGTCGGATTGTAACGCGGGGAGTAGCCTACGGGTTCGATCCTTGTCCGTGGCGGTTACTGCGTAGGCCTATAGAGACGGTAAGACCAGGGAATTTTACAGAAACTTTTAGAACTGTGCAGCATAACCAGCGATTTACAATCTGGTGTACCCTAGGGCCCTAGGCCCACCCTTTGACCGAAAAAAATTTCTGACGACCTGTTTTTAGTCATTCGCCATGAAAATGTTCGAAGTTAACGGCTGTAAAATCTCATGATGGCCTTATTTAAGTTATTTTTCTTTTTCATTCGCCATGAAAATCTTGGAAATCACCGGCTGTAAAATCTGACCTTATTTTCTGTTTCATTCGCCATGAAAATGTTGGAAATCGCCGGCTATAAAATCTGACCTTATTTTCTTTTTCATTCGCCATGAAAATGTTGGAAATCGCCGGCTGTAGGCCCTAAAATCTGACCTTATTTTCTTTTTCATTCGCCATGAAAATGTTGGAAATCGCCGGCTGTAGGCCCTATAAAATCTGACCTTATTTTCTTCTTCATTGGCCATGAAAATGTTGGAAATCGCCGGCTGTAAAATCTGACCTTATTTTCTTTTTCATTAGCCATGCAAATGTTGGAAATCGCCGACTGTAAAATTTGATGACTTTTTTAGTGTGTCTACGAGAACTTAATTACCAAAAAACACAGTGTAGGCCTAGGCCTAGACCTTTCAGCGTATTTTTCCACTGCACAACCCCTTTGTTCCATTCCGGTCTTAATTAGGCCTACATCCAATCGACTGACAGAGTGACTTTTTAAGAATGATTTTCACTGCACAAGATTGCTTTTACAACTGCACTTGAATTCTTTAACAACTGCGCATTTTGTGCACAGCTGCACGTTAAAAAAGCCCTGATATGGACCTTGAAATGAAAATTAAAGTCTTTCACTCACAATTGCTCTGCAATATAATTGCAGTTGCACTGTTGAGGGGTTGGGGCGTGTGTGCACTTCTGAGCTTTGTTTTTAAAAGAGGGATATCAAAATGCAGTTGTATTTTATCTGTTGTATTGTATTCAAGACCAGGGTGAGAATTGCCGGGGGGTTCATCCCCCCCAGTCTTTCTTTGAGCCCCATGTTAAAGTATGTTTTTCATACCACAATTTCAAGTTTATCATAGGCCAACCCCCCCAGTTATTTTTCGACAATTCTCATACTGTTCAAGACATCTAGGCTACTCAGGCGCGCTCATACCACAACCATTTTTAGAACTGCACAACTCCTTTCCTTTCCCATTCTCCATGGTAAATGACTTTCAATCGGAAGTCAATGACCTTTTTTGCTAGTTTTAACTGTAGATCTATAGAAGTGCTTATACAGCTGCACATTTGAACAGAAGCTATACAAATTCTTGAAATGAATTAATGAAATAATTTAATTAAAATGCACTGCAAGGAAATCATTTAAAAAAACGACAATGACCACAGAGTCAATTCCATAACTACGTTCGACCATTTTATTATAATGACCAGCAACGGTAAACATGTAAAAATATCAATTATTATTATTATTATTATTAATCTTAAATGGTAATAAATTCTACAGTTTGTTTTTATCGCTAAACATCGACTCACGACTGATAAGAATGCTTACGAGTAGTAGATGTTTAAGTACTGGCTCTACACGAACGATATCATTACAGCACATATTACGCAATGTTAATATAATAATTGCTGCTAACAATAGCAGTGGTAACAACAATATCTAGCCATGCCATTGTAGTCTTCTATTGTAATTAATTATCAGATGCAGATCTGTGCAACGCCAGCGAAATCATCATCGTCAACATCATCATCGTCAAAAACATCATCGTCATTGTTTAAAGCTGCTTTTCTTCGTGCTAGTCAACAATAATATATTTATAATCGTGAACACACACACATGTCCGAAATCAATATATCAACAAAAAGATGAATAATCTGAAAGAAAAGAAAACAAAAAATGCCAACTATAAATATTTACAACTTATACAGCATTAGTTGAGCCAAGACCGACGCAAACCCAAGTCCCCCCCGTTTCCATGACAACCTATGTCAACGACTGTCTATCTGTGTGTCTCTCTGTCTGTCTCTGTCTATCTCCATCTATGTATGTCTATCTGTGTCTGTCTATCTCTCTGTCTATCAGCCTGTTGCTCTCTGTCTGTCTGTCTGTCTATCGTCTTTGTCTGTTTCTGTGTGTCTCTCTGTCTGCCGGTCTCTCTCTGTCCATCTCTATCCATCTCTCTGTCTGTGTCTATGTCTGTCTGTCTGACCTTCTGTCTCTGTTTCTCTCTCTGTGTGTCTCTATCACACTGTTTCTCTCTCTCTCTCTCTCTCTCACTTACAACATTGCTGACATCAGTAACACAACCATGGGAAAGACATGCTCCATGTCATCCTATCCACGACAACCTAAGTAAGCAACACTCCCAGCGTCCAAAAATATCCATGCCAACCACAAAAAACGGCAACAACCATGGCGACCATCTTCTCAAATACAAACACAGTCGCTATGGTAACCAGATCAGCGATCCTATTGGTCATTTGAGCATTTCCATGGTAACCATTAGCACTCATTTTATAGACAGGGACTGCAGCACAAAAATGATCGTCATATCGAAATCACATTGGCCCCTACTACATACATGTAAGTTCTACTGATACCATTAATCCAGATGAAAGAAAATAATATTTCTCCCCACTCCCGATACAAAAAACAACATTTCCAAACTATTGCCTGATCTAAGAATAATTAGAAGCAAGGTTTTAGAAGACACCTCAACCAATTCCAACGTCATCACTTGAAACATCAAAACAATGTATGTATGACTGCAGAGTTTTAAAAAATCACTGTAGCCAGTCCAAGCTTAGAACTGTGTTTGCTACATAGTGCCAACCTTTTGGCTGAAAAACTCCATTTTAAGTCAACTACAGTTGGTGCAACAAATAGTAGCAGCAGTGCTGCAGTGTACCAAAATCCACTAGGAGTAACCATGCCTAACATGCAGAAAACTGACCCCAGCCATCATCATGCTTAACACTTTAAGCCTAACGCTTTAAGCTTCAAGCTTAACACTTTAAGCTTAACACCGTAAGCTTAACACTTTTAGCCTACCACTTTAAGCCTAACGCTTTAAGCCTAACACTTTAAGCCTAACACTTTAAGCTTACCACTTTAAGCTTAACGCTTTAAGCTTAACACTTTAAGCTTAACGCTTTAAGCTTAGCGCTTTAAGCTTAACACTTTAAGCTTAACCCTTTAACAATGAGCGTAAACGAGAAGTAATATTGAAACTAACGCAGTCTGTTATTAAACTACCAAAACACCCCTTTAGCTCAGCCGCGTAGAATCAAGACACAGCATAATACTTAGGACGGCAAAGTAGAACAACAAATGCCCAAATAACCCTAACTAAAATATTTCCACACCTATCAACTTCACAGTACATTCATCTCTAGTCGCAAGCCACGCAACAGCGTCCAACCTAGACTTGCATCAGTCTTGGTTCAAGCTACACGCATGTACGCAAACACACACAGTGGCATAAATATCAAATGATTATCATAGCAGAAAGACTACGGCACAAGAACTCCGCCATCGCAGTACAGTCCGTCGGACTCGACACCGCCAACAACCGTCACCTGCTCCGACACCACAACCGACACACACTGACAGAAAAGTAAACCGACAGTACAATAAACCGACAGTACAGTAATCCGACAGTACAGTAAGCCGACAGTAAGCAAACCGACAGTACAGTAAACTGACAGAAAAGTAAACTGACAAGTAAAGTAAACTGACAGAAAAGCAAACCAACAGTAAAGTAAACTGACAGTACAGTAAACCGACAGTACAGTAAGCCGACAGTAAAGTAAACCAACAGTAAAGTAAACTGACAATGGAGAAAACTGATAGTAAAGCAAATTACAGTACACTGCGAGTACAGTAAACTGACAGTAAAGTAAACCGACAGTAAGTTTAACTGACAGTACAGTAAGCTGACAGTAAAGTAAATCGACAGTAAAGTAAACTGAGAGTGAACATTGAACTGGCGATCCGTTTCACACATTCAACCACATTGTATAGCAACACCGACCAAAGATGCATACACTCAGAATGCTCAAAGAGAACACTAGGCCGACAGATATTGTGCCCAACATAGTTATTGCTCTCTGAATGATCCTGATGCCGTTCTTTAACAAAGCTTCCTAAAACTGAACAATCATCTAGCGGATATAAGGAAAGGCGACTCAGGCCTTCCTTATTCACTGTATGACGATCCCTATATGGCCCTTACACAGTAATGTGTTTGCCTGTAGGCCACAATACCGCGTTCTCTGTGAGCATTCCGGTTAAGTCGTTCCTCTTCAAGATGTGCCAGGTATGCGTTTTTGGAAGAGTTTTCCACAGTTTACTAACTGAACAACATGTGCTCCGAATGAATGATTTAAATGTCAACGCGCAAACAAACTCTTCGACATGAAACACAACGAAACAGTGAAGTGAATTGCTTAACGCAAACTTTCTTTGAACAGACAACAACAATAACAACAATGCAATGAACAACAGTCTTCAATGTATTCCACACGCATCTCAATTCGAGATCGCAATGTAGGAAGAAGCACGAGAGACCAAAAAGACCGCACAGCAAAGATTCTCGTAAGACATCTTTTCGTCAAGACCTGCGTGCTCGAATCAGCGAAAGTGTAACGCGTGCATATGGACAAGCAAACTTACATAACTCCTGCGACATCAGTGTAAGAATTGAGAAAATATAACGGGGGGGGGGGGGTTTGGACCATTATCCATTTGGTATTGGGGTATGAAAAACAGATTTTACAATGGGGCTCTAAGAAAGACTGGGGGTTGAAATCCCCCCAACAATTCTCACCCTGCGTGACATTAAATTAAACTGACAGAAGACGGATACAGAACAACTGTGCCATAACTCACAGAATCGTCTACTAAACCAAGAGAAAATTAAGCCTCAAGTTACCTAAGAATTTATATCCAACGTGGCCAAAGAACCTCATTCATCAGAGTTGCGTTGAATATGTCATATTCCAGATGCATTTTTGTCAAATGTTATTTTCACGCTGTTTATGGCACACAACGGCCATTAATTATGATACGGCAGCTTTACTAAAAAAATACTACTTCAAAATGCCACCAAGCATCGGCATCAGCCAAGAATCATAAATATGACATATAACAAAAAAACATTTACAAAAACGCTGTGCCTCTGCGTTGCTTTCAACATGACTTACAGGAAAATAAACATCCAGCCACAG
The DNA here is from genome assembly GCA_945859605.1 of Lumbricus rubellus. Lineage (NCBI taxonomy): Eukaryota > Metazoa > Annelida > Clitellata > Crassiclitellata > Lumbricidae > Lumbricus > Lumbricus rubellus. Next base: position 13,201,529 of record OX243824.1, on the reverse strand, counting down.
ACATTACGCATCAGCGTTAAAACGTTCCGAAATTTGTTCCAACTTAGGCTAAAATTTAACTAAACATGCAAAACCGAACTTAAAACATCGATGAAACGTTTAAACTAAATGATTGCTCCGTACATACAATAATCCCAACATCCACAACTGAAGAGACGTCTACCACTAAATATTTCGACCACATAATCAAATGTAACAGACAGGAATTCTCCTCCTCTGTTACATTCAGCAACTTACAAAGTCCATCCACTCACGACCCCTGAAAGCACGAACTGTGAAAAAATTTACAAGTCATTCAAAGCCAGAGCATTTCAGTGGCCTTCTTCGCGTCTAACGTCAAGCACTTGAATAAACCGCAGGCGATAATAATTCTACGAGTGTTTATGCCGACCAAACACACACCGCCAAAAAATTCACAGAATATTGCCATTGTGAAAAGTCTCGTACATTTGATGACATGCCACAAACAATCAAGCACACACTTGGTAAACAGAATTTGCCTTCCACCGTTGGCAAGACAGCTCACGAAACTCGAAGTTGAAAGTTAAACAGTCGCATTTATTGACACTAAATCACAGCCCGAGTCTGAAGTACAAGTGCTACAAAATGTGTTTAACATTTCACGGACTACAAAACCCAACGGCATTCATTGTAGTCTTGCAACCTGCCGATGGGTTTATTGCTCCACATAAAAACCTCAAAACGACAAGAAAAAGTAACAAACATGGACTGCCAGCAAACTCAACTTCTGTGTCTTGCCACACAAGCGGTAGGCGACCAGGCCTCTCCCTCGCCACCTGCTCACCCCATTGACAACCCTTATGGTCCATGCAATCGACATCGCCCCAGTTTATTGTTACGAATAGCAGTTGGTTACAGTTTCATGCAGCCACCGTGATTATGAACAGGTGCAAAGAGTCAAAAACGAGAAATCACAATGCAGTCACTGGTTCGTTATATTCTGATATTACTCCAAATAAATTACTGACTTTCCGAGACAAGCAAACGGGAAACATGAAAGACTTGCTGAGATATGTGACCCAAAGCGTGTTGTAAAGTAATAAAATTAAAATAAATTACAATGATACCGACTATAATAATAATAATAATAATAACAATAATAGTAATAGTAAACACCATTCCCATCTCCGAATATTGTTTTGAACACCTGAGGGATCATAAATGCCTCGGGTAAAAAATAAAAATTATAATATGCATATCAAGAGCATTAAAATAGCTTTAATAATAATAATAATAATAATATAAAAATAACAACACTAATAATAATAACGATGATACCAGTTGTTCATCCATTTGAATATTTACGAAACCCTTGGTTTCTTGACCATTCCGCCAACACACCACCCATCAGTCAATCCAAAAATATAGAATATTATTTTACATAATATGCTGAACCAAAATTCTCATGAACATTGCTTTAATCCGGTAAACATTTCTTTGCCAACTCACTTCCTTTAGGAGCAGCATTTATTTATTTATTTCTCACATTTGCCATAGCACCCCTTCAAGTTATTTATTCAGAGGCGCTCCCGACTACAGTGCGAACGCTGCATCAGCTTCATGCCGAAAGCGCACGAGCAATTGTGAGTGAAGGACTTGCTCAAGGTTCTTTACGCGGCGGCTTGAGGCGGATTCGAACCTGCAACCCTCCGACTCCAAGGCACCGAAACCACCACTATACCACCCCCCACCCCACTTGTAACTAAGTATCCAAATACTCTAACCAGTCCACAGTTACCTCCTCTCAGCCATAGCTCAGCACATGACTCACAAACACAATGAGACAAATTACAGAGACCACAAAGTCTTCTAAAGACGATAGACCATAATATACAAAATACCAGATTTCCTCCGACATTTTTTTCGAGTAGTCAAGTCGACAAGCTTCACATCAGATCAGCAATCTTGAAAATTCTACACTGAGCAAATAAAAAATCAATGCCCTATAAGATTTGCAGCCTTCTTTTTTCAGCCGTGACCTAACCTACCTTTCTATAATCTAATCTAAAGTACACCTTCTATCCGCTAAAGACCGCTATACACTATACAGTCTGCATAAATCTTGCAGTAGAAAATCGCTATTTCGTTACACTACGTACTAAAAACTGATGGGCGGCAATATTTAGAAACGCACGACTCAAAAAGAATAACGCCGAACGGAAGCCGAAGGGAACACCGAAAATCAAAAAACTTAAGACGAGATAAACAAAGCAGCGGAACTAAAATACGGGAAGCTCTTTCTCCACAGCCTGCTCCTTTGGAGAGCGGCTCAAAATCTGAGCTTAAAAGACTAAGAAAAGGTATACATGATAGAGTTGGGTAGGAAGAACATGGCTGCACCTCGCGGTTCCCTGCGCAAAAGAGATAGGATTCCAAGCAGTGCAACGCACACAGAAAACGTGCGTCTAACATATGACCGAGCTGAAACCGTGCGTCTAACATTCGACCGAGCTGAAACCGTGCGTCTATATACGACCAAGCTGAAACCGTGCGTCTAACGTATGACTGAAGTGAAACCGTGCGTCTATATACGACCGACCGAGGCGTTGGCAATCTAGCGCGGTGCAATACAAATGTCCAGTCACAGAACTTCTAACAAAGCACATGCTAATGCAGCGTGACAGATCTGCAACTCGACCCAAATGTAGCAACGCACATCTGCTCCGCCCAGCAGACAACATCACTCCGGCACTCACGCCCTACACTCAGCGGATACCACAACCCTACCGCCCCCGATTGCACGACAACAACTCAAGATTAGGCGATAACACAGAGAGCTGCATACGACGACAAAAACGACGACAACTCCTTCAAAAATGCCTGAACAGATATCACAATTGAGGGCTTCGACGAGCGCACGCACGCACCCAATGATCAGCGGACAGTTAGCGAGCGCACACCCATGCGAACAGCACATGTACGTCGTGATCGCGTCTCAAGAGAAGATCGTGCGATTCGGCGGCGGACCCGACGTTCCGACGCTCCTCGACAACGCACCGGTGGCGTCGCCGCCGACGCACTTCGACGTCCAGTAGCGTTGCTCCTCTCCGTCCATCGATCGGTGAACGCTCGGCGGGAAAAGATGGTGCAAGTGCTTCTGGGAGAATTGGTGTTGCGAGTTCGCTGATGATGCTGTTGTTCTCTGTTGTTGTTGTTGATGATGATGATGATGATGGCAGGGTAGATGTTGTTGTTGCGGGTGGTGGTCGCCGTGGAGATGGGGCAGCGTTGGCGTTGGGGTTGGGTGTGGTCGGTAAGGCAACTGGCGGCAGAGATCATGCATGCGCTGGTGGTCTGCGACTCCTTTCGTGTCCGAATAGATGTTTGGCTGCGACTGGAAATTGTTCTCGTAGCGACTGATGTCGAGTAGCGGCTGGTACTTCTTATTGTCCTACAACGCAAACAGAAAATTTCGTAAGATCCACGTTAAGATGAAGAATATTCTTTAATTGATAACTTGCTATCCGCATTTTCGATATTGTACTTCTTATCCTGCGATGCAAACAGAATTCATAATAAAATACGACAAGATGAAGAATATTTTTTGACATCTGTTTGTATGTGCACTTGTTATTCATTCATTCATTCATTTTATTCATAAAACTTATATAGCGCCCCTTCAAGAAGTCTACACAGAGGCGCTCCCAGCCCAGCCATGGCTAAAAAGATAGGTCTTAAGCAACTGGTAGAAGGCAGTTATAGCGCCCCTTCAAGCTCTCTCCGCTCAGAGGCGCTCCCGAATGCAGAGCGGACATTGCATCGGAGTTTCATGCCGAGGCACTGAGCGATTTTTTTTTACCTCAAATGTAATTTTTTCATAAAAAATCAGATAAACCGCCGTGAGAAAACGCTAGATCCTGACAAAAAAGCACACCTAGAAACCTAGACAAGACCGAAAAAATCAAAAAGATCTAGGTGAAAACCTATGAGTGGCATCCCGGCATGACAGTCTATGCTCTATAGTCACTCTGTCAGGTTTGTTGTCAAGTGTCAAACATGATTGATTGATCCCCTACAGGGTAGACATATACATTTGAACGCATTGACAAAAGACATATCAACAGCTGTCACACACATCAATGTACCCAGAACACTCGGCTACGAGAAAAACGAATACACACCGCCCAGGAGTATTATTATTATATGCGCTGTTGTAGGGGTACTGTATGTTCTGTGCTACGGAGCCGGAGGGTTGCAGATTCGAATCCACCTCAAGCCGCCGTGTGCGGGCCCTGAGCAAGTCTTTCACTCGCAATTGATCATTCGCCTCGGCGTTAAACTCCAATTCAGTGTCTGCGCCGTAGTCGGGAGCGCCTCCGAGTAGAATTTCTTGAAGGGGACCCTAAACAAGCGCTCAAGCATGCATACTTGAATACATATACTGCACAGTCAACAGCCTCTGGAGTAACATTCCCATTCATGTACCTGAGTCACCAGTGGGTAATGGTAGACTAACAGACTACCCGTTCATCCATCAATCAATTCACCATCGGGTCATTCCGTGTCAAATCAACCAATTTTTTTAACATTTTCCCACCTTCAATTTTAGATTTGCTGAAATTTTATCATTTGTTTGTCCACCATTTCCTAGCACAAATACGCAAATTTTATTAAAATATTTCAAAATTAATGTTAATTTTACTTCCCAATACCAAATCTCAAGGTATGTTTGACCAACTCAGCCACACAATAAGTTTTATAAATGTTTTAATACAATACAATACAGTGAGTAGTATAGTATGACGAATTGGAAGTTATGATTGTCTAATGATTAATTCTGTAGTAGGTGACCCCTCTGTCAGCGGTGACCCCCCCCCCACCCCCTCCCCCAACGCACAGCCGGTTGGAGGATGATGTGTCAAAGGAGATAGGCTGACGGTAGGACACCTGTCCTCACGCGCCGAAGCCGAGGCTGAGAAAAGAACGTCGCCAACACCTCATAACCCTGGCTGCCCCATCATCCATAGCTACAGCTTAAGACCCCCACCTCCTTCTCCCCATTCACAGCTCACTGATATATTATATACAAGCAATAAAAAGGCCAGCGTATACTGAAATCATAAAACATATAATATCTATCCACTACCATGCACTTGATCGCGGAGAGCTGAACATTAAAAACATACACAAAGCCCTCGTGACGATGTGTCATCGACCGTCCGTCTGCTAGCCTTCCCTCCCTCCCCTACCCTCCGTGTGCCCTCCCTCCCCTCCTACCCTAGTCCCAGCAGTGAAACTACTCACATAGCCGCCACCACCACGCATGGCCAGACCATAACCCTAGACGCTCAGACGACAAGGAGGAGGAGGAGTAGGTCTTTCAACCTGCTTCTCAATTTAAATCCTCTCCAAACCAAGCCAAGACATCAGCGCAAAAGGCCAGACAACTATCGGGCGAAGACTATCCCCCTTCCTCCACCCCTCCCCTCCTCATCCCCTCCCCTTTCCTTCTCCCCC
>OX243824.1:13153551-13191051 GCA_945859605.1 Lumbricus rubellus | reverse complement strand
CTAATAGATGACCAGTTAATGAATCATATCTGCTTGATAGTAATACAGAGACAGTACAATGGACAGTACAATGGACATCAGATGAAAATAAAATTAAACAAAATGATGGCAGTTAATTAAATAAATAGTTAAATAAAGCTAAATACAAAAATAAGAAATAAAAGATAAGAAAACAGCGATGCTAAGTTGAATAAACGGTAAACGGGGGCGGGGGGGAACGAGATTTGGGGGAAAATAAAAAACCAAAGAGACCGGTATTAATAAACTTGGTTTTGCAGACGGTCTGGCATGATAAAGTGGGTTAACAGCAGGGGCTATGGAGCCACAAGGAAAAAAACTGGGTGGAGGAACATCCTCCAGAAAGCAGATTTCCCAGCGGGAGAGTGGAAAAGTAACTGGGGAGGGTTATGACAAATGATATGTTGAAACCAATGTGCCAACTTCACATGCAGGTCTAAGGCAAATTCCCAGAGAGCTGAAGAAGATTATGAAATCTGAAAGACTGCTCACAGTGTGTTCGTGTGTGTGTGTGTGTGTGTGCGCGCGTGTACATGCATGTACCCATGTGTGTGTGTGTGTGTGTGTGTGTGCACCTGTACATGCATGCACTCATGTGTGTGTGTGTGTGTGTGTGTGTGTGTGTGTGTGTGTGTGTGCACGAGTACGTACGTATAAGTGCATGTGTGTATGCATGTGTTTGCATGTAGGCCTGAACTTGTTAACGTGATCAAATGTGTGTGTTTGTGTGTACGTGCATGTATGTGTGTGTGTGTGTGTGTGTGTGTGTGTGTGTGCATACGTTAGTATGTGCATGTATGTGCATGTGAGTGTGCATGTATTTTTGCATGAAGGCTGTACTTGTAAATGTGGGTGTGTGCAGGTATGTGTATCCGAATCTGCTGGCATGCTGTGTGTGTGTGTGTGTGTGTCTGTGTGTACGTGTGTGTGTTGAAAAGATGAACTGTTTGGATAGCAACAGGTTGCTCAGCATCATCCGATCATCTTACACATCCACTGCGCATTCGTCGAGTACAAAAGGTGCATTTCGACTACAGACCACGATGTATTTTTCAGCGACAAAATATTTTTGGTAATTCTGAAACCGCTGTCTGTAAACCAGTGGAACAAACAGAGTGAACTGCATTAAAAAAAAGAATGAACCGCGTAAACCCAGGCCGTGGTATTATCGTCAGTGCTCGGATAAAAATAACGCTGATCAGGGAGCCAGCACAAAAAAAACATATAATCGTAATCAGAGTCGGATCAGTTCAGAAGTAGTTAATCATCATCTGGAATTTCAACTCCATAACAGATATGAGATGAAAGATCGATGATTGATACAATGCGGAAGGGAAAGATGAACTGGCCGGGGCACATGTTGAGGGGAGACCCACTCTAGAGGACTGTTCTCAAGGGAAGAATGGTGGGAAAGAAACCAACAGAAAGACTGAGAAAGATGATGTTGGACTGGTTGATGGACAGAAAAGGGATTTGGATCTTATAAAGAAATCAAGGAAAAAGCACAGAATAGACAAGAATGGTATCGTTGGAACCTTGGACCTGCCTTAGAGTACAACACTAGAAGAAGTAACGTAACAGATATGTTACTATAGTTGTATCATAATCAGCAGCAGCAGCAATTCCCCGACACATTGGCAGCGAAGGGTACGAATAAATGATTTTCACCGTCCTCTGTCATTTGCCAAGTAAAAATTGCTTCCTTTAGAGTTAGCCAAGTGATGCGATCAAAATTTTGCGATGTTCTTATTTATATCAAATCCAACGATTGGGAATAGACCACAAATTGCAGACTTGGGCCTAAAAAAAAATTGTTGTGTTTCCGGTAACGCGACCGACCCATTTTTACGGCCACGACCCAAATATTTTTGTAAAAAAATTATTAAAAAAATATTTTTTTTTTTTTTAAATTTTCAGAAAAAAATTTAAATTTTTTTTTTAAAAATATTTTTTTACATTTGTATTGACATAACATAAGAGACGTCAACAAAATGAAATTAATAGGACTGTTTCTAGAGCAGTTTTAGGTGCAGACAGTCGGGAAATAGGCAGTTTATACTTGCTTAGAACACGTACTTTGTTTCAGCGTGCAAAAAAGACTAGTGGGGTATACTTTTTCGGATAGTCACTGCATAAAAATATTTTACAAAATAAAAATATTTTCCGACCTACCTACCCAATTTTTTTTAGCTCTGTTACCGGAAACACAGGATTTTTTTTTAGGCCTTGTGAGCCTCAGAGATAGGTATCCTGGCGGTGCACAAGTCTTGCACTCTTCCTTTCAGTGTTCCTGCATTTCTGACTCAACTCTCTTCATTGGCATGCTCTGCGTTGCTATACAATGAATACTCCATTAACCCCAAGCACCACTTTCCGCTGCCTGAAAACTACTCCTATCTTCTGTGTCTTTCGCACTGGGTGACTGGGAGCACCTCTGATTGGTCTGCACTGCGTGATGCACTTTATAAATAATATGTAGAGTTGTAGACGTAACAAAGCAAGTCCTCGAATGACTAACCAAATGCAATTTCCCCAAATGTTTTATTTCAAGGCTATTAAAAAAGCATGGTCATAAAACCTAGTCATATTAAACTATGCCAGTATCGCAGAAGCATTCTTCCAAACTGTTTATCCAATCAGTCCCAGTGCCATCATAGCTGGAGATTGACCAACCGTTGATCAGGTTGTGGCCTATATTAAATGCCAAGATTTAGGTTTAGTGCTTTCAAGTCAATGGGAAACATTCAAAGTTTTTTAAACCAGGATGTTCAGCTAAGTTCCTACTATGACCGTGCTGACCATAATGACCATGCTCATGTGCAGTATTTTCCAGATATTTATGGGACACACACACCGACACAAACACACACACCAACAAACACACACCAACACACACACGCCGACACACAAACACATACAAATTGCTAACACTGGTGACAAGGAAAATGGAGAGTGGTGAAATAACACAGCATGCAATTTGCATAAAAGAAAGTGGCAGCACATCTCAAAATGGCTCAGACCTTCATCACATTCGCTTTCGAGAAGTTCACGAAATGAGCTATATAAACAAGGGTAGCATACTACATAGAACCCATGTGTTTCCATACATCTAGATCACTAATCAAACAATACCCATTACAACCTCTTTACACTACCCTGCCATCGAGGGCAACACAGGGAATCAACGCCCACCGTCAGACAATATCTACCTTATATTTACCTAACATAATTGACCGACTAAAATAATCAGAGTCCCACTGACCTTGGCAAAACTTGAAGCGGTTATGGAGCAGATGTTCTGTGATTGTAAGATGTCTGGTAGGCCCCGTCTGCAGCTCCTCTCCGTCGTCGTCCGATGTCGCCGGTTGCCCTCGGCGGGCGAACAACCGGCCGAAAACGACCCATGGACCGGACAACCGACCGCACAACTCGGAACGGTGTCCGACGATGTCATGGTCGCTGAAGATTCTTCTCCGCGCAGACATTTCTTAATAAAACGAACCACTTTCTCGGCGCACATCACTTCGCCGCCGTGTCAGGTCTCGGGCACCACTGTAACTTAACCGGGGGCAACTCGCCCAAGAACGTCTTCGGAAAGCAATCGCGGCCGAAGGAAGACCGTTTGAAACGACAAATTCTTATCACCCTGACTCACTCTCAGACCGAGACAGTTTAATAGTTTTCATTTTCTTACTTTCAACCCCACGTTAACGACAGAAACCGAACCCCCAACCAACAACGTCCATTAGATCACCGCCCACTCTGGCAAAATACCCAGGGATGCCACTGTGAATATTAAAAAACGTCAGATGTGGTTGAGAAAAAAGGCTAGAAAAGGCTAGATCGAGAATCTGTGTAGGCTAGATCTCGAGAAAAAAACGTAGAATCATAGACAAGGTCGAATAACCTAGATCTAGGTGGAAACAGCTATGAGTGGCAGCCCTGAAAATACCCAACACGCGACCGAAACATAGACGTGAGTCGACGAGCGAGAGAAGCCTTCGTTAAGTTCGTTGTACAACAAACTGCCTTTTCTCAACGGTTGCCCATCGAATTGTTGAATAATTACTCTTCTTTCGTCTTATCCAAACCTACAGAATTCTTTTATAGATAAAAATCTGGTGAACTACGATTGCTGAGTTTGGGTTGATATTTGACGGTTACTATTCGCGTGCTGTCGTTTCTAGCTCGAAGTCTAACGTCTTTGTGTGTGTGTCGCCCGATGGATAGCGCATGTCTAGACGTTGTCTGCGCCAGACTAAAAGGTACGATCACACCTGCTGTAATAAGATATATGGTTGCGATGAGTTAGGTTTTCGATCATCACCGTCGGTGATACAACGCGGCCTCGTTACGGACGTCACCACGTGCGATTTACGTGTTTTCGTGCCAGTCTTCTCTGTAACAGACAGAATTAGATTGCAGACTATGGTGGAGACACACGCTGTTACAATGACCCACATTCCAGCCAATCACCCAAATCGCCGCCCGATTCAATTAGGAACACGTTACGTAATCGTAATCGTTATCTCGTCTAAATCTAAGATGTCGTATTCGGAAAGATTTTCTCCGATTTACGGAGAATAATGATTATTATTGTTCGTAATCATACGCAGAGAAAAAGAATGATTAATGTGCGGGCTTTTATTGGTTGCTTCTCTGCCGCAACCTGATTTGTAAACAAAGAAGAAAAGAGGCGGCCATGTTTGTGTATTCAGTGTTGGCAATTTCTTTCTTCAAGGCCTTGGCACATGATGACAGACAACCAGTCCTCTCCCACACCGTATGTTCTTGCCCCGACATTGTATGGTCAGTGGATATTCAATACAATAGGCCTACATGTATTTGCAGAAAGGCACGCACAGCTGTTGAAATCTAACAAAGGACCTGTGCCTCTTAGCGACAATCTGTTACTTAAGAATTATTGCAACAATCGTTTTTCTATACACAATGGAGCTCGAGGCACGTATGCAGGTGTGAGCGTCCGACCTTATTCAAGTGACACTTGAATTTTTAAATCCAGGTTGTCGAAACGTTTTTGAATGCAGATTTACGACATTCGATGGGTAAACGTCTGGAAATTCAGACAGCTTAGAAGCCTTAGAGTAATAACAAAGGAATGCACCTTTTTCATTGCGCTTGTGACGTAAGTAAGTAAGCATGTACATTATTCAACTGCATGGAAACACATTACCTAATCAATTTAGTGAATACACATTACCTAATCAATTTAGTGAATACACATTACTTAATCAATTTAGTGAATACACATTACCTAATCAATTTCGTGAATACACATTACCTAATCAATTTAGTGAATGCACATTACCTAATCAATTTAGTGAATACACATTACCTAATCAATTTAGTGAATACACATTACCTAATCAATTTAGTGCAAGGATAGGCTATTGGATGTCAAAGGAAACCTGAGTAACACTGAAGGACAACTCCAGTCAGCGTTTTATCACAAGATAGGCCTACATATGCAGTCCTGATAGAAAGCTCTTACAGAAAGCACAGTGACAGTTCTTTGATAATTGCATCCATCAGTTCCTGCCAGTTGCCACCTCTTCGTGAGGACAAGCATTTGTTTACTCCTCAAGAGAGTCCTCCTCAAGAGAGTCCTCTCTTCCTGCCTCGTGATGACTATCTTGTCCCTTTTTGTCGTACCGCTACTATGCAGCGAAGAGCTTATTCCGTGGTGGGTCCAACTATCTGGAATGGCCTCCCTACGGCTCTCCGTTCTCTTCCTCGTGACTCTGCTGGGTCTTTCTACCGTCTTCTCAAGACCTTTCTTTTTGACCAGGCCTGGGTTGGTAGCGCCTCTGAGTAGAGATCTTGAAGAGGCGCTATATAAATTTATGTGATTGATTGATTGATTGATTGTGATGAGTCAAATTTGTCTAACAATTATTTGTTTCACCAACAGATGCATTTTCAATTAGGCCTATATCTAGCTATGAATGAGTGACTTTAAAATATGTAGGGCCTATGTATGTGCACCTGTTATAGCGCCCATTCAAGATTCTACTCAGAAGCGCACCCGACTACAGCGCGAAAATCGGAGTTACACGCCGAAGCACATGAGCAATAATTGCGAGAGAACCACTTGTTCAGAGTCCCTGCGAGGCGGCTTGAGGTGGATTCGAATCTGCAACCCTCCGGCTGCAAGGCATCAAACATACTCACTACACCACCGCGCCCCACAAATGCTGTTGTCTGTCATTGTTTTTAAATGTATGCTGTGTAATCTTTCATGAAATGTGATGCATGCGCTCTTTTCAGATGCAACTGAGGGCTAGGCCTACTCTCTGTATTGAATGGTCTATAATTGTATAGGATCCCTCGTATAAACTGAGGCACAAGACAGTGACAGATTGGGACAAACAGACAAACTGGCATGTACGTATTGCATTGTATTGTATTGCATTGTATTTGAGCATTTTAAAAGCGCCTCTAGTATGTTGAACCGTACAGAAGCGCTCCTAGGGCGTAACGCCCTCGCGAGAGAATGAGCAGGTTTTGAGAAGAGACAAGGAAGAAGAGGCAGACTACCAGACAGAATAATTATTGAGCGATATTATTTATGTGTCTGTATTTGGCCATTTTTAATAATTTTTATAGCGCTTTTAAAGCGTCACAAAGACAAGAGTAGAAGACTGGCAAAGCAGACAGATGATGGACTGAGCCAGTAGGACATTCAAAGAGACTGAGTCAGACCGATAGCCACCAGGCAGGTTAGTCTGGCAGACAAGGGGGCGCGCTGTCGAGCCTGTCAGGCCCCTTCAGCCATATTTTGATGAATGGAGGGATGACTGAGCAGTGAGCACCTGTCGACGGTAGACTCGTCCGTGGACTGGGGCGTGGGTGGCGTGGTCTTGGGGTCAATTAATGGCAATGATGTCTCCAGACAAAAGACGGACCGCAATTCCCCCCCCCCCCCCAGCAGGAGCAGTGGATTGGTCCAGATGGTGCACACCACTTCCACTGGTGATGATGGCCACACCTGCGGCGAGGGAAAGTGGGTCGAGTACAGTAACTGTGCTGTACATCGACCTACTTACATATTATATACATATATGTATGTATAATATTATATCTATTTTAATTCATTATAGAGACTTATATAGCGCCCTTCAATTTAACTACTCAGGAGCGCTCCCAACCTCGGGTAATATGTGCATATAATAATTATGGGTCAACTGTGTGTGTGTGTGTGTGTGTGTGTGTGTGTGTGTGTGTGTGTGTGTGTGTGTGTGTGTGTGTGTGTGTGTGTGTGTGTGTGTGCGTGTGTGCGTGTGTGCGTGTGTGTGTGCGTGTGTGTTTCTATTTTTGTGGGCTTATAGAAAAAATGAATAACTTCTATGGTGGTTTTCAATTCCGCAGGTGTCAAAAGGCAGAGGATTGAAAGAAGGAGGAGGAAGAGTAGATATGCATATCATCAGATTCTGTAAACTGCATGCTCAATATATGCAGGCCTCTGCGTTTGTGTTTGTGTTGGCTATGCCTGATGATAATTTTTTATAGTCCAGTCTGTATTTACTATGCATAATGCATATGTATTTATGCCTGTATGAACGCGCGTATGCATTCATGTATATCAATATCATATAATTATGCAGGTAACGTTTTTTATGCCAATATTTAACGTCGTCATATGACATCTGTTCGTCGAAAATATAAATTGTAATTGAGTGCATATAGTATAACTTGACCTTTTGTTGTAAGCAAAAAAGTGGTGTTCTATTATTCTATGTTATTCTACACAAAATATAGGCTACATAATTTATAGTAATGTACTATAGTCTATAGACCTACGTACGTGTACATGTATGGCCTATGCATGCCTGTTTTTTGTTTGGTTATATGCATGCATGCATACATGTATGTCAGTAATGTGTGTATGTAGGTATGTAATGCAAATTTTATGGCATTTTCGCCGATCCTAGGTGACTTTAGCAATATGGACTGATATCGCTTGTGTGATTGGTCCAAATCCGGAGCGACCTCATTAGCGACGCAAAAGGACAATATATCTAGGAGTCAACACAGCAATGATTAGCACTGAAAAGGAAAGTAGATGAAAGAGTCAACGTCGCCTTGACGAAAAATACACTGAATAAAGGAAACATGTTGAAGTTGAAATTGATAAACAGCGACTTTTGAAAGCATGTTTTTGAAAATAAGGCCGCTGAATGTCATGCAAAGAATAATAATAATTTTTTATTATTGGCAAACTATAGTATCGGCGACTGATTGACGACTCTAACCCTAAACCTAACACTAACCGAAACCCTAAACCTAACCCTAACCGACCCTCACGACGCCTAACCTGACCCTCACGACGCCTAACCTGACCCTAACCGACCCTCACGACGGGTAACCTGATCTAACCGACCCTCACCACGCTTAACTAGACCTAACAGACCCTCACGACGCCAAACCTGACCCTAAACGACGCCACACCTGACCTAATCGACATTCGGTCTCGATACTACAGTTTTGCCGAATAATTTAGACCAATTCGACGATAGATAACCAAGGTACATTACCTTCCGTATTTTAGACGTTCGTGTGCTGCTTCCATGACATATTGACGATAAACTGACATTTTATTGCCTAAATTACTTCAAAAGTAGGCGGAAACGTGTCTGCCGAACGGAATCAACAATCCCTTAAAGACGGAGGAGAGGCGTGGTCAGTCTATTTTTACATTGACCCATATACAGCAAATTAGGAGGCGAAGTTTTACATGGCTCCGCCTTTTTTGCTAAAGTCACCTGGGATCGGAGAAAATGCAATTTTATGAGCATCAGTTTAAGCTAAACATAGGAATTGTGCTCCTCTTCAAATTCAAATGAACATTCGACTGATGCACAAAATATAGCCTACGACGACAGCAATTTATTCAAGGACAAAACACGATGCTCCATAGCGGATGTAGGACATTTCCCCCCTGGACATATTCCCCCCGGACATATTCCCCCCGGACATTTACCCCCGGACGTTCCCCCCCCCCGACCTAGGACATCCCCCCATAAGGGTCCCTATGTTAATGAATGACTGCACTAACCCTGTCACTAACCCTAACCGACCCTCACGATGCCTAACCTGACCCTAACCGACCCTCACCATGCCTAACCTGACTCTAACCGACCCTCACGATGCCTAACCTGACCCTAACCGACCCTCACGATGCCTAACCTGAACCTAACCAACCCTCACGATGCCTAACCTATGTTAATAAATGACTGCACTAACCCTATCACTAACCCTAACCGACCCTCACGATGCCTAACCTGACCCTAATACCGACCCTCACGATGCCTAACCTATATGTACAGAGTGGGGGGAATTGTCCGGGGGGGGTAAATGTCCTAGTAAAAATCGGGGGGGAAACGTCCGGGGGGTAAATGTCCGGAGGGGGAATATGTCCGGGGGGGGGTAAATGTCCGGCTCCCCTCCATAGCGACGCGATCGGCGGATGTCTTAATAATCAGTGACGTAACTAGCGTTGGGCTTGGGGGGGCTTAAGCCCCCCCAAACGAAGATGAAGCCCCCCCCCCAAATGAAATCAAGCCGTTGTATGCTTACGGCTAATTTAAATAGACTACTGCATGGACGGCGTACATGCAGTTACGGACGACCGGCCATGACTGCCTAAAAATGGCTCCATTTGAGGTCGACACAGCCAAAAATGCGCTGGTCGCTGGGGCTCCGCCCCAGACCCCGCTGGGGGAGCTTACGACGCTCCCCCAGACCCTCTAGTTGGGACGGGCTTCGTACCTTCGGCACTCGCAACTTCGGCGCCGCCACTCACGACCAATTACAATACAGCGTCCTGGCACTTCTTTTTTTACACTTTAAGCATTGGTCATACTTAAGGCTTAAGCCCCCCCAAACGAAAAATCCTAGTTACGTCCCTGTTAATAATAGCAAAAGGTGGCGCTATATTATTCAGCGGACGGTCAACCATCTATTGCTAACCCGGCACGGTGTTGTTTAAGGTCCCTCTGCGTCTTCTATCATCGCATTATAGAAACCAAGCTGCACAGGGACCAACAACACTGGCAATGTCTTCATTAAAAGACAGGTGTGTTTACAATTATAGATGTAAACGTTTCTGTACGAACTACGACCCACTTTTAACATAAACGTTCGCTTTTGTACATGTATCTCATGTGACAGGAAGAAGAAGAAGACGAGTTTTACTGCATTTTAATAATTAGAGATGGCAAGGTCAGTGCAGGTCAAATCATTCGCCTTTGTCCGCTATAATGATACCCTGTGGGCCTTCTCCACGGCCATCGAGATATCAACACCAGCTGTCAAAATGTCCTCTTTTAAAGACAGCTGCGCCATTTGACTGGGTCAAACTCGGCCACTGTCTGTGTTCTCTGACAGTGCCAGTCCCAAGCCTGGATAAAGGAGGAAGGCGATGCTAATGACCAGAGCCTTCTATCACTGAAATAATTACTCAGAATATTACTCAGAAATTACTCAGAAGGCTCTGCAAATGACCAACGTTATCACACATTGTCTTTAAACTGAAACTAGACCTATTACTGGCTGGGCCCAAGTTCAATCCACACAAAGGACCTTGGGCTGGGTAATTGAGATCAGCTGACGCCCAGAGTCTGGGTTGAGATCGCCTTAGGTTGGGGTAACGACGTCCGTGTGGGCAGGAAGCCGTAATGCCGTAGGGGAGGTGGTCATTAGATGGGGGAACTCCTCCGTAGTCACTGCCGACTGCCCTTCCCTCGGGTGATGCCAATCCATAGCCTAGATATAAGACAGACGATGCCAATCTCGTTATACTCTTTATGATGGCAGATTGTCACGTCGTCATACAGAAGTGCCTTCATTATTAAATGTCTTTGGAATAATGATGTGTGTGTGTGTATGTGCGTCGTGTGTGTGTGTGTGTGTGTGTATGTGTGTGTGTGTGTGTTCGCGCGCGTGTGTGTGTGTGTGCGTGTGTGTTGGACGGCAAAGACATCTATAGGCTACAGTATAGACTCATGGGCGTCCGCAGGAATTTTTCTAGGGGGGCGCAAACTTTTAAATAATTGTCACATGGTTTAAATTTAATGGTTGACAGTTTCAATTTCCATATTATCACGAGAGAATCCTATAGCCTACCTATAAGTTATGCGCCCAAAGAAAGATATATAGGTTCAACTTGTAGAACGAATCGATAATCACATTGAAAAATCGTGTCGTAACAATCGCAACCAACTAATCTAGATTTACATGTGTAGGTGCAACTATGCGAAAAATCCAGAGGGGCGCACTTGCGCCCCCTTGCGCCCCGCTGCGGACGCCCATGTATAGACTTACATGTAGACCTATGTGCTATAACTGCATTCACGTCGCCAGCACGCATACAGGCTATTTAGCCTACTTCCTTACTTACTTATACATACAATATACACAATAGGCCTATAAATATAATTTTTTAATAATATTGTGATTCAGCTTCTGCAAAAGGATAGTAGGGGGTTGATTGAAGTAACGTTCGTCGTGACGTGTTCGAACCGTCTAGTCCTCTGAATGTTCGGCCAAAGTAGCCTACTTCCTAAAGCAGACGGCTGCTGTCTGGTTTCTCGGCGGCAATGGCAGCAATGGCGGGGTGAGAGGTCACGAGACGTCTCAACTGCGCCACCTAGTGCCACAGCCGACGACGATTCATCTCTCAACCGTCTCAGTAGGTGGCGCAAGTAACCACACCACCTTTCGTCTGATCGACGACCTCCCTGCCCCCTACCTTCCACCCCCCCCCCAGCGTTGTACGACGCGCCAAAGTCTCCCGCCGAGTCACGCGAGTCGTCTGCCGATCCCTCCTGCGGGCGTTCACCCTCACCGTCCTGTGCGGGGCTGATATTTATCTGCGTTGTCACTCCTTGGGGTTTTTCCACAAGATCTTGGGTTTATCCGAACTTGGGAAATGGGGTTTTTCGGGAAGAACTTGGGTTTTTTGCTTTGGTTTTTTTCGACTAAGAAAATCGGGAAATTGTGGTCATTTTGGAGATTTTGGCCGGATGACTAAAAAAAAGGTCGCCAGAATTTTCGGACGAGAAATTGTGGTCATTGACGAAAGATTTGGGCCGGATCAAGGGCGGATACAGAAATTTTGGACGGGGGGGGGGGGCCAAAAATTCTTGGTCTTGGGTCCGGGAAAAAATTTAGGCCTTGGGAAAATTTTTCTTTCTCGTATCCGCCAAAAAAGTTGACGACCTTTTTTTCTTTTTTTTTTTTTTTTTTTTTTTAGTCATCCGGCCAAATTTTCGGGAAAATAATACCATTTTCTCCGCCAAAAAAGTTGATGACCTTTTTTTTTTTTTAGTCATCCGGCGAAATTTTCGGGAAAATAATACCATTTTCTCCGCCCAAAAAGTTGATTTTTTTTTTTTTTTTTTTAAGTCATCCGGCCAAATTTTCGGAGGGGGGGGGCCCACAATGCATGGGTATTTCTTAATAGGGGGGGGGGGGCCAAATTGTACAATATGTACATTGTTCCACAGCATGTTCAATCCAAATGGGGGGGGGGCACGATACATGGGAATTCTAAATGGGGGGGCCATGGCCGGATAAGCCCCCCCTGGATCCGCCCCTGGGCCGGATGACTAAAAAAAGTCATCAGAATTTTCGGCAATTGTGGTGTGGACATTTTCGAAAGATTTGGGCAACTTGCATTTTCTTGGGTTTTTCTACCCTCCAACTTAGATTTTTTCATTTTTTAGAGTGGCAACGCTGGTATTTATTTAACCTTATGACCCCGCCTTCCGATGATGAGCTATAGGTGCCTTGTGCACGCGCTCGATAAGTATTTTTAAGATTCTGGTTCGTCTGGGTAGGCTACTTGTGTTCTAACCGTTCGATTGTATAGGCTGAATGCATGCAAGTGAAAAAATTTCCCGTCTCGGCGGCGCCAGTGACAAGCCTTCAGACTGTCGTAGACGTAATAACGCCCAAAAAGTCAACAACGCGTCTTGGAATCCACGCCCAAAATGAGTGGCCGTAGTTTAACGCTGGTCGCCTTGAAAGTCTGTCTCGGAGCACGCTTCGACTGACTCATCGTTTGCGCGAGTGGCGAAAAGAACACGACGAAAGATAAAGGGCTTTTTGGTCTTCAGAAAATCGTCGTTTACTTAGGGCCTAGATCGGTACACTTTAGAAGTAAAATATACGTGGGTTCAGTGTTTAATCTAGACTATTATAGAGTCCCCCTACTTTGGTGGAGGAGAATTCAGGCTTATGTGTGGGGGGAGAGGGTGGAAAAAAGCAAAACCACCGTTTGGGACAGACGGCAATTGTTCAGCCAGACAGAGACAACACCCTTTGGCCGTGAATTTTTTGGACGACCCTGTTTTTCAGAAACATTGGGTGCATTGTGTAACCTACTTTCAAAAAATCTGATGGCTTTTTAAGTCTTTTCGTCTAAATTTCCGAGAAAACAGCAATAAATCTGTAGCTGATGTGCATGACTTTTGTCTTTCATTATTTTTCACTCCTACGAAATTCTGCAGGCGCGATGCATGAGCTTATTATATATATATGTATATATATATTTATTAGACTCATTCATCACATGTATATATATATATATATTCGACTCATTCATCATATATATATATATATATATATATATATCTTATAGGCTTGCCATGTAGGCAGCAGACACGCTTTGTCTTTTAATGATCCTTATACCTAAGCCTTAAGGACAATTTTATTGATGGCGGAAGGATGCGATGAAAATTTACAGCTTAGGGCCTGCGAGTCTATAGGACTAAGAATCGTCGAGTGTAGCCTACGTCATATGCAAACACATGTACAGGTCCATATACATATAATAATAATATATATAATGCAGTTTGATATATATATATATATATATATATATATATATATATATATATATATATATATATATATATATATATATATATATATATATATATATATATATATATATATATATATATATATATATATATATATTAGACTGGTCCAAATTCGCATGGGAAAAATTTTTTCTTTTGGATTTTTGAGGCATGTTGATACATTTGTTCATTTTGATCTAAAAAGTACCTGTGTGAAATTTTATGCCACAATTGTAATATTAAGGGGTCACTCACGAGCATCAAAGATGGGGTTTGGGGCTATATATTGATAGTCCATGCAATTTGCAGTTTGACCTGGGAAAAATTATAACACAAGCTTTCTGAACGGTTTCCTTCTCAGGATTTGCTGCTGAATAAAATATCCAAAATCCGATAAGATCTGACCAAAATGGGGTTCAAAATATAATGGTTTTTCGTTCATTTTTACATTGAATATCGGGCTGCTGACAACCTTAATGTGGCTGGAAACTGATGTTTTCAAGAACAATTTTCATAAATTTGTTGGTTGTTCCTCTCAGAACATTGATAAGTAGGCCTATACTTAAACAGACCTACCCTTAGGAGACTCGAAGGGAGCATTAGGGCACGTGCCCCATGATGTTCAATAAAGTGAGCTGGTTTCAACGCTGGACCGCAGCATTATTTTTAACAGGCTTTCTAGTCACATACTATTTGCAGTACAATACTGTATGGCCAAAGGTCTATTTCTTAAAGCTCACTTAGGCATGCCAGGGTTGACAGACGAACCATTATAGCGTCAATCTGAGAGATTCCTTCATCCACGAAGTCAAGAAAGAAGATGCCCTCTTAGTTCCACTCTGGAATGGTAAGGTAACTGTAGCAGACCTTACAGGAGAAAGAAGAGGGCACATAGGTTGGCCCAGGGGCCAGGGTGTGAATTACTGGGCGTTTCAGCTCCCAGTCTTTCTTAGAGCCCCATAGTAAAGTATGTTTTTCACACACCCACTTCCAAGTGAATTGTGGTTCAACCCCAGTTATTTTTCCACAATTCTCACACTGATTTGACCTTTTGTCAATAACTGTTGATTTCAAGCCCAAATATCAAATTCGATGAGTTCATTGCTGTGCCCAAACTTCCATCGGGTAGCCTACTGGAACTGCCATGACCAACGTCGCTGTCAAGATCAATGAAGAATGGACATTGGAAAAACCTATTGAAGCTATTTTATTTGACTCTACTGCTTACAACACTGGCATGGGATCCAGTACGGATGTTAGTAACTGTTCAGTGTTGTACCTCTCTTGCGTTTAAGTTGTACAGACATCTCACAACAGAGTCTATGTTGGACACAGTCTTCACAGTTGTGATGGACTCAACTTCTGGACCCGATATCCAGCTATTCAAACGTTTATCACCAACAGTGGTCTTTCATCATAACAGTCCGCTAGTCCGTGCATTTTAGGCTCTAAAATAGATGACTGCAGGAAGTGCCAAGATGCAGCTATCGTGGTCATGAAGACCTCCAGAACTGTGTAAACTGCTTATGTATTTTCTAACAGGGGATCTTCACACTCCACAATGCACGACAGATAACAAAGTTCATTTACGTATACTCAAACTCGTGATGTTTTCACTTTTTTGAGCCAATGAAACCAGCCAGAATCGGAGAAGCTATAATCTGAGAAGTGGCTGTTTTGATTGTCCTGATCTAATCCAGTACCTGCAGCGTAGTGGCTCCAAGAGCTTGTGATGCTGCTATGAATGACTTTGCTCTCCTGGATGACTTACACAACGCTGTAAATGAGAAGATCACTAAGGCGGCATTTACTACACTTTCATGCATGCTTCATTTCTGGTATTTAGGAATTGACCTTGCTGGGTTCTTATTTTTCTCCAAGAAGTAGTTAATGAACGAGAAAAGAGATAATCAAGACACAAGTAAAGAAGAAGAACCTAGACTGCAAGAGGTAGTTTCCTAAGAAAAACAAGGAGAGGAAATAACAGAGAGCCGGAGGTTTATGAAATCTCTTTGTATTAAGGAGACGTTGTTGGATCTTCCTCTTAAGTAGGCCTACAGACCAAGTCGTGAATGATGGGGCAGAGAGATTTCTGAGATTAGTTGCAACATTCAGCACCTTCAATGACTCGCTGACGAAGAGCGAAGACATTAAGCATTACCCCAGGTGGTGGAGCTTCATCGTAATCTTCATGGTCAAATTCGACTTTCGGAACCGACAATGTGACAGCATTCTTATATATTTTTTATTCGACACTAGATAGTCAATTAAACACTAATTGCAGCTGCTTTTCATGCTGGCAATTCACTAATATTGCTAACAGCTAAAATGGAAGGTTCAGTGCTCGTTGATTGGATGCCTGCCAGTTATATTGCACCGTTTACAATGTAGTAAGCATACTAAAACTTTGACAGCATTGAGGGACCTGAAGATAGAGCCTCAGTGTTTTAATATTTTGCACTGTGGGTTTCTTGTACCAGATGTACAAAAAAAACAACATGCCTTTCAAATATTTCAATGTTCAGTTTTTTGGACCAGTCTAATATATATATATAATCATATATATACAGCCTACAATATAAGTTTAAATATCGATCCCCACATTTTTTATTATACGTGCACAGCCCCTATATAATATTATTGTATATAGGCTACTATTACTTATAGGGCCTATTATATAGGTTTGGTATATAATATATAATTTATATTATTTATATATATATAGGACTATTATATGACAGTAAAGAATGGTTCCACGTCGTTAACAATACATGTTACAACATTGTTACATTTAGGTCAATGACGTCACATGCAGGAATAGATCACAAAAAACACGATCATGACCGAGAAATGTCTCATTGGTTGATTTTATTTAGACTTGAATAATTAATCTTTTCTTTGGCCAGAATCAACTATCTGTACCTGCAACCTGCAATGCATGTACTATACACTGTGTACAGGAGGCTGGCTTAGCTATCCGTCCGTTCCGATGACCTTGCACGTCAACTAAGAATAATCCATTGTGCGACATCATTCAGGTTTCAATCTCAGGTGTCTATAGGCCATGCCTGCAAGTCTGTCTCGATGCCTCAAGGCGTATGCTAGTCTATCCGGGTCCCGGGCCTATGATCATCGTAATCGTAAACTCGAAATTTCTAAAGCGCTACTTGAAAGCCAAGCGCGGGGCACAAGCTTATTCACGAGCGCTGCGTTGTCAAAAGGGTTGTCCGTAAGAGTAGTCCGAGGTGGTCCGGGTCGAGTTACCATAGGATCATGCAGAGGGGCGGAACAGCCACTAGGGCGGGTGTCGTCTGGGCCGAGAATTGGAGGGTGCAGGATCAGATGAGACAGGGTAAGAGTTCTTGAAAAGAAGTGTCTTAAGTTTCGAATGAAAAGCCCGAGGAGTGATTGATAGAGGAGCGTGAGGAAGGTAATGATGGTGGGCGATTAGTAATGATGGTGATCACTGATCAGTGTCAATCTAATCCTCTTGCATGCCTTGAGGATCCAGTTTTCTGTGTGTGTGGGGGCGGGGGGGAAGAAGACAAATTAGACAATACAAACCACAGTTTGGCTGAGCCACATCGCACTGGAAAGGGAACAGTGGAGGAACATTGTGAAAATGACGTCAGACACCTACGTGTACGGTCGATGAGCTCACGGTTCACCCGATGATGATGACGTACAGGGACGTAACTAGGATTTTTCGTTTGGGGGGGGGCTTAAGTATGACCAATGCTTAAAGTGTAAAAGAAGAAGTGCCAGGACGCTGTATTGTAATTGGTCGTGAGTGGCGGCGCCGAAGGCGCGAAGTTGCGAGTGCCAAAGGCACGAAGCCCGTCCCGATTAGGGGGACCAGCGCATTTTTGGCTGTGTCGACCTCAAATGGAGTCATTTTAAGGCTCTTGTTTGCCAGCTATTTGTGAACGGAAAAGTTGCGAAAATTATAAGAATGAGTCGTTTTTCAGTGTCGCAAGGCTCAAGCTACCAGGATAACAATAAAAATAAAACTGCTACTGTAGAAGAGAAAGGTTTTGTCTTTACCGTAAGCTCCCCATCGGGGTCTGGGGCGGAGCCCCAGCGACCAGCGCATTTTTGGCTGTGTTGACCTCAAATGGAGCCATTTTAGGCAGTCATGGCTGGTCGTCCGTAACTGCATGTACACCTTCCTTACGGTAGTCTATTTAAATTAGCCGTAAGCATAGGCGCCGAGTTGACCCGAAGAGTGGTGGTGCCCATAGAATGTGTAAAAATCCGCGCGTGAGCGCGGAATTTTTTTGGACCCTTTTCTTATGGGAGTGTTATTAAAATTACCTCATAGGCGGCGACTTGGTCCTGGTTTTAAGGGACAAATTCGCGGCCTAAGGACGATCGCCGAGGCGCTCAACGCCGAGAAGGGTAGGGATTTAGAGGAGGAGATGTGCTATTTGAACTTTAGAAAAAAAATTGCCACACTGCGATGGTGGCATCTTACGCTGTCATTTTGATGAAATTGATAATCATAATCGTGAGTTAATAATTGAAAGGCGTCCTTGCCATTGTTTAAAAAATCCACACTGAAATTGTGACATTTTAAGATGCTATCTCAGCAAAGTGTCTTATTATTTCATTGCTTAGAGACATGATTTAAGACTTCAATAAATGTTCCTCACAATTGTTTTAAAAAAATCACTTTTTGGATCAACATGTAGTTCTCTTGGAATCCATATACATGTAGAAGACAAGTACAATCTTCGTTAGCAAGGGCATCTTGGAGCACTCTTCCCTAATATAATTAGGTCAACAGTCTCAACTTTTGCACAAGAAATCAAACAATTCTGTCTACATTAGCCACTATTTAGTGAGTCAATATTAACACTGTGGAAATGGTTTTTCATAATAATTATAATCTTTCAAAAAGTTTTGACAATTTTTAGTAAAGGCTGATTTGTCAACGCAGACAATGACACAAAAACAATATCCCGCTTTTGTGTTGCTATGAGTTGACTCTCGCGCAGTGAGGAACATTATTAAGCATGTACAATAAAAGGAATCAATGTAATTAAAATCGTCGCCTTCGTCAGCAATAAAAAAATTGACGGAAGTGGATCGAATAAGCAGGATTTCGGTGTTTCTTCGCATTCGCTGATCGGCTGAAGACCAATAATACTGAGTTCACTCTACCGCATGGTGTAAAACTGGATCGAGTAATATTAAGGTAGACTAGCTGAGTTTTAAAAAATTATAAAAGACGGAATGATTTTTATAGATAAGCAATGCCAACAGAGAAATAATCTCCTAAAAAGCACATCTTGCCGGCTGATTTCTGGTGGTGCCCATGCATAGGCGGGTCTCGCATGGCCAATTTCTGGCGGTGCTGAGCACTCACGGGCCTCGCAGAGTCGGCGCCCATGGCCGTAAGCATACAACGGCTTGATTTCATTTGGGGGGGCTTCAGCTTCGTTTGGGGGGGGCTTAAGCCCCCCCAAGCCCAACGCTAGTTACGTCACTGATGACGTATCTGCATTAAAAAATCAAGGTTTCTCTATCCAGGTGATATTTCGGTCGAATTTCCAGCACGGTAGGCCTAGCAATGGTGACAATAGACTATCCTATCCATTTTTGACTGTGTGGTTAGGGGAAAGCGCGAACGCAGTCCCCCACTATCAAAAATTACGCACCCGAGTCACCCACTTTGGGTGATCGCAGGGGTCAGCCCAACCTTAGTGCAATGGAAGGGCCTCGCCCCGGGAGAACTACCTTCCTGATCGGAGTTTCTCCAGTGCCAAGTAAGTATGCTAAATTTAGTAAGCAGGTCAACTTAAATATGAAAATATTTTCGAAAAACGGGTGTTCACTTTGCAAACGCGCATGGCACGCACTTTATTGTTATCGTATTCGCTATGGAAATGATCCATTTTATATAATTTTTATATTTTTTCTTTCACATGTGTTACTTTTGGATGCGTAGATTTTAAATTTATTTTAAGATTTTTTTATAAAAAGTTTAATGCATTAGGAAGTTTCATTCAATAGATGGCGGTACATACGGTCACCAATCTTTGCGTGGACAGACTTGGAAAGTAGCATATAAATTAATTTTATTTTTATTTTTTATGCTTGTCGCAGTAATGGATAATTTGATAGAAATTATGATGTTTAACAATAATATACAAGAAGAATATAGGGCCTACAAGTAGACGTTTTATGATTTTTATCGGTCTTGCATTTTGTCCTAACGTAGGCTAGTCAATGCAGCAGCTGTACGCCTTGCCTATATTTTTGAGAATGAGGCAATTTCAAGCCATGTTTTTGGGCAGACCTATTAGGCCTAACTTCGCCCTTGTAAAATAATGTAATCTATTATACAAATGTTATACAAAAATACTGTATAACTATCCTACACAGCAGTTTGCGACCGCGGGGTTAAATGGCAAATTTCCATACAAATTAGGCCTCATAAAAAGTAGGCAGTAGGCCTAGAGGCCCTGTGCTTCCCGCAGACTACTTAGGCCTAAGTAAAATTGTAATGTGAACGTCTTCCTTTAGTGTCAGAATAGTTTCCATTCTGCTAATTTGTAATATTTCTTTTAATAGGAAAATTTACCTCCTACGAAAATCTGATAAAAGACGTAGGAAAGTCTTAGCCTATTGGAAAGCATTCGGACTCAACACAACGCTCGTGAACATACTGGTGCCCTGCACGTGGCTTTCAAGTGGCGCTTTAGAAATCTGGAGATTACGATTACGTTGTAAATATAGATACTGCTACGGCTTCCACTATGCTTTTTTCCACGAATTAAAAGCAAGAGATGTCATTGAGACCTATCGTGTCTCTTAGGCTGCACTCTAACCAATGTAGGCTAGATATGAAATACTGCGCCAGACAAGGGCGGATCCAGGGGGGCCAATCCGGCCATGGCCCCCCATTTAGAAATTCCCATGTATCGTGGCCCCTCACATTTGGTTTCAGTGGCTTTAGAAATGGTACGATTTACTCGAAAATTCTGCCGGATGACTAAAAAAAGGTCATCAACTGTTTTGGTGGATGAAATGGTTTGATTTTCCCGAAAAATTGGCCG
Source organism: Lumbricus rubellus (assembly GCA_945859605.1). NCBI lineage: Eukaryota > Metazoa > Annelida > Clitellata > Crassiclitellata > Lumbricidae > Lumbricus > Lumbricus rubellus. The sequence continues at coordinate 13,170,086 of OX243824.1, read as the reverse complement.
GATTACTAAAAAAAAGGTCATCAACTTTTTTGGCGGATGCGATTTTTTTCCCAGAACCAAGGTGTCAAGAAATTTTTTGCCCCCTCCCCGTCGTCCAAAGTTTCTGTATCCGCCCTTGGCGCCAGAAATCTATTACACTTGAACAATCAGCATAGGCCTACTGCTGCTTGACGTGTGCAAGTAACGGTCATTTACTTATAATTATAACAGACCTAAAAGGCACGGTCCTACTGTTGGATTTCTTGGGTTGCATGCAGACTAAGCATATGCGATTATTTTGGAAAACAACTTAAATTTTCGTCAACCTCATGGATGGCTTGGAAAATGATACAAGTTAGCACAACTGTCACAACATATCAAGATTTGAACTCCACAAGCACCTCTGATTAGTGTACACTGCAAGATTCACTAATATAAATTTATAGACCTATACAATACAATACAATACAATAAGAAGAAAAAAGAGTTAGCATTCTACCACCCAAATAAATAAATTAACTAGCAAGAAATTGAAAACACATGCAGGACAAAAACTTGGCAACACAAAGAACAACAATATGCTGCTGTAATTTAAGAGGACGTGTCACTCTCTTTTATAAGTTATAATGCAAATATCAGGGGTTACATCTAAAATTTGAAGTAATATTCTGTGTGGTTGGTTTAATGGTCTGTTTAATATTTTAACACGGTGCAGACAACAGCAAATAATTTATAATACAAGGCGGTAAAGAACCGTTAAAAATGTAAATTGATTAAAAATAGAATTAATAATACAGTGAATTCAGTATTCTAATTATTATAATAGATAAGTTACAGCATCAATGTCTGTTCCAAATTCTGTACAAGTAAGCACTGTCATTCTATAGACATGAGTTGTCAGTCAAAGAGTGAGACTAGGCCTAACAACTGATGGTGTATGCATGTGCATTTGTCATATCGAACGTTCAAGATTCTCCTCACAAGCGCTCCCTACTATAGCACGGTCACTGAATCGGAGTTTCATGTCAAAGCACTGAGAAATTGCGAGTGAAGGACTTGCTCAAGGTCTCTATGTGGCGGCTTGAGATAGATTCTAACCTGCAACCCTCCAGCTGCAAGGCAACGAACATACCCACTACACCACTGTGCCCCACAAAGTGAAGGAGTTATCAGGAACTAAACACAGTCGAGTACTACAGGACCTACTCGAACACCGCATCTCAAGACAGTACTGTTGGCGCTGGAGTAAATGGTTTACTGTAAATCATAGCATGGCACCAACTGAACTGAATCTGTTCTGTAAAAGGCCTTGCAAAACTGCATCAAACAGTCCATTTAATTTAATGTGCGTGGCTAGAATAGCAAACTTTTCAAATACCGAAACCTTGACCTTTTCTGGCAGTGTTTAAGTTTAAATGCTTCAACGGTTTCTCCAATGTTGATGTTCAATAGAAATCTAGTCGGCCCTAACCGGTGGGCATGATGTCATAGAGCGATAAACATAGTAGCACTGTATAAATTCATGATTACATTAGGACCATGACTTGAAGAAGTAGGTTCGCAGTAGTGCACTGATTAGATAATTTATTGCCAGCAACATTTTCCACTAGTGGCAATTCTGACAGTTCCGATGGCAAGATTTGCCGTCAACTCCGCACCTGCAGCCGCCTGTCGTGTCGCCTGAACCCTACAAGAAATACAAATGACCATCGTGTAACTGAGCAGTAACGGTAATCGCAAATTTATATAGCACCACCCAGTGCTTAAAGTGTAGAAAAACGAAGTGCCTAGACGCTCCTTATCTTTCCCTGCTGTGCGGGCCAAATAAGTGGCAGGACGGTGTTCAGATTTTGAAATAAGTGCCTGGACGCCGTACAGTGGCACTTTAAGCCCTGGCACCACCAAATGAGAGAGACTCTTCAAGGCAATAAGACCTAAGACAATAAGAACCATACCAGGCAGATGGTCGTGTTTTGGAAGAGAGGCAGAGTGAAACCGACAGACTCATGTCACCAAATAGCAGGGATCTCAAAGAACAGGAAGCCCTCTCCAAGTCATTTTGCACTGAATCAGGCAAATACAGAGGGTCATCAGACAATTCAGACAGCTCTATACAAAAAATCTTTCTGAATTATATTTCATCATTGCTTTCCTATTACGATAAATCCCAGATATCTTATAAAGCGCAAGACTCTGAACTATTTGTATTGACTCAAAATCCTATTCCATTATTACCAGTGCTAAAAGTGTAAAAAAAAGTGTCTGGACGCCTCTTACCTTTCCAAAAGAAGTGCCAGGATGCCCCTTACATTTTCAGGTGTGCTGGCCAATAAGTGGCAGGATGGCATAGAGATTTGAAAATAAGTGCATGGACGCCGTCCATGACCGTCCTGCCACACTTTAAGCCCTGATTATTACGTGTAAAGACAATCCTTTAGAAACAGAGACAATTCTATAAAACTAAAACTCGTATTAATTAATCAACAGAGAATTTAATATTTATCAACAGAGAATTTAATATTCAGCGGGGATTCTTCCTTACCAATGGACCCCAACGCGGTCCTTTCGTGACCCAGCAGATCTCCGTCTTACACATCGTACACCGCAGCCAATCACAGCCATCCTTCTTCGTTACGATGATGTCACATGTTGGACATTTCATCGCATCGCCTTTCTGCAGCATTGCCTAAGTATAAGATAAAACCCACAATACAGTGCGGTCAAACATAGAACCAGCACATTACTTGTGAGTTACATGCTCATGAATAATATATGTAAGAGTATTTGTTATAGCAGAAACCCTCTTCAAAATAACTACTCAGTTTCAAAGCTTTTACATCATTTCAGGGCTTTTTAAAAGGAACTTTAATAACTGCACAATCCCTTCTTTCTTTTCCCATCCTTCATAGTAAATTACTCCTAATCGAATGCTAATGTTAATTTTTACTGTTTTCAACAGCACAGAAGTCTTAGATTTACAACTGCACCAATCCATTCAGAACTGAATATTTTGTGTATTTATTTATTTACTGAGAATTTTATATAGCACTCCTTCAGGGTCTCTACTCAGGAGCACTCCCAGTCCAACCCCGGTAGAATAAGACAGTCTTAAGACGAGAAAGAAATGAAGTAAAAAGGCCAATAGATATTTGACGAAGGATAACAGGGAGCTCATTCCAGGTCGCAGGGCCAGCCACGGAGAAAGCACGGCGCTGTAGAACTGCAGACAAGAAAAAGCCCTGCATCATTTTTAGCTCTAACAAACAATTCCACCGCAACAAACCTCCAGCTTCTCTTGCGTCTGTTTAGCGGCAACGTCATTTTTCGCTTTGATCTTCACATCATCCTGGTACTGTTTGCACGTAAGTCCTTCGTGAATCGCTTTGCACGTCAAGCAGTTCTCTTTATTGCAGACATCGCATTTGAATAGATTCACGAGGTCCACGTAGATGCACCAACCGATACAGTTTGGCGTCTGACAGTGGAAACTGTTGGCCGATCGACTCTCCGCTTCCACGAGACTCAGCGTCAGATGCTTCTGATACATGTCTCCAGGCACTAGCTGAAATAACGTCGATTCGTATTTTACATTTGGCACGTTAACAGCAGCAGCATCATCGTTGTAATCAGCGTTGCCACTCTCAAAAATAAAAAACCCAAGTTGGAGCGTCGAAAAAACCCAAGAAAAACCCAAGTTGCCAAAAATCGTCCGAAAATTTCCACAATTTTCGACAGAAAAAATTCTGATGATTTTTTTTAGTCATCCGGCCAAATCTTTCCGAAATATCCGCAGTTTCCAGAATTGTCCGCAAAAAACCCAAGTTCTTCCAGAAAAACCCCCATTTCCCAAGTTCGGATCGAAAAACCCAAGATCTTTTGAAAACCCAAGGAGTGGCAACGCTGGTTGTAATCACCATTACCACCACCATTAACACCACCACCAATGGTGTTCGCAAAATGTAACACAATACAGTGCTAAAAGTGTTAAAAAAAGAAGTGCCTGGACGCCCCTTACCTTTCCAAAAGAAGTGCAAGGACGCCCCCTTACATTTTCAGGTGTGCTGGCCTTATAAGTGGCAGGACGGCATAGAGATTTCAAAATAAGTGCCAGGACGACGCCCATGACCGTCCTGCCACACTTTAAGCCCTGACACAATACACATTCTAGAGTAGCACATTTAATAAGACAATGGACAACTTCCCATTGTAACTCATTGGACTAAACTTCATTTCAATGATACTCATTTGTTTTGTTTACAAATTTATATGAAAACATGAAATTTAATGGCCTTTAGTGGCTGCTACAAGTTTGTAGTCTTTCAGGAATTCCCATCATGTGACCTATCATCAACATTAAAGCATTTACAACTGAACATATCTCCTCCCGCTACTCAATCGACTAGCTCAGTCGACTCTTTTAGCTGCTTTGTATTTGCATGATGGTCGTGTTACAGTACGATATATATTGTTGTAATTACTATTATTAAATACATGACTCATGAAATCTATGAACTGATCTGTTGACATCATTTTTGGTAACGCATTTCCGCCGTTTCATCATATTTTGTCTCTCATTTCCATAGACACTTACTGTTAATCAAAGAGACAATAAATTATGTTCAATTGTTGCAATTCATTGTGCATGAACTACTCAACTGCTTTTATTTCTCGATCCTGCAGAGTACTCGTACACCGACTTTGCTCGTCGCTGCTCGGACACATGACCGCAGAACTGTCGGCATGACGAATCTGATTCAGAAGACATTCTCTGTCATGGAAACAAACGAAAAACGGGTCAACCAATCGTAAGCATGATTAGTGCAGTTCAGAGGACAAGGAGTCAACTACTGACAGGGAAAGTGGTGACAGGGAAGTGGTGACAGGGAAAGTGGTGACAAAGTGGTGACAGGGAACATGGTGACAGAGAAAGTGGTGACAAAGTGGTGACAGGGAACGTGGTGACAGGGAAAGTGGTGACACGGAAAGTGGTGACATGGGCGACGATGCAAAGATTGAGACCTGAAAACAGAAATTCTATACAAAATTTGAATCATTTAATCTCAGAAAGGTTTATCACTTCAGTGATAAATTTATCCTTCTACGTCTAATACTACCAGCAGTGCTTAAAGTGCAGAAAGGACGCTCCTTACCTTTTCCAGGCTGTGCGGGCCAAATATGTGGCAGGACGGTGTTCAGGTTTTAAAATAAGGGCCTGGACGCCTTCCATCACTGTCCAGCCACACTCAAAGCCCTGACTACCAGAAATATGTAAGTTTTAGTATCACATGTGGGGCACGGTGGTGTAGTGGTGGCCTTGAAGCCAGAAGGTTCGAGGTTCGAATCCACCTCAAGTTGCCACGTAGGGACCTTGAGCAAGTCCTTCACTCACAATTGCTTTGGTGCTTCGACGTGAAACTCCGATGCAGTGTCTGCGCTGTAGTCGGGAGCGCCCCTGAGTATGGAGCTTGAAGGGGCGCTATAGAAATGGACGAATAAATAAATAAATAATAAATAAATAAAACATATATTAGGTTATGCCATTTTCCTCTCAGGAGCCCAGAGGAATAAGAAAAACCAGGACAGCAGGAGCGAAAGGGTTAAATATACATTATACAAGGGACAATGTTTACTTGCAAAACGTGTGTAGACAATCTCGTAGTACGACTCCCTCCAAGGGTAGTACATCATCAAAGCAGACGGGACATTCAAACGCTTCAGTGTTTAGAATGAGGCTGGTCTCTTCAGCTGCTACAAGCTGTTGGAAGTTGCTGTTGCGTTCTTCTACGGCTTCCTAGAAAGCAGAAATTAAACAAGACTTCAAAAGACGAATGCATTGAGAACAGACAACACTTGTAACAACGTTTCACTTCTGGAGACATGTTGCAATCATAAACGCCAGATTTCTTAAGTGCCATTTGAAAGCCAAGTGCAAGGCACCCATAGGCATAGGGGACATTTCAGCAGTGGGGGTGGGGGGAATGTGACTTTTGCCCCCCAAAATTATGACAACCTTTTTTTAGTCATCCGGCCGAAATCGTCTGAAATTCCCATTACTTTTGCCCGAAAATTTATACTTTTAAAATTTTTTCGAGTCTACTTGTCCGAAAATCAGACTTGCTTGAAATTTGGGGGGCATTTGTCCCCCTGGACCGCCGTCTTCTACACCTATGAAGGCACCAAATTATTTACAAACTTGTGCTGCTGTTTTGAATTCAAAATACCATATTGCCATTGATGATAATAATGACAGAGGATGATGATGGCAATGACGATGAATACGAAGATTTCTACAATGCTATTAATACACCACACGCTATTAAAATCTCAATGACTATCTTTTTTGATTTGGAAAGCAACTTAAATACAGTTAAATGTTTAATAAATTTATGTGCAAGCCCAGAAAAAAATCCGAGGTAATCCACCTCCTCAAAACGCCTCTCTTGTTCCAAACGCATTCGTTCGCCGTCTGACATATCATAAACCGGAGGAATAATGTAGTCATCTGGTCTCGATGTTGAACAGACGGAGCAACCGGGTCGCGTTGGTTCATTGATGAACGTACATTGGTGGCATTGCCAGCCGACCTAAAATCAAACGTCAAATCCAAACGTAACGTTCAAACTCTTCAGATCCACAAAGTAAATATGCTTAAATTTATACGAAAATTCATTAAAACGTGTACTACTCAACTGGCCAGTAGGACGTTGGGGCGCAGTGGTGTAGTGGTGGCGTCGTTGCCTTGGAGCCGGAAGGTTCGAGGTTCGAATCCACCTCGCCATGTAAGGACCTTAGGCAAGTCCTTCACTCACAATTGCTCAGCACTTCGGCGTGAAACTCCGATGCAGTGTCCGCTCTGCATTCAGGAGCGCCTCTGAGTAGAGAGAGCTTCAAGGGGCGCTATAACAAGTGCACATACAAATATACAAACAGAACAGCTTAGCAGAAACAATGGCCAACGTTATGACGCACTCAGTAAACGTTCGGTTGAAATTACCATCCAGTAAAACATTTCTACTTACGGTAGTTCCCTGAACAGCGTTGTTTCCCGACGTCTGTACACGATGGTTGTTTGCTGCTTCAATCAAAAACTGTTCTTGACTTCCAGCGTCTGTGTCGCTGTAAGCTGTAAAAAACATTTAATGAAACACCATTTCATGATCACATTGAACTGACATGGAAAAAAAATTGTAACTTTATCTCTAGAGAGATAAAAAAAAAAACATTTTTTAACCTAGCAAACCTAGATCCATTTTTTAACCTAAGAAACATAGATCAATTAATATTAATTCAAGCAAAATATTTATTTATGTTGCATATATAAACTGAACTTATACATAAAACCTTTGTAAAATTAGTTATATGTAACATGCTGCGTTCTGCCAGCCTGAAGTGCTGATTAAACGAAAATTGATTGATTGATTGTTAACCCAAAGTGAAATTATATTATTTTTATATACAGATAATTACTGATCGATTGGCAATGACATTGACCGTAATATATTCACCTCCAACTGTTTAAACGGGAACTGTGTACCCACAATGCTGTATGATTACAATTAGGGATGTTAAACGATAACCGGAAATCCGGTTATCGGTTCTGAATCCGATAACCGGTTTTTATAATTGACCAAACGATAATCGTTTTAATTTTTCTTATCATTACTGCAGCGAAAATTACCAGAAATGCCAAAAAAGTACGCATAGTGCTTAGATTATATTCGAACTTTCATCCCATATTTTGGCATTAACTCACTTGCTTCGAGCGTACAACTTTTAATACGTGCGTATATAGCACATATTAAGTATTCAAACGCGCCTATTTCCAATGTTCTAGAACGATCCGGTGATTTTATATGCATTTTTGAAAATCTACATAATACCATTGAAATTTCGTATTTAACTCTCGCTTCCGCCTTGTGTACACGCATTCCAATGACGTCACGCGTCCTTGCAATATTTTGGAAACTTTTATAGAGCAATTATTTATCTGGTAAGTTACTTAATATAAGTCACAAAATTAATAATTGTGACCCGCTTCATGAAAAGGTACCATAAGTCGGGTTTGGAGTTATTATGCCTTCACAAACCAGCTAAGTGAGCTGAACATTTTGCTGAAAACCAGATAAAAATCGGATGATAAATGACCGACTTATAATGATGAACATGAGAAATTGCCACTTTATTTCCATCGATGAGTATCGTGGGGTCTTGCACACTGGGAGCGCTTCTGAGCGATTTATCCTACAAGAGGTTCACGACCAATTCTCAGTGTTGTCTATTATGTAATATTATCAGTGTTATTAACTTAAAAGTCCTTTTCACCTGCTGCTAAAAATACCAAGAACTCAAATTTGATTAAAAAAATTTTTTTCCCCTTCACGTCTTTATGCGCGATTTCTGGGGAAACTGTACCCCGACTTATGGTACCTTATCATATAGCGGGTCACAATTGCTCTACAAAAGTTGCATATTTTCACCAGTCTGTTGGTTGAGCGCATCGATATCTATATTTAGAATTATAGATGAGCGTATAATATCGTCGTTGCATAGGCCTAATTATACGTCATGTGCGTTCTGATCTCCAATCGGCTGAGTTATCAACGACCTCGTATATAATTATCAAATAGTTGCAACCGTCCCTTGCTGTCCGAAGATTGCTATTGGACGAATATTATATACCTACGTTTTTTACTCTATGGGATTTTCGCTATAAATCTATTCCTAGATCTATGATCTGTTTATATATAGGCAGCATGGTCGGAAATCGTTAAGTTTCGATTTGTTTTGTAGAGTTCCTTTTTGTTTTGTAAAGACTAAAGACGTGTTTATTATGAATATCTTTTAATTATATTGTATTATGAAGATTTAATAGAAACATACAGTTTAATTACGTGCATTTTGAGCCTTTAATTAGAACTATAGAATTCGTTGTGAATACCAAATTTCGCGTCTACACACTTTGCGTTACATAATTGCCTACGTAGATCACTTTGAATTATATCATATCTAACATTTCCGAGAGGCATTAAAAAAAACCGATAACCGGTTTTAAACCGGTTTTTACAAACCGATAATCGGTTTTAAGAAAAAACCGATATTAACATCCCTAATTACAATCAGCAATGAACGGATGATCACAAGTACTTATCGCATGAGTCGTATTTTACTGAACATGGCAGCCTTGCAAGGCGTCCATCACGTTCTACTACTCAGTTTACCAACGCTAACTGCCAAATGGAAGATTGAGTGGACCTTTTTTTGGATGGTACCATAAAGTGATTCTGTATTTGTGAACTCTTTGTGCCAGAGTGTTTACCATTACTCTTAGAAGCTAAACTTTAGAGCAGTGGTTCCCAACATTTTTTGACTGTAGGGCCACCTTTTCTAAGTTGAAGGACATTATGGGGCCACAAGGATAAAATTTAATTAACTAACAGCATGTAAAATTGTTCCAATTGAATCAAAATAGAATTTTGATGCTATTTATAGACGTCAAAATAAAGTGATTTGTAATGGAAAATAATTATGTGCTATACTGCTATATCATGTCCAAATTGTCAATTTTTTCCATATACATGTATTATTGTGAATTCTTTGAGGGACGAGGGACATATTTTGAGACCTGGCGGGCCACTTTTGGCCCGCGGGCCACGGGTTGGGAAACACTGCTTTAGAGAGAACCTCAAAGATAACCCAAAACAGCAAAAGATGTGCTCCAAAAGACAACTTCAAAGAAAACCATAATAGGATTAAGGAGTCACGACAAACGCAAGAACTCTCATCAAACAATCTGCATGTCATTACCGTATGGCGTTGAAAATGAACTTACTGTGACGTCTCGGCTGAACATCTGCAGCTTCTCTTGTTAAACCAACTGACTGTGCGGACACGAGATATAAATAGATAATATCATTGTCTTTGCGAATGCCACAGTTACGCAGCATCTCCGTATCTTTGGCCAGTCGCTTGCCAGCCATCCATCGCTGGGTTTGCGGCGGAAACTCAAACTGATCAAACATCTAAAGAAATAATTATGTAAACTAAAAATCAAATCAAATCAAGTTTATTGCTCCCATAAAAAAACAGGAAAAAATTATTCAGCAATTACAGTTTGACTAGCTAATATAGTTCAGAAAGTTAGGTATAAGTACATGTGCAAACGAGTAGCAATTCCAGTTCTGATATTCGTTTTAAATTTGTCTGTCTGTCATTAGTGAGTCTAACTATAATTCTATATATCTCTGAATCTATCTATAACAGGGGTGTCAAACCTTTTTTAGTGGCGGGCCAGTTTAACATCTTCCAACAAGTGGTGGGCCAGTGTGAACATCTTCCAACAAGTGGCGGGCCAGGATGTTGAAGCTCATGAGCAAAATTGGGTAGTGATCTGAGAGGAAGCTCCGGACTTGGTGAGCCAATTCCCAGAACATTTTAAATAATATAAGTGTTTCGTAACTTTCATAATTTTGTTAACAGAAAACCAACCGGAAACCATAGATACACAGTCTAAACAGAACTGCGCCTTTGAGCAAAAGTTACGGCAGTAAGAAAAAGCCGCTATGTATTTGGCACTGGCTGTAATTTGAACTTTTATCCTGTAATTTTGTAATCTTTTGGGAAGGCTCCGCGGGCCAGAAAAAAATCGTCTGGGGGCCAGAAATGGCCTGCGGGCCAGCTCTTTGACACCCCTGATCTATAATGTAATAAAAGTTAAGATTTTTCGTAAAACCATAGCTCAGACTTAGACAAAACCTTAAAAGCTTTTTTCTCAGAATTATAATTCAGACAGTTGAACCATATGTTTACTCATAACCTTGGATAGGAACACACACGCACACACATACATATATATCAAAGCAATGGATATTACAGTAATAATAAAATGTAGGCACTATTTACAATTAAAAAAAGAAATTTTACCAATGCTTTCAGTTCAGTGAACTTCATTGATGGCAACAAACTCTGTGTAACACAGACATTTGTCGTGTATCTGTCCTCGATAATAATCTTGACGCTGTAAAACATTAAAAATTACTATGAAAATATATATATATACATAACATATATACCATATATAAAAATTATATATAAATATATATATATATATATAATTATTATATATATATATATATACATTATATAATTATATATAAAGAAACAATTCACATCTTCCATTCTTAACTGTAAATCAGTCATTTAAATTCTTAGAAGATCTTTTAGAACTTAAATTCTGCAGCTGAAAAGTATTTCTGCTGAATCATATAATGTTGCATAATCACTAGTAGTCAGCAGATTACTATCCCCGACTGCATGGCTAGATAAGTGTTTCAGTTCTGTTGAAAGACAACGAACATTCTTTGCCATCAAACTAGGCTGTACAGGGATATTGCTGAATCGACTTCACATTAAGCCAAAGAATTTTTCATTTTCACCTTAGAAAAAGATGCAAGACTGAAATGCCAACGTATTAGTGACCTTCGATGGAAGCCCTGCAGACAGATGCAAGAGGAGAAACGCTTGCTTCCCTCATTGGAAAATCGACACCTGTTTTTAACTAATTATTTGCTTTATATTAACAAATTTCTGTGCACTAAAGTGCCAACGATACACAAAGAAAAACAGAAATTTACATTTATCAACCTCTATGAATAATACCCGTGTTCTTAATTTTCGGCATTGCACCATTCAAGCTCTTGCTAAAAATTCAACCGTGACCATTGCGTTTTGCCCCCCCCCCTGCAAAAAATCTGCAGGTGCCCTTGTGGCCGTCAACATATCAGTGTGTGTACTGTGTACCTAATGGTAAGCTGTACATAGACCAAGAGATATATGCAGTTTACCTGATTTTCTTTTCAGGCAGATTCTGTGCAGGAGCTTCGTTTAATTGGAGTTTCAGGTTCAACTTCTGATCGGCTAAGATCCTGGCTAACTCAGAAGCCACAGTCGCATCACCAGACTGCAGAGCCCGTTCCAATTCCTCTAAATACAAGTCCATTGTATCAAGAGATCTTTCTACAAATCACAACATACAATATAATATTCATTACTGTTCATTTAAATACTTATTAAGAGGGTCTGGCTCAATAAAGATGCCATGGTCTCCATCATGTAAAGGTATTTTTTTAACTATGAGCGTTATAATGGTCAATATAAAATATCAAATAATAATAATATTTTGGTTCTAAGGGTAACTTGGGCAGGTAATCATTGAAAACCCTTTAAGCATCATAGATTTACCATTCTTTCGGAGCAACTTATTTTACCCTGTAATGCATATGAATGGTCTGACTACCCAGGACAGCTTAGTAGCCTTAGTTCAATCCACATACCAGAAACCCGAATCCCGGAAAACGCTGAAAATACACAAACGTCCGATTTCCAGAAAAAACTTTATTGAAGCCGCTGAACTCCTGAAAATGTTAAGAGTTCAATTAAAGACATGACATACCAGACTTGCTAGCGCTGTTGATCACAGTTTGGTGTCTACAAACCATTTGCGGTTTCGGTGTCGCATTTTAGAGAATGGATTTCGAGAATCCGGTCGAAATTCGTTTCGGAGATTCGAGGATTCGGGCCGCACCCGAATGGTTAACTCTTTAGCCAAGTAGGGCGCTAAAAGAAAGACTTGGTACTTCTTATAATATCCCAAATTACGTAGACGTATCAAATTATTTTTTGAAGTAAATATTTAGTATTTGAGTGATTTAGGTGATTAGGCTATTATAGCGATCGCCGTGCTAGTGCTTTATAAATGTCACATCACAATCATTGTCCATATTTCATTGAAGAGAGTCTCATATCTATTGTATTATTGTTTATATGCATACATAATGAAATATTAATTTGTTACGTGTCCTTAATTCGACTTTTTATACGCTTTTATACTTACAAATTACAATGTATAAACACTTTCATTTTCGAACGGATCCTATCTATGGTATTCTATGGGTCAGCTTCCCGTTTACTCGGGGCATGCTCGGAGTTACTGTTGACTACTCTCAGAGAAGACGACAGCACAGAATAAATAACAATATTATTAGGCCTAATTATTTGTACTGTGATGAAAGTTCCGCCAAAGAATTAATGTAATTGAGATATTTGATTAGGCTTTACCGCTTTAGCCAGTGACTTTTATTTCACTTGCGCCTACCCCCTTATCCAACTCAGCTGTGGGAAGATCAGTAGGCTACGTGCCAACCTACCTTTTCTGTTCTGTGTCGAGTCAAAAAATGAAGTCATTGTTGCGACTTGCGAGGTGCCTCATTAATCTGTGTTTGCTGGAACAGTCCATCTTTCATTTCGTCCTTCTCTTCCTAGTCCTCCTCTTCCATCCCTCCACCGCTTTTGAAACTTACAGACTCGCGCATTGCGTATTTGCAATTTTTATACAATAAGCTAAGCTTACACCATCTATATAGCCTAGCATTCACCTTGACCACTGCGCACTCGCACGCGAAAGGTCACTGAGATGGCGAACCCGCTTTTAGGCTAAGTTGTAGTATCCAGCGCTTGGTTATCGAGTGTCGCATTAGAATTTTGGAGATTATCATTATGATAGCCTATATATAGCGATTAACTGAATGGGAGACTGCATCGAAGCTAGCCTATATAGGCTAGGCCTACTAAGTATACTTTCAACCACGTGAGGTCATTTAAGTCTAGGCCCTATATAGATCTCAGATCCAACCAACCGAGAAATCGTAAGGGTCTAGTCTATAGGCTATCTCTGATTTAGCGCTGCGTTATAAGCCTACGTCGAAAGTCTGGTATGCCGGTTACGGAGCTGTGAAAATCGTCGTAGCCTATAGGCCCTAGGCCTATATAATATATAGCCTAATTCTCCTCCTCCGTTCCTCCACCTCCTCCTCTTCATCATCAACATCATCATCGTCGTCGTCGTCATCATCGTCGTCGTCGTTGTCGTCATCAGTCAGTCAGTAAATCAATCAGTCAGTCAGGCAGTCAACCAATCAAACAGTCAATTGTTTAACCAATCAATCAATCAATCAATCAATCAATCAATCAATCAATCAATCAATCAACCAACCAATCAATCAATCAATCAACGAATAAATCAACCAACCAATCAACCAATCAACGAATGATTGACCGTACACGAATGCATTGGAAAAATAATGTAAGCGTTTTTACTTTAGGCCTAGCGACCAAGTAACTTAATTTAATAGGCCTAGACCTAGCCTACTGTTAATTTTTCATTGAACCGATCGGAGATTCGCAGTCTACAACTTCAAGGTGTCATTCTACGTAGACTATAACATAGTCGGCATGAACATTGAACAAGTCAGTTCCTATTTACAGTTCAGGCCTACAGCCTAATTTACCGTGTAGCCTATATCTAGACTTAGGTCTGTTTATTGGACAAAAATAAACAAGGTCATAGAAGCCGATAAAACGCAGTTCGATAATATAATAATTGTTTAATGTGAAGTTTCGACCGTAGTCTATGTACCGGTATTCTTACGCAAGTGTTATGAGGAATGAAGATCTAATTTTCGTATATCGATTATGCAAACGCAGTCTTAAAGCACAGGCCTAGCCTATCGAATAAGCAAACGATATCCGACAGTATCAAAATTATACGACCACTGCTGTCTATGTACCAGCGTTTCAATGTACAATTTGTACAATGTACATGTAGGGCCTACCCGTATAGACTCTAATCACTCTATACACACACATCCCATGCATAATATGGAGCATGGGTCTATTTCGGCTCCACGTTAGTACGCTGGCGGATACGGGGCAAAGGTCTCGTCATTGTTTCATCCGCGATTTGACGTCACCTCGGACGCAGCTTAGATTCTTTATTTGGACTGTATCCCACTTTCACGGAGAAGACATCATTCGATGGGCATCCACTGTACGGTCTCAGTCCACCCACTCTCCCCAACCGGATTGACCGACCCTGCAGCGGCGGCTGACACCTCTCCCGGATGCTTCCCATCTTGGAAACGGACGTCAGATCGGCCGCCCTTCCGTACCCACCTGCTCCTCCACCTCCCTGGGTGATCACCGGGTGGCGGTAGCACACCATCCACGCCAACTGGTGACGGAACTTCTGCCCCGTGGCGCAATATAAATAGAAGTTGATGGAGTGATTGGCGTACATCAACAACTCCGTGACCGTTCTCCTCAGTTGGAAACTGGCGCGTTGGGAGAGGTCACCCTGGTCGGATGGGTCCCAGAACTGGACGCAGATGCTGACGACGGTCGTGGGTAGGGTGGTGAGAAGGAAGGAGAGGGATACGGTGAGAAGCATGAGGGTCAACCGGGTGCTGCCCTCTTGAGAGGGACGCCGCTGGGGGTAGATGTTCTGCAGGGTGTTGCGTCTCCCTCTGGCGATCAAAACGTGACGGACGATGAGCGCATTGAAGAAGAGTATTATGAAGAAGGGAAGGATCGAGTAAACTATGGCGTCAACCCACGGCCACGCCTCCTGTATCCACCGATCCATGAACGAGCACTGCGTTATCTTGCGCTGTCCGAAGGAGTACTCCTGAACGTGCACCGTCCACATGAAGTGCACGTTGAGCAGAAGGAAGGAGGCGACCAGGAGCAGCGCCATTCGCTTGGCCGTGTCCGCGCTGCACAACGCACTGGCGCGGAACGGGTGGCAGACGACCAGGTAGCGCTCAACCGAAACGGCAATGATCAACCAGACGGAACAATCACTAACCATCGAACCAAATCCGTTCGAAACTTTACATACGAAGTTGGACATGTTACGGATGTCCACTCCGCTGACCTGGCTGATCCAGAGGGGGAGGAGACCGACGTAGAGGACGAGTGTATCGGTGACGGCCATGACCATGAGAAAGAAGTAGGTGGAGAACTTGAGCATCGCCTTGCTCTTGAGAATGACGAACGAGAAGACGTTGCCGAACGTGCCGAGGAGGATGAGGATGGGAGGAACGTAGAGTAGGAGACTGCGATGCAAACGGTAGCTGCCGTAACCCATCAACATCTACAGACACAGCAGCAGTAGCAACACAAACGATTAAATATATATATATATATATATATATATATATATATATATATATATATATATATATACAGGGTGGGCCAACAAAAGTGAGAACATCGCGTAAAAAGTTGTATAATTGCATCAAAACTTGTTTCACTGTATCCAAAATAGCTTAAATTGTTTGCTCACTCACTTACTTACCTATTTAGCTATATGATGTCTTTATTTCGACGCATTTTAAAGCAAAATTTACAACTCAAAACGTACAAGCGTGTAATCGGGCAGAAGCTCAATGAAAATGTCACTTTGAAACGCTTGCAACGCAGTCGGCAGCTATTTGGGCGGTTTCCTAATGACACAAGTGTACGATCGAAGCATCTGGTTTACAGACGAAAAGACATTCACCGATGCCACTCCAGTTAACTGTTTATTCCGTTGAAACAATGAAAAATGTAAGTTCAGGAAAGTCGACTCATACGAGAACGTGACCATTTCAGCCGCGCGGTATCATGGTATCATGTTGTGTGTCTCGAATGGGAAAAACTAATATTGTGTTCGTTGAACCAGG
>OX243824.1:12996051-13148551 GCA_945859605.1 Lumbricus rubellus | reverse complement strand
GTTGACGACAAGTTACATTGTCTGACAGTTCGAGTTCTTTGCTGCATCGCATGCTTTTTCGAATAATTATCTGTGCGTGTTTACAATAACACGAGAAACAATGAAGCTAAAGGAATTTCTTTTTCCGTCAAAACAGCAAATAATTGCGGGGGGCTATATCCAGCAGCAGACTGATTTTAAGAATTCCAATTTATGATATTAATTATATTATTCGATCATTTGTATTGGAAAATAATTTTGTTTTGCAATTTAGGTAGAGCTCTGATTAGTCCTTTTTGAAATGCTCTTTATTAATTTCTGAGAGAATAAAAAACAGAAACTGTATTGCATTTAAGAATTTACGCAGGCTAGCGCCTATCGCAGAATAACTTTTCATAGGCGCTCATAGTGGGAAACAGATTTTCCTCACTGAAGCCTCTGATTTTAAAGAGTTATTTATCATCACGAAAAATCTACAATAATTACACCTACAGCAAACACCACCCAAACAGAAAAGTCACTGAAAACAATCTAATTATATATATATAGGCCTATATATATATACATATACATGTATATATATATATATATCGGCATAGGGGTTATTGGCATAGCTGCAACGAACTTGCCGCGGTTATTACTGGATTAGGAACGGCTCAAACTGGAATCAGGTTGTTTATACCGCTCCCGTTGGAGTAATTATAGCCACTGGGCAGGGGTTATTTTAACGTGCAGCTGGACACAAAGTGTGTAGTTGGAAACGAAATTTGTGCAGTTGAAAATAAGATTTTGTGCAGTAACTCATAGTGTTATAGTGAACGAAGGACTAAAAACGGGTTATCAGATTTTTGGGGGCCGAGAAAATTTCAAAATGGTAGGCTAATTATTTTCACGGGATTTCGACGATCAAACATTTGGTACGGACGACTAAAAAGGTCCTTTTGTGCAGTTCTAAAAATTTCTTAGAATAACCCCTGCCACTGGGTAGCCTATTGCAGAAAAACACGTTTATTTAGCACGTGCATGTTAATACCTGAATGATGTTCGAAGCATAGGCCTAATAGTACGTGGTCTTGCTCGAATGTGTATGCACTATGCACAGTAGGTGAGCTGCATGACATATTTAGACAAGCAGAAAATGAGTTTATTAGGGAATAATCCCAGAGCTACACGTAATTAGGCTGCAGATATGCAAGGTTGACGAGAAAAATTCCTGGTCCCTAAGCAGATCAGTCGTAAACTATCTTAGGGTTTTATGAGAAAAAGCTTTCAGCAACAAATTGATGGGATAAAAATGCAGGCAGGCAACGAACAAATTTTTTATATTTTTAGATCTATGCAAAATATGATTTTGTTCAGTTGTTGACTTTAGGATTAAACTTTAAACTCATCGTAGCTCAGTTTCTCTGCAATATTCTATTTAAATTCATAAATCGAAATCTTCTCTATACATTATGACTGCCCAACCCAGGCCTATAATGGTCACGGGACTCATGGCATTTGTCTCCCCCTTCTCTCCCTCATGGCGACTCTGAATATAATGACGAAAAAAGAATGTGTTCGTACGAAAATAGAAGACAGTCGGTGCTAACAGTGAAGAGTGTCTCCAAATATAATCACTAGGTTACTCGTGTTGCATTGCCGAGGTTTTCTTACGCAAAGTAGGTTTAATGATCTTGTACTAAGTTGGACGAAGTACAAAACAACAGATATCTATGCAGCGGAGTTAACGAGACGACGGAATCACACGTGACTGAAATGAAGATGGGTGGAGGAGCGGAGAAGTTAGGTAGGTAAGCTTAAAGCCTTAAATGGAAAGGATGGGTAGAGGAACGGAGAAAAATTGGGTAGGTAAATTGAGAGGATGGGTAGAGAAACGGTTAAAAATGGTGGAGAAAAATGGAGAAGATGGGTGGATGAACTGAGAAGATGTGTAGAGAAACGGAGAAGGTGGGTAGGCCTACATAAATGGAAAATGGGTAGAGGAACGGAGGACGAGCAGAGAACCGGAGAATTTATGGAGCTGAGTGTGAAAATCGCCACACAGTCGATGTAGATTGTATATTTTGGATCGAGCTGGGTTGGTGAAGTCAGCAGTCGACGGTATATAGCCTACACGGCAAACAATTAAGGTGGCAGCGTCCCACTCAACGTAGGCATATAATTTATTATCTTTTCTGTCTGTAAAGCACCGACGTGCCTTCTTTCTGCTATAGTCCCATTTTAGTCCTTTTAAATTCTTTTAATTTCAGTGTTTCTGTTAATTTTTTTACCCCGATAGCTCTATTATTTTGTACTTCTATTCTGACACCAATAAACTTTGAATAAAGTGTTACTTCAAGAATGCAAACACTTACGATATATGCGCAACAGACTCAGTGAAATTACTGACACAATCATATATTTCGAAATGAGTCCATTTCGGTGTAATGCAAATTCTTGTTTATTCCACTAATTCTACTTTAACTTCCACCCGTCGAATGATTAGACGTTTTGTTCCAACGCTACATTTCAATCCAATATCTTTTCTGTCTGTGTCCAATAGCAATATTAGATTCCGATCAGATATTTGTTCTGCCGATGGAACTTCATACTGCTACATTTAGTTAGGCTATATTAACGCCCGTGGGCGTCATTTCTTCGTTTTGATTCGATATCAGAGGACGTCATGACAGAGGAAAGTGGAAGAAGAGGATCCGAGTGTCTGACCCCTCCGTAGAGAGAGGTTAATTCAAGCCTGAATGAAAAGAAGATCAGAGGCAGAACCTCAACACAATTTACTGACGAAGAGCTTAACACATGCTTTTTTGACAAATAACTTCTGAATCCATCACTTACTCATTTGAATCCATTCATTAACTCATTTCGAAAATTTATATAGCGCCTCTTCAAGAAGACTAATCAGAAGCGCTCCTGACTCAGCCACGGCCAAAAAGATAGATACTGAGCAACTGGTATAAAGCAGGCAAATTATTCAAAGGTAGCAGGCGTAGTGCAAGCAGTAGCCCATTAAGTGTGGACGGGCCAACAACCGAGAAGGCTCAATGCTGACTGGTAGAAGATGGGGGGCTCGAGGGACCAGTAGGTCCCCATTGGCCGAAGAGCGCATAGCTTCCACCCGCCTCGTCATATCTTGATTTTTATTGTAAACCTTCATGTGATCAACGTTATAACATTTTGACATTCTGACATCGAAGCTGGTCAAACATCATGTGTCTTTAGAACTAAGACTTGATCTTGAGCCTATAGCCTAGGCTATTTAGAAGGCTTTTTCGGGTTCAATGAACTTCAATCCCTCTGAAAAATTTCCAAACTTTTGGAAGCCAAATATGTGTATTTTGCGACACCGTTCATTGTACAAATGTACAACACCAAAATGGCGTAGACTACATCTGGCGCATAATTTTGCCTGGCTACACCCAAGGACTTGATGTAGAGCCGGTGAATAAGCTGACGATTTAGCCTACATTCGCAGATTTACGCGTACATTACATGCTTTTCCAAAGTCTACTTAGCCTACTTCCAGAAAACAGTCGCAAGACGCGACTAACACTTACTAATAGTCTCCTTTCGAATGAGTTAAAGCCAATTATGGCAAGAGATTCCAGTCTTGTACAAGCGCGTTTCACCGACTGTCACCCGCTTCATGGGCTTCTACTCGTCACCCAACGCAATTTCCACTCCAAACCGAAATATGACCAATTCAATAATTATTGTCCAGAGTCCAGACCCCCCTCATCCGTATTCGATCCTTTACCTTCTACGGCAAGCTCTCTCTCTCTGTCTCTGTCTCTGTCTCTGTCTCTGTCTCTGTCTCTGTCTCTGTCTCTGTCTCTGTCTCTGTCTCTGTCTCTGTCTCTGTCTCTGTCTCTGTCTCTGTCTCTGTCTCTGTCTCTGTCTCTGTCTCTGTCTCTGTCTCTGTCTCTGTCTCTGTCTCTGTCTCTGTCTCTGTCTCTGTCTCTGTCTCTGTCTCTGTCTCTGTCTGTCTCTCTCTCTCTCTCTCTCTCTCTCTCTCTCTCTCTCTCTCTCTCTCTCTCTCTCTCTCTCTCTCTCTCTCTCGCCCTCAGATAAACCTTCTTATAACTCTTATAACAGGTGCTCTGACCTTCCTGTCTCTGTGTCTGTTTCTGTCTCTCTCTATCACTCTCTCTCTCCTCTCTCGTTCTCTCTCTGCTCTCTGTCGCTCTCTCTGCCCTCTACTGCAGCTGGACTCGGAACTCCACTGGCACTGCATATCACTGGACAACACTGCTGACATAACGAAGCCCTCGTAAACAAGCTGGTGCCCTGAACAGCTTAGCTTTCAAGCGTACAGCATTAGAACTTCGGAGTTAGCGAAAACGATCTCGGACTTCGAACCGGACTTCATCTGAAATCGATTTTAAAAGAAGCTAATCTTCTGCTGGTCATAAAACTTACACTTAATTCGCAGCCAACAACAAGCTTCCCAGCTAATGACCACTTAAAGCCTTGCAGATATAATGGGCAAATAGATTGCGGACGTGCCATGTACAGCGCCCGTGTCGTACCATGATCTCAGAGATGTTATTGGGGAATTTGGGGCAGTGCCAAATAGTTTGGCATCGGCACGAAGTAGGCATTAACTTCTACGATGCAAAGGTCGTCGTCGATTGAAAAGCCGAAGAGCACGTAATAAGATCAGCAACAACATCAAGTCAAATCCTAAATATAGGCTAGTGTGTGTAGGCCTATAATACTTGGTAGATATAATTAGGCCTATGCACTTGTTGAATCCATAATGAATGACCAACTTAGACCTATAAGCTTACACACGCTACTCCTGACCCTGCAGAATGTCATTGATTGATTGATTGATTGATTGATCAATTGATTGATTGATAGATTGATGGATTGATTGATTGAGTGAGTGAGTGATTAAATGATTGATTAATTTATTATTTGATTGATTGGTTGGCTGATTGATTGATTGATTGATTGCATGATGGATGGATTGATGAATTGATTAGTTGATTGATTGATTGATTGATGGATTGAATAGTTGATTTATTGATTGATTGATGGCATGATGGATGGATTGATTAGTTGATTGGTTGATTGATTGATTGATGGATGGATTGATGAAATAATGGATTGATGGATTGAATAGTTGATTGGTTGATTGATTGATTCAGCTTGAAATGCAAAGCAGGAAATCAAGAGCATGTATATTTATCATAGAGATTTCAAACTGTCAATTTCTCATTTTTGCTATGTGCATCATTAGCTTCATTAATGCTTTTAATGCAAGGAAATCTGTTAAAACCAAAAAGTAGCAGTTACTATCTTTGCGTCAATCTTCGAGGGAGCATATTCCCCTCTTCCCCTTCTGTGCTGGCTCCCATGCTCTTCGTGGGTGATCAGAGAGATCCAATTGCGTACACATGGTCTGCAACATCCTATAGAGATGAGGTCCTTCCCCCTTTTAAGATCGATCGAATCTTTAGCGAAATCCAATCCATAGAAACAAATGCCGTCAATTCCAAGTAGGGCAGGCAAGTTGTATCAATGGTTAGACATTTATGTCGTTGATTAAGTACGGCGATTGCTGCATAGAAAGACGAGAACTTCTGGAAGACAATACAGGGAACGTACGGAAGGAACACCCCCTGCAGCCTGCTGTGCTCGTACTGGTAAACACGTAGGAGGCGCAACACGCGTAGAAAGAGAGACAGCCAGACATGCTGGGAAAAGGACAGACAGAGAGACAGACAGAATGACAAGTGGATAGATTTATTTATAACCAGATTGGCAGATAGGCAGAGGAGTAGTAGTTAGAGGAGTAGTTAGCCAGACAAAGAGGCTGACAGGCAACGAGATAACCATGCAAAAGGGTATAATATAGAGAGACTATAAAGATAAATTATAGAGTCGGTGATCATCTGAAATAGCTGCGGGGCTGTAATCGCAGAAGAGAGAGAAAGAGAAAGAGAGACAAACAGACAGACAGAGACAGAGAGACAGATAGACATACATACAGAGACAGAGCGCTATAGAAGACAGACATATGGAAATTGGAAACAGAAGAAGAGTCAGACTGAGACAGGCAGAGAGACAGACGACAACAGAAAAAAGAGACATGGGAGAGAGAGAGACACACACACACAAACACACAGACAGAGAGCAAGAAATAAGTTGATATAGAGATAGAGACAGATACAGAAACAGAAACAGAAACAGAACCAGAGACAGACAGCAATGCAGACAGACGGCAACAGAAACACATATAGAGAAACAGACAGAGACATGAAGAGAGACAGAGTGAGAGAAAGACAGACAGACAGATAGATACATGCAGACATGACAGAGACAGATAAAGAAATAGACAGATATATGCAGAGAGAAACAGAGAGACATGCAGAGAGAGAGAGACAGACAGAGACATAAAAAGAGAAAGAGAAAGAAATAGAGACAGAGACAGACAGAGACATGAAGAGAGACACAGTGAGAGAGACAGACAGACAGAGATAGAAAAAGAGAAAGAGAGAGAAATGTAGACAGAGAGAAATAGAGACAGACAGAGATACTAAGAGAGACACAGGGAGAGAGACAGACAGACAGAGATAGCAGAAGAGAAAGAGAGAGAAATAGAGACAGAGACAGACAGAGACATGAAGAGAGACACAGTGAGTGAGACAGACAGACATACATGTACAGACAGAGATAGAGACAGAGACAGAGACAACGAGAGACATACATTGATACGAAGAGAAGCGTATGTAAGCCATCCTATCTACTCCACATATCTGGCGTTTATCACGTTTGTCCACCAGATGTATTTAAGCGCTGAAGAGGATCAATACGTGGCAGAGTCCACCATGATACGCCATCGCTGCTGCCGTATTTAAACCCATTCGGAACACCCGTCGCTCCCTCGTCCGTCATGTGGTGCTCACAGTCAGCCGAAGGGAGGTCATTCTACCCGACCGTATATACCCCCTTGTCATCCACCCTACCTTCTATCCATCCACCTCCCTTCCGAAACCGATATACACCCACGCCCACATACATACACATACATGCACATACAAGCACACAGTCACACACACACACACGCACACGCACACACGCACACACGCACACACGCACACACACACACGCACACACACATACCCACGCACACACCGACCCACAAACTAACCCCCCCCCCCCACACACAAACACACAGTCATACTCGCTAAAACATGGCATAGCCTACACATTCGAAAAAACAAAATGCACGCATGCTAATTTTATTGTGGCTCAAATATCTTTGTATATATAGGTTAAATATATATGCATTAGCAAATACATAAAAATAGATACTGTACATAATTATCTACATACATGTACATACACATAAAAATTATGCAGTTCCTATACACATATGCAAGCATGTATGTATGTATACACACATACATACATGCCACACACTGTAAAATGTATAGACGCCACCTGGCTGACTTTATTGGCAATCGATCAGCCATTGTGGGCACTGTGTCAGTCAATTTATATAGCGCCATATACGACTATAGGCCTACCACTTCTCAACGATCATAGATTCGCACCAATGACTTCCGTTCAAGGACATTTTTAGTTTCTTGACGTTTGACAAATAGTGCGAGGAGCAACGGGGCGTATGAATCGTGCGAAATTAGTTCTGGTGGTGAAGCGGTCGTTTATTTTTATCTTATTTCTTTCTTTATTTTCTCGCATTTGCGTGGCAAGGCCGTTGCCAGGATTTGGTTTCGGGGGTGTTTCTTCGGCGGATAAGTTTTGACGACCTTATTTAGTAATCGGAAATGGCTTTCTTACCATTTCTCGCCTAAGTTCATGTTTTTTCATTATGTGGTATAGTGAATGCCTGCTAGTATTTTTTACATTTTTCATTTCGGGGGTGTTTTCATTGAATGCATTATTTTTTACATTTTCCATTTTGGGGGGTGTTCAAACACCCAAAACACCCCTAGCTACGGCCTTGGGGTTTGGAGAAGCGCGGTTTGCTCTCACAGCGATGGTGCTGCATGACTCTAATCTACTGTAAAAAAAAGAGTCTCATAATGAAATCCCTTGGTTACATCGTGTGGTATAGTAAACGCATTATTTCATTTTTATATTATTTCATTGGGGGGGGGGAGTGTTCACACACCGAAAACACCCCCAAGCTACGGCCTTCGCTACTCAGAGGCGCGCCCGACAACAGCGCGGACACTGCATCGGAGTTTCACGCCGAAGCGCACGTCGAGCAATTGCGAGTGAAGAACTTGCCAAGGTCCCTACGCGGCGCCTGGAGGTGGATTCGAACCTGGAACCCTGCGGCTCCAAGGTACCACTACACCACCACTGCACCACCGCGCCCCACAATCGGCTATACCGTATTTTCGTAATAAACAGTGAGTCCATAGCTGCAATGTGTTGCTACGCTACGGAGACTGATCAGGTTGCAATGTATATATATATATATATATATATATAATATATTATTTATACACGTTGCATATATATACTGTGGCTTCATACTTAGACCTCAGGCTTTGTATACACTGGAAAGAGAGTGCATCCGCTTTATGTAGGCTATTCAATTACATATAAGACCATTTCTATAGCGCATGCATCTCTTGCTGTTTCCACAGCTGCAGCATGCACACAACACATATTATACAGCTTGTATAATAGACATGTATTTTTTCCCTTTTGTCTCGAAGGCTTATAGCATACATTACTCGCAAATCCAATCAATCCAAATGAAGACGCATCATGTGTTGATACATACGACTTCTTGCCAGGCTGCATGTAGTCGAGGGTACATGTACACACGCGAGCATATCTTATACAGAGTGCACTTATACTTAGTACTTAGTCCTTCCTGTGCAGTGTGCAGGTCTACAGATAGGGCGACGCATCTCGTATACCCTCCCTTCTATGTCCATCGTCAGTCTCTCCGCCTCCTCCCTTGTATGTTCCAAACGTCTTACGTCGTTTCTGAATGTTTATGGCCAGTTTTTTCCAGGGCTGTTTTAAAGGAATTTTTCAAACTGCACAACCCTTTCTTTCCTTGCCCATCCTGCATGGTAAAAATTACTTCCAATCTGAGGACAATGGCATGCTTTGCTAGTTTTAGCTGTAGGCCTACAACAGTGCTTCTACAACTGCATAAATCCATTTAGAAATTAGAACTGCACATTTTGTGTACAACTGCACGTTAAAAAAGCCATGGTTCTTCCTCGTTTCCTTCTTCCTTCAACATCCCAGTTCATCACTTGTTTTGCTCTTCTGTCGTCGTCCATGCGAAAGACATGTCTTCCAATCCATCTCAATCTTCTCTTTCTGATGATGTTTCCATCGTATACCATGTCCTTTAATACTGAGTGTACGTACTCACCTCACGAAAAACTATACTTGCTTTTTTTGCTGGTTCCTGTTGCACTGCAGCCTACTTAGTTGTTCGTGATTTTATCAACATAATTCAATGTGTGCAATAAACAATTTAAACAATAAACATCACAAATAAAACATTTGTGTTTAGTATTCAAGGGAATTAATAGTGCGACCTGGTGGCTGAGCGGTAACTCGCTCGCTCACGGAGCGGGCGGTTGCGGTTCGAATCCAGGTAACGACCTTGGGCAAGTTGTTTACGCACACGTGCCTCTGTCACCAAGCAGTATAATTTGGTACCAGCGTAAGCTGGGAAGTAAACGGCAAGTCCTGTGGTGCGCTGGCCCCGTGCCCACACTGCCCAGGACCTTGGGATTCGTCCATTGCCGGCTCAAGGGCCTATATAGAAAAGGAGATGAGCGCCTCACCAACGGGCCTTCGGCCCTGGGAGTCTTTACTTTTTACTTATTCAAGGGAATTGACCTTCCAATAGGACTATATGCAACTGTAGCATGTATATCACCTCTAATTTTGCCACTACAACCATGCGCACCACGTCATTGTGTAGGCCTACTCATTTGTATTCGTGTGTGTGTGCGT
Organism: Lumbricus rubellus; assembly: GCA_945859605.1. NCBI lineage: Eukaryota > Metazoa > Annelida > Clitellata > Crassiclitellata > Lumbricidae > Lumbricus > Lumbricus rubellus. The sequence continues at coordinate 13,138,600 of OX243824.1, read as the reverse complement.
GTGTGGGGTATGTGTGTGAGTGTGTGTGCGTGGGGGGTATGTGTGTGAGTGTGTGTGCATGTGAGTGTGCGTATGTGCGTGTATGTGCGCGCGCGTGTGGGGGGGGGCGGCGGCGGTTGTGTGTGTGTGTGTGCTAGTGTTAGTTTTAGTGTTAGTGTTAGTGTGAGTGTGCGTGTCTGGGTGGATCTGCGTGTATGGGAGTGTGCGTGTGTGTTGCACGCGTGTGTGGGTGCGCGTGTGTATGTGTGTGTTTATTTGTGTCAGTGCATGTGTATATGTATAGGTTGATATCATGGTCTTTTATTCGGTGATGGACAACTGCTGTATCTCCTGCAATCATGATCAAATAGACTGGAGATAAGTAACCAACGCTAAAAAAGGTGTCCATCAGACAACATACTGAGACGCGTCGACATCTTTTGAAGTCGACTTCTGAAGTCGGTCGCACATAATAATTATGACAGGCAGGGTCGTTATTTTTCCATCGCATTTTTTGCCAAGCATTTCACGCACTCGGTATATACCGGTATATATATATACCGAGACGCTGCGGTATATATATATATTATATACACTCGATATAACTTATAATATATATATAGGCCTATATACACCGTGAGTCAAAAAAAAGTAAGCCAAATTGTTTTTCATATATCTCTAATGCCTGATAACATATCACGCTAAAATTTTCCAAATATTTAGAGAATTGGACCAAGAATATGATTCCAAAATTTCATGAGATAAAGTTGAACGGATAAAAAGATATGAATCTTTAAACTTCATATACCGAAATTGCCGTTTACAAGCAATTTTCTGTCAGATTCAGTAAAATGTAAGTCAAACTTTTTCTCATATCTCTAATGCCTGATGATCAATCATTCTAAAATTTTCCAGATATGTAGAGAATTGAACTAGCAATATGACCCCAACAGTATGATTTGATTATTTAATTAAATAAGATGCTCAAAATGTCATCCTTCAGCTTGCACGCAAGCTTGAGGCGCAGGCGCCATTAGGCAACAGCATCGTCGATTATCCTCTGGTCCAGGCCATCCCACACTTCCAACAAGCGTTGCTTCAGGTCGTTTATATCATTGATTGTTGTCTGGTAGACTCGGTCTTTCATTATGCACGCTAGACACTTTATATTCCGTAAAATTTTACTCCAGGATCACTGAAGACCAAAATTGGGAATTATCAGGCATAAAAACTGCAGCGAACACCATAACAGATTTGCTGAAAACTGAAATTTCGGAGATGAAGTTCAAATATTCATATCTTTCTATCCGTTCAAATTTATTACATGATATTTTGGAATCCTATTCTAGGTTCAATTATCTAAATATCTGGAAAGTTTTAGTATGATTAATTAGCTGGCATTGGAGATATAATAAAAACAGTTTAGCTTACTTTTTATTGAATCTGACAAAAAAATTGCTTGTAAACGGCAATTTCGGCATTTGAAGTTTACATATTCATATCTTTTTATCCGTTCAATTTTATCCCATAAAATTTTGGAATCATATTCTTCGTCCAATTCTCTAAATATTTGGAAATTTTTAGCGTGATATGTTATCAGGCATTAGAGATATATGAAAAACAATTTGGCTTACTTTTTTTTGACTCACGGTGTATATAATGTATATCGAGTGCATGAAATGCTGAGCAAAAACTGTGATGGAAAAGTAACGACCCTGCCTGTCACAATTATATGCATAATGAGCACCTTTATATATATTTATATATATATATATTATAGGCCCCATATTATGTACGAGTATATATATATATATAATGGTCGCTCGATCTTTAATGTTTTTGCTGGCGCTCTACCCTTACTGCCCCTGAATATTTTCCCTGCTTTTCTGTAGCAATTGTTCAGAGTCTCTCTCTTTCTCTTTTTCTTTGAAGCCGTGGCTTGCCTGGGAGTGCCCCTGAGTATGTAGCGTCAGGAAAGTCTATTGGAGAGGCGCTATAAAACTTCCGGAATGAACGAATTAATGAATGAGTATGTCTTATGCCATAAAATATGTCGCCTGGAAATGGAGTTCTCCGTACGTAAAACATCCATATCCATGCATGTGATTGATGGCCAGGATTTTATTTCGGGGCACATAATTATATACTAAGCCTATAAATATATGAGTGATTCCAAACAAATGTTCTATGCACACGCACACATACAAACACACACACACACAAACATACACGCCCACACACACGCATAATAGGCTTTGGAGAAGCGACGTGAACTCTCGTATAGCGGGTTCTGGACTGCCAATATATTGCTATTTAGTAAATGCATTAGATCTAATTAATTTTTACTTTATTTCATTTTCGAGTGTGGGGTGGGGTCAAACACAACATCTCCTAGCTACGACCTGGGGGCATAATTATTATTATATACTAACTTCGACGTTTTACGGAGAGTTGTGACCATGGGTGGAGACTTGGTCTAAAATTTAGTTGGGAGGGACGAACGAGCGGCCAAAGGACGATCACCGGGGCGCGACATTTTGGACGGACGGCTGAGTCGCCGACCGTCGACATTTTATATTTTCATCGACGAAATTTCTGACGACATTTTTATCCTTTTTTGTTATAATGTGCATCAGAACACGGAGCCTGGTCTTTTCCTGGAAATGCTGGTGTGCTTAGATCTTATATTGCTGTGTTATCCAATCAAACATGCATGTCAAAAGGCTTAAGTATTGAAGGGGGTACAAATGCATGGACGGTTCCACCACCACAAACCATGGGCGGAGTTTATCAGGCGCTAGGGGAGCTAAGCCCCCCAAGAAGGCCCAGATTCAACTTTTTACCATGAAAATGGTATCCTTTTTCTGGGTTAGCTCCCCTAAGAAGGCCCAGACTCGGGGTTAGCCCCCCTAAGAACGGAAACCAAACTCCGCCCATGCCACAAACATTGAGGGACCGTTCCCTGTCCCCCTAAGTCTCCGCCCATGGTTGTGACACTCGATAAAGATTACGCCTATTCCCGAAACAGCTCACTCGACTTTATCCATTTGGATCATGGTTGGGGGGGGAGGGGGGGGGCAACATATCAATCGATTCTCAATCCTTCTCCATTTCCCAATTCCCAAAACGGTCATTAACAGCGGACGCCCAATGCATCCAAGTATAGACGAAGCTATGCTCTGTATATCGGTCTATACCTTGAACCTCTTCATGATTCCTCTTATGCATAAGCCTTCTGACAACTAACGTATTAAAATAATGTACCGTACATGGACATGTCCCGAGACATAAAATTATTATTATTATTACATTATTATTATTATTATTACTTTTTTTAAAACTATTATTATTATTGCTATTATTATTATTATTATTATTATTATTATTATTATTGCTATAATAATAATAATAATTTAATGCCTTGGCCTTCCGAGGCTATTTTGTCCATCCATATTTTGCTGAGTAATAATAATAATAATAATAATAATAATAACTAGACAGTAATTATAGGCGCGGGCACAAAAGGCTTCTGTCAGCTAGACAGTAATAGGCCATCGCTTTTCGTGGTCCCTTTAATATTGTCGCGGAGGACGAGGCCTGATTTTCTTTACATTGAATAACAGCTCCTATCATAATTTTTTGAAATCCCGAGGGATCCTAGGTACCTCGGGTAAAAAAAATAAATAAATAAATTTAAAAAAAAAAAATAAAAAAAATAATAATAATAACAATAATAATAATAATAATACATATGTGCTATGCGCGCGCGCTCACACACAAACGCGCGCGCACACACACACACACGCACACACATACACGACACACGCCCACATACACACGCGCGCGCACAAAAGGCTTCTGTCAGCTAGACAGTAATAGGCCTACGCTTCGTGGGGAATTCACAGGCTTCCGATTAAAATTCATGGAAATTTAAAAAAGCATAATTATAGCCATACATATGCAACTTTTAAGCGTCTTAAAACATCTTTGAGAGAAAATAATTGATTGATAAATGTTATAAAGTATAAGAGAGAAAATAATTGATTGAAAAATGTTATAAAGTAGGAGAGAAAATAATTGTTTTATAAAAACTACAAAGTGGTTACCTCGTCAGGTACTCGAAGGCTTTCTGAACGTCTTCCGTTGCATTAAAGATCATCATCTCCATCGTTGCAGGCTAATCAGGAGACTATGCTATAGCAATGCTATAGCATGCACTGAATAATGAGTCTCCTTCCTCAGATGTATCTGACAAAAGATTTCGCTCGGAGAACGCCGGAAACCAGTCTGACTAATTCTTCTTCTTTCTAATTTCCTGCTGATGCACTGAAGTTATTATGTTCATCTTCCGAGGCACATGCAGGTGTATGCTTCTGCACGCGTGTTGTATAATAGGATTCTTTGTCCAGCATTTTGATCTTATATACTTTGACGACTTGCCGACGGACTTTTTTCGTCCAGGGGTCAAAAGAAGGCTATAAGTCTGTCACATTTATCTGAAAATTAAGAACAATTTTTATAGCGCTATGGCACATGTACAATGTATAATTATGTTGTATTGCTCTTCTATCCAACTAAGCGCGGACCTAAGATCCTCGTTTTCTCAGGCTTCGTTTTGATTAAGGTCTTGATAATAATTATCATTACGATATAAGCTTAATCATCATTATCTCTTCATCATCATCACCACCACTTCCACAATCTTTTTCACTGTCATAATTATATCATCGCCACAGTAATTGTGGTCGCCGTAGCAAACAATTATCATCATTGTCGTCGTGCCATTGTTATCATTCATTTCGTCATCATCAACATTATCAGCATCATCACCAACATTATCATCATCATCATCTTCTTCTTCTTCTTCCTCCTCCTCCTCCGCCTCCTCCTCCTCATCATCATCATCATCATCTTCCTCCTCCTCTTCCTTCTCCTCCTCCTCCTCCTCCTCCTCATCATCATCATCTTCTTCTTCTTCTTCCTCCTCCTCCTCCTCCTCCTCTTCCTTCTCCTCCTCCTCCTCCTCCTCATCATCATCATCAGCGGCAACAATACCGAAAAACAGCAAAAACAGCAAACAGCATCATCATAATTTTATCATCATCGTACGTGACAGCAATGTTCTCGTGATCAACCGTAATCGTAACCGTACTCTTAATCGTAACCGTAATCGTGAGCTCAAAATTTGTTGAGCACTCCTTCAAAGCTAAACGCAAAGCACTAGTGACTAGCCTATTAACTAACGATTATTGTAACAGATACACATTAGTTTTAACATACCTTTTGAAACGCAAGTTGGTTTGTCGACTTCTATACGCTATGACACAATAATAATATTATACACGAACAATAAACAATCTCTGTCCCTACAATCGTGTCCTATACCCGCCAACGTTTCTCCTTACCCGTCGATATAATATATATAATCTGGCTTCAAAGCTGCCCCCTAGAAGGACTCAAGAATCATTCAGTCCCGATGCGGTCAAAGTTTCTGCACAACTAACCCCGACGTTACTATACACACGGAGGAGGTATACGAGACGCGACCGAATGGCGCCTGTGCTCAGCAACAACACCATGCAGTCACCAAAGGTATAGCTCAACGCATAGCCAGCAAACGCAGCCACGTTGTGTATGTGTGTGTGTGTGTGCGTGTGTGTATGTGTGTGTGTCTGTGTGTCTCTGTGTCTCTGTGTGTGTGTTGGTGTTGGTGTGTGTGTGTGTGTTGGTGTTTGTCTGTGTGTCTCTGTGTGTGTCCGTGTGTGTGTGTGTGTGTGTGCGTGCGTGCGTGCGTGTGTGTGTGTTTGCGTGCGTGTGTGTGTGTATGTGTGTGTGCGTGTGTGTGCGTGTGTGTGTGTGTATGTGTGCGTGTGTTGGTGTGTGCGTGTGTGTGTGTGTGCGTGTGTGTGTGTGTGCGTGTGTGTGCGTGTGTGTGTGTGCGTGCGTGTGTCTCTGTGTGTCTGTGTGTGTGTGTGTGTGTGTGTGTGTGTGTGTGTGTGTGTGTGTGTGTGTGTGTGTGTGTGTGTGTGTGTGTGTGTGTGTGTGTGTGTGTGTGTATGTGCATATCCGATGCAATGGTCTCTTAAATCGAGGCGACAGAAAGACGAATCCTATGCAGTCGTTTCTGGACCTGTCCTAATAAAACGTTTCGTCGTCTTTGTGTGGCACGTGGCAGCTTCTTCTGCGGTAAATGTCTGTATTGAAAGTCGTCGTGCAATTGGTTTTTAACGATGCCATAGAGTTGTATAAATACCGTAAATAAATTGGCATGTAGCCTACATGAAAACAAATGCAGAGGAAGACAGACAGGCATATTGCTGTTATTGGGCGATCATTCATTCATTCATTTCGAGAATTTATATAGCGCCTCTTCAAGAGATCTACTCAGAGGCGCTCCCAGCCCAGCCACAGCTAAAAAAAATAGGTTTTGAGCGACAGAGATCATGCCCGTGTCTGAGTCGTATTAATAGTAATTTGTCTCTGACAGCTTTATACGGAATTTAATCCATTCATTCATTCATCATTAGAATTTATATAGCGCCTCTTCAAGAAACTACTCAGAGGCGCTCCCAGCCCAGCCACGACTAAAGAAAAAAGATTTAAGGGACTTGAGAAATAAAGATTGACTGGTCAGGTGGAGGAGATGGAGGTTTGGGGTGGGGAGGTCATTCTCTCCTCAATCCTTTGACCCTATCTCCAATTCTTTATGCCAGTGTGTTATCTTAATCCAATGCGTGGTGGTGGCATTGGAAAAAACCTAGATACCTAAGCGAAAGCGAAAAAACCTATAGCGACTGTCGATAGTCTTATCTTGTTTATGTAAACTGGACTCAGCGGACCTATTGAATGTCTTTATCCTCCAGGATTTTGAACTCAATTCTAGCAGAAGGGAGGAGATACACGAGAACATAATAATGAGCGAAAGTGACAGAAGAGCTGGTAGATAATAGGCGTATACTATTAGATCTATAGTAAGGAACTAATGGAAGATTGATGGATAAGAGAGAGGAGCAGCAAGTTCAAAGAAACAATAGATGGATGGGAAGATTAGAGCATTGACCAACACTGAACAGTTGTGTAAAGGAAATGTCAATTACCGATAAACTATAGCCTACAATCTGTGATTTTTGGAGTCTTGGTCTCACAAGAGTCTTGGTCTTACAGGATCAAGATCAAGACAATGAACCTCAAGACATCTAGACCAAAATCAAAACCAAGATTTCTAACCTAAAGGCTTAGACCAAGACCTTCGTCCTCAAGACCAATGGTAAGCCTCCTTAAAAACGAATTCTAGTGAATGCACTGGGTGACCAAGAAAACAGGAGGAGATGTTCAGCGATAATGATGACGGTATGTTCAACAGCATTCGATAAAACAGTTGCCTTCATTGTGGTAGAAATACATCAGGATGTTTGTATTTGTTTGTATGTGCACTTGTTATAGCGCCCCTTCAAGCTCGCTCTACTCAGGGGCGCTCTCGAATGCGGAGCGGACACTGCATCGTTGTTTCACGCCGAAGCGCTGAGCAATTGTGAGTGAAGGACTTGCCCAAGGTCGTTACGCGGCGAGGTGGATTCGAACCTTGAACCTTCTGGCTTCAAGGCAACGACGCCACCACTACACCACCGCGCCCCACAAAGAATGTGGTTCGCCTGGCTCTACATGTGGCAACTCTGTTCCTCTTTCTCCTTCTTTCCTACCTGATTCAGCACAACATCAACAACCAATCAAGGTGGTGTCACGCTATTAATCTAAACGCAATTAAGAATTCAAAATCCCCTTAACCTCTGGGTAACGACGCTTCAATTCCCCATTTCGCCTAAAGAGAGATGGACCTGATTTCCTAATGAAAACAAACTCACGACTCGTGGCTTGCGTTGACGACGCTTTGGATTTGGACATAATTGAAAGCCACATTTCTCCCATCTATCGGTCGCGGAAATATATTTCTTTTGGTGTCGAGTCAGAGCCGGTGATGGATGACGGTGGGGTCCCGTGAGTCTGATTGTCAAACTCCTTAGGGAAGGAGATGATTGATGATTGATGTGAGTGTAGGCTATACATGGGAAACTCGTTGGTTGGAGGCTTTGACGGCTTCTTGAAAACGGAATCGTCAATAATTCGCTGGGAATTAAACGCAAATTGAAAACTGGTTGTACACGGTAATCCTAGAATTATTCTCTCTATGCTTCTTCGCGGATTTCTTGAATCGCCGAAGCGTGTTTTATGCAGGTGGAGAAGAGTGGAGAGTGGAGACCTCTTCAAACAGAGGTGATGATTAATCTGGTCGTCCCATTAGAGTTAGGCATCGCTCTGTACTATTGGCGCTTGCTCTACCTCCACGCACTCTCTGTTTCTGTTTCTGTCTCTGTCAGTCTCTGCCTCAAAGTCTCTGTCCCTCTGTATATCTGACTCTGTATTTCTCTGTCTTGCTCTCACTCTCTTTTTCTGTCTGTGTATCTGTCTGTGTCTGTGTCTGTGTCTGTGTCTCTGTTTCTGTCTCTCTGTCTATCTGTATCTCTGTATCTCTGACTCTGTATTTCTCTGTCTTACTCTCTCTCTCTTTCTGTCTCTGTCTTTGTCTGTATCTCTGTATGTGTCTCTGTTTATGTATCTCTGTCTCTCTGTCTCTCTCGTTCTGTCCCTGTCTTTGTTTCTCTGCATTTCTGTGTACCTATTTGTAGGATATCTGACCATGCGAGCTATCGTCTGTACCGTGTAATTTTGAGATGCAAAACAGCAATTGTCTTATATTGCCTTGATTCTGGCCGCTGAAGGCAATCACCGCGTCCAAACATGGTAATCTAAGCCATAATACAAGACTATGTCAGTGTATAAAATCATAGAGATGCCAGTCTGAAATCTAAGCTCTATTTAGGCATACTAAACATTTTTTGTAGCATACCTAAGTTTAATGCTTGCTCACCATGTGAGTTTGGAACACTAAATTAGGCCTATACATGCTTAGTTGCTTAATTAATCATGCAAGTTTACGAAACCAAGTAACACATACATGTAGGCCTAATACATGATACCCATGCCAGTTTACAAACCAAGCAACATGCTACATGCTAAACCTGTTTGTTTATAAAACTAATTTATATATGCATGCTAACCATGTCACTTTAAGAAGTCAAGTTACATGCTACATACTAACCATAATAAATATGGCTAGAAATTATTTTTTTTTTACAAAGTTGGGTTAAGGGCCTACGTGCTAGCGACTTTAGCTACAAAACTAAATTATTCATGCTAAGCATGTCACGTTATTTGAAATCAAGTTAGGGCCTATGAGCCATATACTAATCATCCCGTTTACAAAACTAAATTCTACAAGATAACCATGCGAGTTCATAAACCTAAATAACACGCGCTAACTCTGCCAATCTATAGATTTCAGGTGCTTATGCGAATGTCAAAGATATTTTTTAATTTTGCAGGAATAAATGTGAAACGCTGTAAAGCAATAACTTCTGCAATATTTTGTTCCAGAAGTTTATCATTTTGTCATGAAATGAGATATCGTTTCTACCTCTTCTATCACAAAGAAAAATTAGGATATTAAAACAATAGACTTTTCTTTATTTCCTTGTTATTGCGACTTTATGGATTATGTCTTAGTTTCTCTCGCTCTGGCTCCTTTTTATCGCTTACTTTCAGTCTGAGTCGTTCTCTTATTATATTGTTTGTCTCTGCGTTTATCTGTCTCTAGCTCTGTCTCTGTCTCTGTTTCTGCATGTCTAGTGTCTATGTCTCTGTCCTTGTCTCTGTCTCTGTCTCTGACTCTGTCTCGGACAGAGACCGAGACATCTCTGTCTGTCTGTCTCTGTCTCTCTCTCGCTGTACTTCTGGGTTTCTTTCCGCTTGACTTATTCCTTCTCTTTGTATCTCTCTCGTTCCCTCTACTCCCTTTCCCACTCTCAGGCCATCTAACTCAGCCTCATTCTTTTTCTGTTTGTTTACCTCTCGCTCTTACTCCGTTTGCCTGTCGCGCTTCCTTTCCCTTTCTATCTTTCTCTTTCTCGCTCTCTCTATACTCTTTCCCTCTCTCTGTATAACTCCTATAACTATAAGTTCTTTTATTTTCTGTCCATCTTTATGTATCTCTCTCGATCGCTCGCTCGCTCGCTCGCTCGCTCTCTCTCTCTCTCTCTCTCTCTCTCTCTCTCTCTCTCTCTCTCTCTCTCTCTCTCTCTCTCTCTCTCTCTCTCTCTCTCTCTCTCCCTCTCTCTCTCTCTCTCTCTCTCTGTCTGCCTGTATGTCTCTGTCTCTGTCTCTGTCTCTGTCTCACTCTCACTCTGTCTCTCTGTCACTCTGTCTCTCTCTCTCCGTCTGTATGTCTCCTCTGATCTCCGAAACCTTTACTCATTGCGAAACACGAGAAGGGCGTTAGTCAAGACGTTCACAGCAGCCGATGCCGATCAATGATTTCACAGATCGACGAGAATGGTCTGCTGGACGCCATAAAAGTCTCCCTACTGCAGTTTCTCTGCCATTTTGCTTTGTGTTTAAACATTAGAAACCTATGCCATTTGCCTACTACATAATACATACATGCATACAGACACACACACATACATACATACATACATACATACATACATACATACATACATACATACATACATACATACATACATACATACATACATACATACATACATACATACATACATACATACATACATACATACATACATACATACATACATACATACATACATACATACATACATACATACATACATACATACATACATACATACATACATACATACATACATACATACATACATACATACATACATACATACATGCACGACAAGCAAAACTTCAGCGCATGTATACACACGTATACAGGCATGCAAACTCACACAGACCCGCACATGTAGGCCTATACATCACCCTATATACCAGCGGTTCTCAACCTTTTTAGTCCGGCGACCCCTTTTTAACATTTCAAAAGTTGTGACGACCCCCAACGGCAAAATTGATTGTGTAACAACCTCCGTTTCACCTTATTTTTGTTACTATTGTCCATTGTTATGCATTTTCACCCTCATAATACGAAAACTCTTTTTGGCAGTTGTATGAGGTTTCCTTTAGTTTGAAGTATAGTCGAAGTTATATAAGCCTATTCGGCTCGTGATGCAGCTTCAACAACTGCAGCGTCTTGCTTAGAACTGAAATTCTTCTAACCCGCTGTCTCAAGTAGGCCTTTGTTCTTAAAAAAACTGGTCATGCTTTCCTACATAGCTAGGATGGTTAGAATAGCCTATCTGAATAGTGCTCTGCGGTTTATTTGTTGGGTTTCATTGATTCTACCGATAAAATATCATAACAAAGACCTAATTCTAATTTCTCTATTCATGCTGCAACTATTAAGCAATAGGCTACTCTGAGAATTGGTCAATAGTTCTTCTTTTCTTAACACTCATTTAACATTACTGATTCGCTTTGCGATGCCAGCAATTTCAAAAAATTCATTTGTGTTCTTATGAATGCGCCGAGCAGGGAGAGTTTGGAGAATGGACGTAGCCTACGTGCCATTCCCCATTGTCGACAATTTTCCACCCCGCAATGGTATACCATTTTAGGCTGTCATTTTAACGAAACTCTTCATCATTTCAGTGCTGATAGTCGTGGTTTACGACTTCAAAGTGTCTCCTCCCATTGTTTTGAACTTTTCATCTCAATAAAAAAAATCCTAATTTCAGTGCTGAAGGCATGGTTTATGACTTAAATGTCCTCTTTCCATTCTTTTTTCTCTCTAAATTTCCAATCAGTAGCCTATTTTAAACTTTCATCTGAATTTGTCAATGCTGATAGTCATGGTTTAAGACTTCAGAATGTCGGCCCCAGTTGCTAACAATATTTTGGATTTGTGCACAGTAGGCTAACGTTCTAAGCCATCATCTAAAAACATTACTCATAATTTCATTGCTCAGAGAGGTGGTCTAGACTTCAAAAAATATTCCTCCCTGTGTTTCTTTAGAAGAATAGCAAAATTTAGGCTACATTTGAAAATTAAAATGGAAAGCATTTTGTTGAAATTGCTATTTGGCCGATAGGCTATCTTTTGCAAATTTCTGAAGGGGCCAGGCGACCCCTGGCAAATTGTCAGGCGACCCCCGAAGGGGTCGCGACCCACAGGTTGAGAACCGCTGCTATATACAGTCTTAAATACAGACAATGAATCACCAGTAACTATACTGCGGTCAGTGTGTGTGACCATAGGGTCTTTTGCGTATTGGCTTTCATGTGTAGCGTTTATTGTGAATAGGGGAAATCTTGGGGGTTGATAGGTCACAAGGATAATTGGATTCTAGAATGTGGTGGCGTTTTTATCGGCGACCAGAAACCTCGTGTGCTGCTGCTGCTGATGCTGATGCTGGTGGGTCCGTTGCTATGGATACGCATGGATTTGCGGGGAGGGTTTCGACCGTAGGAGGAGGTGGTATCTTCTCGATCTCTATTCTTGAACAATTCAAGCAAAGCGGAAGAAACTGATTTTAACGAATGTCACGTGTCGATTTGAGGTATCCCTAGCTCACTGCGCCTCGCACGTTCTGTCTCTGTCTCTCTCTATCTGTCCCTCTTTCTCTCTGTCTCCGTCTCTGTTTTTCTGTCCTTCTTTCTCTCTCTGTGTCTGTCTCTATGTCTCTATCTATCTGTCTCTCTGTCTCTCTCTGTCTCTTTTTCTCTCTGTCTGTGTCTCTCTGTGTCTCCGTGTCTCTTTCTCTCTGTCTGTGTCTCTCTGTCTCTCTGTCTGTGTCTCTCTGTCTGTGTCTCTCTGTCTTTGTCTCTCTCACTTTCTCTGTCTGTCTGTCTGTCTGTCTGTCTGTCTGTCTGTCTGTCTGTCTGTCTGTCTGTCTGTCTCTCTCTCTCTCTCTCTCTCTCTCTCTCTCTCTCTCTCTCTCTCTCTCTCTCTCTCTCTCGCAAATGCAAGCACACGCATTACGTTTACATGGCTGTCCCATTGCATTCCAAGGCTGGCTAGGGGACGACGCTAATAATCTTTGTTATCACACAGTTAAACTGAAATAACCATTCGATACATAGGCCCTAAACACATAATTATTAATATGTTGTATGACGTGTGCCTAATATATACTATATATTTATTGAAAAGAGTAGTATAATTATATGTATTGTCTTACCGTAGATTTTATGTGCCCTCTAAATGTGATATATAAAAATAACATATCATATGTTATATATATATATACATATATATATATATACATATATAATATAGCAAGAGTTATAATGGACAATACACTGTAATATCTAGTGTTTAATCTAGGCATCTCCCGGGGAAAGTTTTCCCTACCCAGGAATGAGATTCACACCCCGGAAAAATTTCAGAGCTATTTTCTGCATCTATATAATTGTTTTGCGTCACATGAAACGGAAGTCAATTATACGATGAAAGTGTAAAAGTGAAAGTGGAAATCAATTACATGATGAAAGTGCAAAAGTGAAAGTGGAAATCAATTACATGATGAAAGTGCAAAATTGAAAGTGGAAATCAATTACATGATGAAAGTGCAAAAGTGAAAGTGGAAATCAATTACATGATGAAAGTGCAAAAGTGAAAGTGGAAATCAATTACATGATGAAAGTGCAAAAGTGAAAGTGGAAATCAATTACATGATGAAAGTGCAAAAGTGAAAGTGGAAATCAATTACATGATGAAAGTGCAAAAGTGAAAGTGGAAATCAATTACATGATGAAAGTGCAAAAGTGAAAGTGGAAATCAATTACATGATGAAAGTGCAAAAGTGAAAGTGGAAATCAATTACATGATGAAAGTGCAAAAGTGAAAGTGTACTGTGTTGCGTGCACTAATAGAGTGAGTGTTAGCCGTTATCAAAATAATGAAGTAAATGATTACTGAAAAAACATCAGAGAAATAAAAGGTCGTCTGAAAAAATCTGCTGTCCGCCTCAACGGTTGTCACCCCGAACGACCGTTTGCCCCACTCCCCCCAGAAACTGGAATTACCCCCAAGCGAGGGATTAGATTAAAAACTGCATTATATGATTATATCTAGGCCTATATTGAAAAGTTAATACAAAAGACGCTGGAGGCGTGGTATCAAGAGAGGTTGGGGGAAGGAGATCAACAAAAGCTGTTTAATTCGCAGATAACCACAAAATGATATATATATATATATAAAATTGTATGTACGTATATATATATATATATATATATATGAGTAGCCAGAAGAGGCAATAGGCCTACAATATAAGTTGATCCATGGGTCAGCTTAAAAGACAAAGATTAGCCTATGGAGATTAGCAAAGATAAGAACACGACAGTAAATATAGGTCTCGGTTAAAAAGAACTATAGAAAAAATTCTGTTGTCTATAAAAAAAATGATGCAAAGTGTCAAGTAGAAATACAAAGAAGAATAGCTACGGGGAAAGATGCCTTCAAAAACGAACTGAAAGTAATGAAATGGAAGCCATATAAATATCTGAGCAAAACTGTTATCAAGTCTATACACGGGCTACCGCATATGGAGGCAACAGTGGATACTTGCCCCCAGGAAAATTATCACCTATTTTTAGCTACTGCCTTTTGTTTTAAATTTCTTCGTGTAGCCTACTCTAAGGCAGTAATGTTTATTATTTACATTCAGAAACCTCTATGAAAAATATCTAAATTCTTAGTTTCTGCTTTTGCACGTCGAAGATCTTCATAAAAATATTAACCATGGCAAATGCGTCGTGCAAAATATCTGCGGACGGCCATGAGTCTACAAATATTTAGCATGGAGTGTGGCGCAATGTGTATCGGAAAAATAGACCATGAGAATTAAGGTATAAAAAGATCATAGGCTTATGGATGTGGATGGGGCGAGAGATGCTGGATGCATGTATGACGGATGGTCACAGGTGATATTATAGACGAATGGATTCTACAAATGGAGGATGAAAAAGATCCATGATTGTAGTAATCAGAACCCGACAGAGAAAATTATTGTGCCACATGAAATTATTGTGCCACATGACGAGGGGAGACTCCCTCCTGTTGACCATAATTAAGGGGAAGATTGGAGGGTATAAAAAGACAAGAAGAAGACCGAGAGTGATGTTGCTGACATGGATAATGAATTAGATATACAGAAAGCTGAAGAAGAGAACCAGAAGACGTGACGAATGGCGCATCATTGGACGCACGAATCGGTCTAGAAAAAGCAGAGAACCAAAAGCAGGACATAGGGCCTTATATATATATATATATATATATATATATATATATATAATATAGGCCTAAGTCTCGCTAAATGTATGAGTGATGACTGCATCGAAGTTTTTAAAGGCATAATAATGGTTCCCCTTTTATATATATATATATATATATATACCAGACTTTTATAGGGGAACCATTATTATGCCTTTATTATAATGGTTCCCCTTATATATATATATATATATATATAATATATATATTATATATATATATATATATATAAGGGGAACCATTATTATGCCTTTAAAAACTTCAATGCAGTCATCACTCATACATTTAGCGAGACTTAGGCCTATAGATGGCGCATCTAGAAGAATGACTACTCAGAGGCGGATTCAGTGCAGAAACCACAGAGGGGGGGGGGGGGAAGAAATGCTAAAGATAAAGAAACTCATGAGGAAACAAGAGTCATTATTTTAGCCCTGAGTGAGGGAGAAATGTTATTCCAAATTGATGGACTAACAATGCAACCGCCCAGGTATTGGACCATGCAGAGAAATTTTAGTTCTGGGAACAAAAGGTCTAGACGACAAAAACAGAGCAATGATGGAGATAAAGATGGAGATAAAGATGGAGATAAAGATGGAGATAAAGATGGAGATAAAGATGGAGATGAAGATGGAGATAAAGATGGAGATAAAGATGGAGATAAAGATGGAGATAAAGATGGAGATGGAGATAAAGATGGAGATAAATATGGAGATAAAGATGGAGATAAGATGGAGATAAAGATGGAGATAAAGATGGAGATAAAGATGGAGATAAAGATGGAGATAAAGATGGAGATATGATGGAGATAAAGATGGAGACGCGGCTAATGGCTTTCGCACAACAGTCCAAAAGAGGTAGGAACTGGCAGGTTTATTTACAAGGGCGTCGTAGCTTCACGCCGAAGCTCTGGGAAGTTGCGAGTGAAGGACTTTCTCAAGGTCCCTACGATGCGGATTGAGGAGGATTCGAACATGCAACCCTCCGGCTGCAAGGCAACGAACACTACACCGCGCCCCACATATCGCATCCAGATTACTTGAAGAATAGACGTATTCATTCATTCATTCATTCATTCATTTATTCATTATTAGAATTTATATAGCGCCTCTTCAAGAAACTACTCAGAGGCGCTCCCAGCCCAGCCACGACTAAAGAAAAACGATTTAAGGGACTTGAGAAATAAATATTGACTAGTCAGGTGGAGAAGATGGAGGTTTGGGGGAGGTCATTCCAGATTGACGGCCCCACAACCGAGAAGGCTCGGTATTACTAACCTTATTGTCATAAGAAGATGGTTCGTTTGTTATTTTCTGCAGTATAAAACTCTTGCTATAGAGTTTCTATCATCTGGCATTGGGAGTTTAAAATTGTGCGACGTATAGAGTTAAAACATTTGGCACTTATTCCGGAAATCAACCTAACTCCGAAGTATATATTTCTAGTTCCATTTGGGACTCACAAGGTTGTAGGTCCACGTCTGTTCAAAAATGGAGGTCAATTAGCCCCAATGGATGGACCACATGGTTCCACGACCATGTGGATGAGCGAAGAGCTGTTTTTAAGGAATTTTTAGAACTGCACAACTCCTTCTTTCCTTTCCCATCCTCTATGGTAAATTGCTTCCAATCGGAAGACATCGACCTTTTTGCTAGTTTTAACTGTACAGAAGTGTTTCTACAACTGCACAGTTTGTGTACAACTGCACGTTAAAAAAGCCCGGGATGAGCATTTGCATACGGCGCTTATTTATCTGCGCTTAATTGTAGTACTTCATTGCAGATGAAGGACATGCACGTCAGAATCTAATAGGAAGGACGTTCGTCGTATAGGGCCTAGTTGACTGCAATCACGCTTTTGATAAATTTATGTGGACGGAGTCTCTTGCAGACACTCTGAATTATGCATGACATTTTATTGCCTGGCTTTGTCTTTTTTATAGACTCACGTACATAATAAAGAGACGGAGACACGGAGAGCTAGAGAAAGTAGAGAGAGAGAGAGAGAGAGAGAGAGAGAGAGAGAGAGAGAGAGAGAGAGAGAGAGAGAGACACGAGGCGGACAGAAAGACAATAGTTGGACAGAGACAGAGACAGCGACAGAGACAACCGAGAGGTATAGTTAGATAGAAAGCGAGAGAGTGAGTGAGAGAGAGAGAGAGAGAGAGAGAGAGAGAGAGAGAGAGAGAGAGAGACAGAGACAGAGACAGAGACAGAGACAGAGACAGAGACAGAGACAGAGACAGAGACAGAGAGAGCAAGCAAGAGAGAGAGAAAGTGAGAGCGAGAGTGAGAGAGAGAGAGAGTGAGTGAGAGAGAGAGAGAGAGAGAGAGAGAGAGAGAGAGAGAGAGAGAGAGAGAGAGAGAGAGAGAGAGAGAGTGAGAGCCAGAGAGAGAAAGTGAGAGCGAGAGAGAGAGAAAGAGAGAGAGAAAGTGAGAACGAGAGTGAGAGAGAGCGAGCGAGAGAGAAAAACAAGTGAGTGAGAGAGAGAGAGAGAGAGAGAGAGAGGAGAGAGAGAGAGGAGAGAGAGGAGAGAGAGAGAGAGAGAGAGAGAGTGAGTAAGAGAGTGAGAGCGCTTAAGACTATATAGAGGCCTAATGTATAATTGTATATAATGTATACTTAATTAAATATGCACAAGCAAATATACTTGTACAGTGTACAGTGTACACTGTACAGGTCTACAATAATATGGTAGACCTGCAACATCTTCAATTTTGCAACGACAAAAGGAAAAAGAAAAAGAAATCAAGATATTGAGGTTCCGCGTGCAATCACTGTGTAAACTTTTGCTGCAGATGTTCGGCATTTCTGCCTTCATGTTCTAACTTTAATATGGCTCCGCAAATGCATCAATTGAACTGCCCTATACATCCTGCAGGCGGCAGCAGGCCTGGAAGTTGAAGTCTGCCATTAAAAGTAAGAAAATTTTAGAAAAATAACTGGGGTCAGACTATGATCCATGTGAAATGGGTTAATTGAAACACACAACCTCTAGCAAATCTCACCCTGGCCATTATGATACTTGTAGTTGCAGATGGCATAATGTGACGAATCAAGACGTTAAAGTACTCAAAGTGGAGGGGTATTCATGGGCAAGATAAGCTTACAAAGGCTGTGCTACTTAAATTCGCGGATTTCTACCTCTAGGCTTTGAAGCAGACAAAATATGTCATCTGCTTTTGACATAGATTCTCATAGTTTTTGGACGTTTTAGTTTCTCCGATTCCGCAAGTTTAATAGTAGGCAGCTGCTGTAGACAGTTTGGAAGGATGAAAATCGGTTATGCTTCTAAAACACGGATGAGGGCTTAAACGGTCTCGACTCTGAATCCGCCCTTGTGGAGAAAATGAAGAAGACGACGACGACGACGACGATGATGATGATGATGATGATGATGATGATGATGATGATGATGATGATGATGATGATGATGATGATGATGATGATGATGATGATGATGATGATGATGATGATGATGATGATGATGATGATGATGATGATGATGATGATGATGATGATGATGATGATGATGATGAGAGATGACGACGACGACGATGACGACGACGATGCTGACGACGACGATGACGACGACGACGACGATTATGATGATGATGACGACTACGATGACGACGACGACGACGATGACAACGACGATGACGACGACGATGACGACGACGACGATGATGATGATGATGATGATGATGAGAAGGAGTAATATGAGGAGGAGGAAGAGGAGGAGGAGAGAAGGAGGAAGAAGAAGAAGAAGAGGAGGAGGAAGAGAAGGGAGCGGAGGTGAGGAGAAAGATCAGGAAATGGCGGCAGAGAGCGGAAGTGGCTTTGACAGGTCGTCGGCGCACTTAACGGTCTTGACATGATGTCGAGGGTAAACTGTCGTGTCGTCCAAATTACGCTGTCACCACCACCGGCGTTCACCCGAGAAAGATTTGTCTGCCTGCCCTTCATTAGCTTCTTCTATCAATTCACTAAAAAATCACGCCATTATGTTCCGTACACGGCTTTTAAAATAATTATTCTGTGGTCTCGAGTCGTCGTCGTAATCGGTGCTCATGCAAGGCATTTATTTCCTCTCGTCGCATTTTCTGCGTTCCTGTTCTAATGTGAAAAGCGTCAACGTCAGTTTATACAACGCAACACAATTAATGTGTTTTGACATTGCCTTCCTAATGCATGTGCACACGTGAATGCTCGACAGAGCATCTTCGATGGTGTGGAACAATTATTATTGCGAGTGAAGAAGGACTGGCCCATAGGCGCAACCACCCCATGGGACCCACGGGACGCGTCCCCCCAACTTTTGAGTGGTCCCCTAACTCTATTATTATGGTCCCTCCCAACTTTTAGGACGTGATTCATTATGGTCCCCCCCAACTTTTAGGACGTGATTGCGCCTATGGACTGGCCCAAGGTCCATTATAATAGACGGCAATTTACCGCTTGAATGAAAGCAAGAATCTTCTTCGCGTTAGTTGTCAAACTCACTGTTCACATTTCGTGCTCAGATAGGCCTAAACCAACTGCAACCAGAGGTGTGCACAAAAAATTTCCAGGGGGGCCTAAATATTTTACCTTGGGTCCGGAAAAAGTTTGCTGATCCTGGGTAGAATAAATCTGATGACCTTTTTTTAGTCATCCGATCGAAAAATCCGAAAAAGATAGTCTGCCAATTTCAGACTAAATGGGGGGGGGGGAGGCTACGATACATGGGCATTTCTAAATGGGGGGCCATGGCCGGATTGCCCCTCTGGATCCGCCCCTGGCACTGGCAATGGCCACGTTGATTACTGTGAGTGTAACAGGATAAACGGACCATCAGCCGTCAAATAACCGGAAAGTAACCGGAAAGTAACCGGAAAGTAACCGGATCCATTTACAGATCTCGGTCATTTGTACATGCACGATGGCGGAAAAACTCACGTGGAAAATAATCTGCTTTTTAATCAGAACTAGCCGATCGAATGACGCGTATAAAAATATTCATCCAAAAGATTTATAAGGTCACCTGTAGTCTATGCAGTATATACACACCTCTGCAAATAATAATTGTTGACGATATGACAGAACTATGTATGCTCTATATTTAATTTGATGTAATGATAAGCAGTGTCTGGTAACCTAATGGTTCGAAGATCCTACATGTCCTTGCGTAATGATGATCATGTGCATGTGTAAGCAAAATAGCATACACACTTGCAACAGCATCTTGCTACTAGAGTCTAACCATTTCCTCGATAAGCAAATCAGCGCACAGAAAACTGGAATAGCCACCAAAGTTGAGCTCCGCACACTTGTAGAGTCCATCAAACCTATTACAGTCTATAAATGAATATTGATTTAGTGTAGGCCTATTGCTTGAAGTAGCCTAAATGTTTCAAAAATATTTCGCAATTTAGTCGTCTTGACTACTGCAACAGCTTGCTGTTTGGCGCAGGGCCCTACATATCACAAAGAGACTTCGGAACAAGACCCAACTGCGAATATTTTAAGAAACAGAATGAAACTTTGAATTGTATAGGTATACTGGCAGAGACAGAAAATTAATAAAGCGAAAGTCAGCAGTTCGAGAACCAAGACACTGTTGTATCTGACCCAACAACAGGGTTGTAATCAAGGCGTGTACTCACCTCAAAACTTACCAGCACAGCCCTTCCCAACAATTTGGATTTTAGCCTCGGAATCCTGAGGTGTCTCTAGAGTTTTTCGAAGGACATTTAGCCCCACCAGAAGCGCTGCGTACATTATATAGGCGATCGTATTTGGCGTTCAAACTAATCGCAAGAAATCTATAAATAGTCAAATGCAATAAAGTACAAAAATAGCGACATTCTTAGAAATATATCCCTACGTTGTCGATCTAAAAAAAACTCGGCCATAATTATAAATATACGGTATATACCTACGGCAGATAGGCTACTGAAGTACAACAATAAATTCGAAACACAAAATAAAAAAATTAATGGAGTCTGTGGAAAACATACCCTAGGCTATATCAAATCAAGAAATATAAAACATGCTAGCCAATAATGCTTGAAATTGGTTTTCTCGCTAATAAATGACTGCAGCTTATTATTTCTATTTAATATAGACCTAATTGGCAACAAATTTCTTTTGAAAAATTTATTTTATATAGCGTACCCAACAAAAACACTGTCAGCGATGAGTGAAGAAGATATTAATATAGATCTATTCAATGTCCGGTGTCAAAATTGAAACGATGCGACATCTGTCTGTAGGATATGGAACTAATTTGTGTTAGTTATATTCTGTATAATTTTATGATTATGTCTATGTATGAGTTGGACAAAATATACGCCTGCTGACGTATGGCCTGCATCATAGACCAACATGGACCCCCGCACATAGAGGCAAGAGGGGACACTTGCTCCCCCCCCCCTGGAAAGTGGAAACTATTTTTAGAACTGCTACTTTTTGATTGCTAACAAATTCCTTTGCATTGGAGAAACTGTATTCATAATACAAATTATAAGAAAGTGAAATTGAGACATTAACATTAGGAAACCACTATGAAAAATACCCATGCATGTTCTAAATTTCCTGATTTGCATTTTCAACTTCTTGCTACAAAAAACTTTAACCGTGACCTTCGAGTTTTGCCCCCTCCTGCAAAACTTTCTGTGGGCGCCCAACGCCCATGTAGGCCAGCATATTGAATGGTTCATTCTGTAGGGGCGCTGTCCAGAAACTATCACGATTACGGTTACGATGTATTGTGCGAGCCGTAACGTATTGTAATTGCTTGTGTTGTTCAGTGCAGGGGCGGATCCAGGGGGAGCCAATCTGGCCATGGCCCCCCCATCGAAAACTGCCATGGGACGTGGCCCCCCCATTTGGTCTGAAATTAGCAATACGATTATGGGTGTAATGGAAACTGGCCCCCTATTCGGAAAAATGGCCCCCCCCGTTCGGTTTTCAAGTTGGGGAGTAAAAAAAAGGTCATCAACTTTTTTGGCGGATGAAATGGTATGATTTTCCCGAAAAATGTTTTCGCAAATGACTAACAACAAATTTCTCCCATCCAAGATCTAAGATTTTGGCCCCCCCTTGAAACAGTTCTGGATCCGCCACTGGTTCAGCGTATTGTGTATAATAATATTGTGTGTTTGCAAACGTGTAGGCCTAAACCTTGAAATCACGGATCTCATTCAGACCTATTATAAGCGGACACGTTCATGACTGCACATAATGCATTAGCAACACTACACTGACTACAGTATGCAGTGTTTAATCTAGACGTCTCTGGGGGGGGGAAAGTTCCCCCCCCCAGGATTGACTTTTCCCCCCCAGAAAAATTTGACAAAATGATATTGGTTTTTAATTACTATTTTCATCGTTGTTTTATATGAAGTGTTATAATATATTATTTACTATTATATGATTATTATTTATTATTTACTATTATTATATATGATACTATCATGTTGCAATTAGTATAACTTACTGTATATATTTGTATAAACACTATTTTTGCACAACTAAAAACAGATATGACATCCTCTCCAGAAATTTGACAAAATGCTTATAGTTTTAGTTGCTGTTTACATCATCATATTACGTGAGTTGTTATAACATACTGTAATATTATTTATTATTATATGGTCAATGGATATTATGTTATTATTTACTATTATAAAATATGACACAATCCTGCTAAAATGAGAATAACTTAATGCTAATATTTGTACAAATGCTACTTTTGTACAACTAAATGGCTTCTCAACAGTGGTATCCTTCAAATTTTAAACTGTAGGCCTAAAATTTCAAAATGTTTGGTCCTATTATTTGAACACATATATAGTAAAACCTAAAAACAACATCATTAGGCCTAAAAAAATGTTGTGTTTCCGGTAACATAGCTAAAAAAAATTGGGTAGGTAGGTCGGAAAATATTTTTATTTTGTAAAATATTTTTATGCAGTGACTATCCGAAAAAGTATACCCCACTAACGGCCACTAGTCTTTTTTGCACGCTGAAACAAAGTACGTGTTCTAAGCAAGTATAAACTGCCTATTTCCCGACTGTCTGCACCTAAAACTGCTCTAGAAACAGTCCTATTAATTTCATTTTTTTGACGTCTCTTATGTTATGTCAATACAAATGTTAAAAAAATATTTTTTGAAAACAAAATTTAAATTTTTTTGTGAAATTTTTTTTTTTTGGATTTTTTTTAATAAAATATTTTTACAAAAATATTTGGGTCGCGGCCGTAAAAATGGGTCGGTCGGGTTACCGGAAACACAACAATTTTTTTACGCCTTACTACACATGGTTTCTTGAATTTGGCACCGGTAGTTTTTTTGTGTACCATTAAATATGATTTCAGAAAGTATGTCCTGGTCAGCAATTCAGGACCATCTTGGGAAACAGGTTTAAACTGATATAGTGCTGAAAAGTCTGCTTAAATATAGGCTACTATTATATTCATGTCTGCATTTATTCATTAGAATAACTCAGCAACAGGAGAACTGAGCTGCTGAACTCTATACATAAAGATATTTTCATTGTAGTTATAATCATATATACGGTGTATATTATATTAGATCCTAAAACACTTTTTTATCAGTACTGAATAGTCTAATGGAGTTATTTTGCTAAAATAGCACCTTAAAAGAGGAGGCCTACCATTACAGTGTGGAAATAAACCCCCAAAATATTTGTTAAGTGTTGCTTATATTTATTGAAGTCCACTCTTATAAGCACTGAAAAGTGTACAGGCAGTTTGTTAAGATGACACCTTAAAATGCTGTCATTCCAATGTGGAAATTCAAAAAGTTTCTGATGGGGCTCTGAAAAAGTACAGGTATTTTGGTAAGATGGTACCATAAAATGCTACCATTGCAATGTGGAAATTCAAAAAGTGTCTAATGGGGCTCTGAAAAAGTACAGGTATTTTGGTAAGATGGTACCTTAAAATGCTACCATTGCAATGTGGAAATTCAAAAAGTTTCTAATGGGGCTCTGAAAAAGTACAGGTATTTTGTTAAAATGGTACCTTAAAATACCACCATTGCTAAGTGGAAATTCAAAAAGGTTCTAATGGGGCTCTGAAAAAGTACAGGTATTTTGCTAAGATGGTACCTTAACCCTCGGGCTACCAGGGGGGGTGGTATCCACCCCCCCCTAGGTTTTTTCCAAATCAAACTTTTTTCGTTAGGAATAAAATTTTGACGTTTTAGGTAGCTGTAGAGGATTCATTTGCACACATTTTGAGCTAAAATGTGTGAGGATATACCATACCATTCAAAAGTTATACCCGATATACCCGAGGCACCAGGGGGGGGTGGATACCACCCCCCCTTAGATTATCGGCTGTATCTTATCCGTTCTTTGACATGAAGAGACATTTGAATTACACCATTCTGTAGAGGGAATGTGGGGCTACATTGTGGTGGTCACGGAGTTGTCTTTGGACAACCGGAAGTGCTCAAAATAAATTAAAATATAAATAAAGGTGTTTTATTTTCATAAAATTTTCATGTTTTTCCTATTAAATATTATTCATAATTAATTTTTTAAGAGAAATAAATTATGTCATTCTATAGAGGGCATTCAGGGCTATTTTTTGATACCAATTAATTTGACATTTGATGACCGAAAGTGCTCAAAATAAATTTAAATGTGTGAAAATGTTGGGTTTTTTTACAACGCAAACCGATAAGTCTGCGTAAACGTTTTTCAGCATGTTTTACATGTTTTTTTCTCTTTTATTGTAACTAAAACTAACTTATTACTAGTTTTTATAGTTGAATATTGGACTTTATAATATGTAAACTATTTGTAATTAAATAAATTATGTTAAAAACACACAGAATCTAATATTTTGCTTATATTTTGTGGAATCGACGGGTGCCTACGGTAAAAAATTCATAACTTCGGGGTGCTTTCATACATTTTAAACCTAAATATACCATTTTGTGCAGAAATGAATGCTGAATCCATAGGTGTATTACAAGTTATGATATCTCAAACCACACCCAAAATCCAGGGGGGGTGGTAACCACCCCCCCTTGGTAGTCAGTGTTACAAAAAAAGCTTGGTAGCCTGAGGGTTAAAATGCTACCATTGCAATGTGGAAATTCAAAAAGTTTCTAATGGGGCTCTGAAAAAGTACAGGTATTTTGGTAAGATGGTACCTTAAAATGCTACCATTGCAATGTAGAAATTCAAAAAGTTTCTGATGGGGAGGGGAACATCCCCTCCCCATACCCCTCCCCCTGCGGGTCTCGGCGCTACGCGCCTCACGAGCGTCCTTCGGACCCTCGATTGTCTCCCCCCCCCCCAGAAACCTGAATTCCCCCCCCAGCGGGTGGGGACTAGATTAAACACTGTACAGTATGGCTGTATTATAGACCATCGCACGGGTCCATTGACGTTAATAGCATTGCATTATTTTGCAGCTCTGATGACATCTATTAAGCTATTTCTTCGTGGTCGTCACTAATGATCGTGGTGTGTTCCCTATGTACACACGAGGTCAGTTTTGCACTGTCGTATAATTATGAAACAGGAGAATAAAATAACAAGCTCAGAGCAGATGACAGCTGCCAGGTACTATAATTTAATACGTGAAAGACAATCTTAAATGATCTAGATAGCACCATTATTATGGATCCGCTCTGAGGGCATATAACCCATGCACTGTATAGACCCACATTAGCGTTTTTATGCTCCGTTTCGTTACGTCAAGAAAAACACGGCAACGTAAACTTTACGCACTTTAACATTAGGCTACATGCATTTCTATTCATTCAGGACTTTTCTAACGTGCAGTTGTACACAAAATGTGCAGTTCTAAATGGATTTGTGCAGTTGTAGAAGCACTTTTGTACAGTTAAAACTAGCAAAAAATGTAGGCTAATTGTCATCCGATTGGAAGTAATTTACCATGGAGGATGGAAAGGAAAAGAAGGAGTTGTGCAGTTCTAAACATTCCTTAAAAACAGCCCTTCATTCATTCATCATTCATTCATTAGTTCGTTCATTTATTCATTCATTCACACAAAGGTCTTATGTAGCGCCAATTTAAGATAACCTACTGAGAAGTTTTCCCAGCCCTACCCCAGCGAAAAATAATAGTTTTTCAGAGGGAATGGGCAAATTACACAGCAGTATGTAATTGAATTACGAATTACCAATACTAAAGAAAATGAAATTGAATTGAAAATTACCAGTTACTAAACAAATCTGCTGGAAATTGCAAATTACGTAATTTCGATTACATCAATTACAAATTACCTAGAGGATTACATCATTAGAATTAAACAAACTCAGGCAGGAATCGCATAGGCTACCATTTTCTTTTTTTCTACGCGTATCATTGTTTCAGAAATGTCTATTTAAATTTTTTAAAGAAACAACAGCATTACACAGTACACACCTCAAGTCCATATAAATCAATGTCTGAGTCCCTCTCCCGTTTACTCTTCTACAATTCTCATACTGCGTATATATACACACATATATACATATATACATATATATATATATATATATACTAGCTGAATTACCCGGCGATGCCCGGGAAATTTAGGTTTTTCGTCCTCCGCCACGCCTGACGCCGCTCCCGTCCCGACCTTCCACCAGGCCCAACTCGGTCCCATCCTGGGGTACACAGCGATGCACGTGAAACTTACATTTGTCTCCCTAACCCAGCTCCCAACCGCCCCTGCGGGGCTGGTTCGCCACCGTAGGTTTTCCGTCCTAACCCATCTCCCACCCGCCCCTCCGGGGCGGGTTTGCCACCCCCTCCGGGGTGGACGGCGTTTGCCGGTGAATTTTGGTTCTTTTGCCTAAACCCGTCCAGCTCTATATAAATAATGTCCAGATAACCAACTTACGACGACACGTTATGACCGGCACCCTTTTTCATTATCGTGTGATTTTTGTCCAAAACTTGCGATCAACCGTTCATAATTATTATCGGTGTTTTAAAAATATTTTTGCCTAAACGCGCGCTATAATAATTATTATCGGCCGTTGGCAAAAAGTGATGACGTCATAGATCTATGGGTTCTTTTAGAATTGATCCGGCGTCGACCGGCGACCAATCTCAAACACTGCGTTAGCTTTCCGATAAACAATTATTAGGCCCTAAACGTTTCAAACTCGGTAAAAGGTAAGATTTTTGTATCGCGAACCCCCCTATATTTTTTTCGGTGCTAATAATTGTCTATTGTAAATTTTTTGGAACAATCGGTCGCGTGGATCAGACGATTTTTGAAAACAAATAATGTTACATAAAATCATACGTTTCTATTTTATAGGTTTAGATACATACATGGATTGTTGTCTCTCAAGCATCCTTGTGTGGTTGCTGAGCCTGAAAGCCAGAGGCGTCGTCATTCGCACTCATCATCAGCCACCTGTTTACCGCCGTCGAAGCGATGCCATCAGACCCACATATATATATATATATATATATATATATATATATATATATATATATATATATAATATATAATATAGTCCATATAAATCCATAGACATAATTATATTCCTGCCTAAGTTTGTTTAATATATAATATATATATATAATATATATAATATATATATATATATATATATATATCCTCCTCTTCCTCCTCGACTCCTCCTAGATCAGCATTCAAGACGCGAGCAGTGGCGACGACCGCGTGGATAAACATGCCTTTCGTCCAAAGACCGTATTTCATCATTCGCTGGTGATGATGTTGTTTTGGGGTGTATATAAAACTATACTTATATTATTGACAGAACCAAATCTGACCAGTTTGTCTGGTTTCCTCATGCATGGGTTGAATGTATTTTTCTGTTCTATATAATTTATTTGTCGCACCAAATGTAGGCCCAGCTATCAACATTGAATGAAGTCGGGTTTAAAAACTTGTACTGGGTGACTAAAGAATAAAGACCAGACTGAGGAAATATTCTTTTGCTCTACATGACTCTTCGGAACTTGCCTACAAAATTCGACAAAAGACGGAGATTTCGTGCAGTGATGTCGAGAAAATTTGTACATGCAACGGTTTGCATAGATCTACATGTTCTTGTTCTTCCTAAGTTGCACAATACACATTGAAGAGAAATTTTAAAGTCAGTTAGGCCTACTTTTTCCTTCAGTTTTAAATACCGACTGACAAGGGCGGATCCAGGTGGGGCCAATCCGGCCATGGCCCCCCATTTAGAACTGCCCATGTATCGTGCCCCCCATTTGCCATTTGGTTTCAACAAGTTTTGGAACAATGTATAATAAGAGGACATTAAAAATGGATGACTAAAAAAGGTTATCAACTTTATTGGCGGATACGAGATTTTTTCACACCCACGCATGGGCGGAGTTTATCAGGGGCTAGGGGGAGCTAAGCCCCCCCCCCAAGAAGGCCCGGATTCAGCTTTTTTTACCACGAAAATGGTATCTTTTCCCGGGTTTAGCCCCTCCAAGAAGGCATTAGCCCTCCCAAGAACGGAAACCAAACTCCGCCCATGCACCCACGGTGAAGAATTTTTGGCGCCCCCCCCCCCCCCCATCCAAAGTTTCTGTATCCGCCTTTGCCGACTGTCAACAACATCTGCTACTCAAAACAGAACTACAGGCTTATCAGAAAGTCAAATCCTGAACAAGTCAACAATAAAAATTAGCACAAAATAAGTCTTAAGCATGTTTGAATTGAACAACAGATTCGTCCTATACAGACTAAACGTTTTGCACGGTAGTTTGTCTTGAACCTTCCATTTTAAATTGACTTTCCATACTTTCTTTCTTGCTGGCAATCACAGCATCGTGTGAGTTTGTCCAAGAGTTTGATTTCTAATAAGACGAGTAGAACAAACAGAACTATGAGAAGGTCGTGAACACCCAAACCAAACCTCTGAATAAGTCAGCAATAACCTCTAGAAATAAAATCTTCAAAATTTAAAAACCCTGACTTCTTGCATCGTGTGTTGCATATTATGGTCTGCATGTAATAGGAAATTCATTTTCTCATTTTTACAATTTTCATTTGGAGGGGGGTGTTCGAACACCCAAACACCCCCACCCTAAATACAGGATTGTCGACACAGACTGACAATCAGCAACACAAGAGGACCGACACACGGATGCACTTCCGGACATACAGACATAGCGAGAGAAAGGCAGGAAGACAAAGACACCTACTGTTCAACGGGGCACCTACGCACATCAGGCACGTGGAAACCCAGACCAGTGATGTGGCATTCACTTTTCCCCAAAACACAACGACCGTGGGGCGCGGTGGTGTAGTGGAGGCGTCGTTGCCTTGGAGCCGGAAGGTTGGAGGTTCGAATCCACCTCGCCGCGTAAGGACCTTGGGCAAGTCCTTCACTCACAATTGCTCAGCGCTTCGGCGTGTAACTCCGATGCAGTGTCCGCTCTGTATTCGGGAGCGCCTCTGAGTAGAGAGAGCTTGAAGGGGCGCTATAACAAGTGCACATACAACAAGACCTCGACGCCTACTTACTGACGCACCTCTCTCCACAGTCAATTCCAATCACGATCACCAATAGTCATTTATAGCCTATATGGAGAAGTAATTCACTCCGTCTCCACCTCTCCAACTCACATCGCTGCAATGACACAACGTGACTCATAAAAGCGCCTTATCACGTCACGTATATAATGACCAAAAAGACAGTTATAATGACCGACTCTTCGTCTTCCTGTCAGTCATTATATTTGACGTAAGTTGTAGGAACAAAGCCGCGTTTGCCGTCCGCAGACATCACGTGTATCCACCCGTCGCCTTCGTCTCTTGCGACTATCGTGAATTCCTGTCCGCTCTTCATCGCGACGGATCCATCGGCTGAACCTGCATCAAAATAATATCATCACAACACAGAACACTGTATTATAAATGCAGACGACGTGAAGTTCTTACCCGGAAGGTGTGGTGCCGAATAAGAACCACGAGCGAAAATAGTTCCGAATACGCGGTATCCGCAGGGCTGTTTTTAACAGAATTTTAGAACTGCACATTCAGTACACAACCTCCTTCTCCCCATCAGCGATGGATGGTAAATTATTCCGCCCATTCATCCACCCTCACATCCATCCGTCCATCCATCTGTCCGTCCATCCGTCCATCCGTCCGTCCATCCATCCATCCATCCACATATCCATCCACTCATGTATCCATCCATCCATCCACTCGCGCACCCACTCATCCATCTATCCATCCATCCACCAATTCATCCACCCATTCATCCATTCATCCATCCGTCCATCCATCCATCCATCCATCCATCCATCCATCCATTCATTCATTCATCCACCAATTCATTCATCCATACATCCATCCATTCATTCATCCGTCCATCCATCCATCCATTCATTCATTCATCCACCCATCCATCCATCCACCCTGGAACTTACGATTCAACGTTTCAACGCAGTGGCATTCGACGAAACTTATGCCGCACAGCAATTTGAAACACAGGGTTTGTGTAAGAAGCTTTTCAATTCTTCATAATAATAATATAATAACTAAAAAAACCTTGAAGGAATTGTATTCACCCACCCTGGGCAAACACAATCACGACA
Source organism: Lumbricus rubellus (assembly GCA_945859605.1). Lineage (NCBI taxonomy): Eukaryota > Metazoa > Annelida > Clitellata > Crassiclitellata > Lumbricidae > Lumbricus > Lumbricus rubellus. The sequence goes on along the minus strand of OX243824.1, from coordinate 13,107,796 downwards.
AAACTATTATGCTGAATTGACCAGGAAGCGGAAATTCGTTTAAAAATGGACCTCGTGTGTCATCGCTTCCCCCAGGGGGTAAATTTCAAATCCTGTCCAAATTACGACAGAATAATGAATGTGTAAACTGTCGGCTCGACTCCCGGGCTTCGGGAATTCGTTTAAAAATGGACCTCGTGTGTCATCGCTTCCCCCAGGGGGTAAATTTCAAATCCTGTCCAAATTAGGCCTACGACAGAATAATCATGTGTAAACTGTCGGCTCGACTCCCGGGCTTCTGTGTCTTACTAAACTAGATTTTTCCCACCAACGTAAAACGACCAATGCATTAAAATTCGCATCATTATGTTGCGCCAGAAAGGAACCCCCAACCCCCACATCCCCCAATCGTCAGAATCGTTACCGTGCCGGAACCAGTCTTGCACGACATGAGCCCCAAGGAATCTTCACACTCGGCTTGGTTCTGTTGGGCAACCGAGCAGCGAACGAGAAAAATGGAGATGATGTGAAGGAAGTGACTCGGTAAATCCTGCCGTCAGTTGCAGTCCGTCCGCTTACCGCACAAATGATGTCAAGCAATGCTGACGTTTTACAAGACGCTAATGAATGGCCGTGGGCTTAAAGGATGTGCGTACAAGGAATTAATTAGGATTAATTAGGCGTGGGTCGTCGTCGAAGAATTGCACTTGTCATTGAATGTTGTAAGAATTATTCTACGCTATGTAAACGATCGCCTATACAGGGTGCGCCAAAAAAAACTTTTGTTCTGTTTGAAATATTTTTATGAAATCAGGCCATCATGTGTAAATATGAGTTGTCTTTAAGACTGTAAAATTTCATTTCGAAATTCTTACTTTTGGCCAAGATATTGGCAAAAAACCTAGGGATGGTCTTTTTGGCGCACCCTGTACATCATTAACAGCAAGAGCTGAACGAAAACTCTACTATACGTATTCTGTAGTGCATCAGCAGGAAATATTTTGCCGAATTAGTTTTGCCGAATTAATCATAATGTAGCCTACAGTAACTGTCCATGCACGCTTATTTATGCATAGTATTGATATGCGTGTTATTTATGCATAGTATTGATATGCGTGACGAATGCTTTTAACTGATGGTCTAGGTCCTCTATACTCTATAGGATCTCATTTGGATGGAAAGGTAAAGGAATTATTTATTGCCTCAGGATTAAACATCTTTGCATGTATCTTTTGGGAATTCATTAAACTGGTCGTGTAGAATCAGGAAATTTATTTAAAATTCTCTGGTTAGGCGGTTTTAATTCAATTTATCCAATTCATGGCGAGATGTTAAAGTTATACCACTGGATCTGCAGATTATTAAGCAACTGTTTTAATTCAATTTAAAAAGCGAATCTAAACTGCAAAAATCGGGACCAAATAACCGCACCAACCCCATTCCTAAACCTAACCGACCGTCACGGCGCCTAATCTGACCCTAACCGACCCTCACGACGCCCAACCTGAACCCAACTGACCCTCACGACACCTAAACCCGAACCTAACCGACACGACGGTCCCTGATGCTATAATCATGCCCCAAAAATCATGCCTACCATCAAAGTCGTACAGAGCCGTGCATGTTCCACCATCAATGAAATCTTCGTCGAATTCGTTCATGTCAAAACTGTCGTTAGTCGAAGTCAAATTCTTCTGACGACTCGGTTGACCTGCAGATGACGGGAACATCTCGACGAGACCGACCAAAGTAGGACCGGCAGAATCGGGCGATCTACATACAATACAATACAATACAATACAATGCAATGCAGTGCAATACAATGCAATGCAACACAATGCAATACAATGCAATAAATACAGTACAATACAGTACAATAGGCTACAATACAATAGGCCTACTACCGAAACTTGATCTTGTCCACCTTACAAAGCTCAGAAGTGCACACACTCCATAACAGCACAATTGCAATTGTATAATTGCAGGGTAATTGTGAGTGAAGGATTTGAGTCTCAGGGTCCCTACATAGTAACCGCCTCGAATGGGGATCGAACCCGTACTCTCCGCGTTAGGCTACAGGCCGACCGCCCTATAGTAAAACCACATGGCCACCGTGCCTCAATTAATTTTCCAAAGACAGTTTGTTTTCAGGCTTATTTTACTGTTAATTGTCATATAAACATCGAGCAATATTCTGCTGTAATTTTTTTATCTATAGAAGATCAGTTCGCTAAGGACAGACACAATACATGACATTGATAAAGGACATGTTTTGAAACGCTCTCCTCCAACCGTTGAGGCCACATCCCTACTCTAAGAGGCCAAAGATGCAAGATTGAATTATCCCTAACTTCCCTAAGAAAGACAAAGTAACGAGGAAATAATTTTTGACAGGGATCTCACATACATGTAATGTAAACCCAAAGTACAATAGTTGGTCATAAATTACCACGCGAAAAGCGAGTGACACACGAAACCCGTGTTATAGGTTAATTCTACCTAAATTAGCAAGCATGACATAAAGCCATTATTCCAAAGACATCTAAATCAAAATCTTATTCAGAGAATCGGGCGATCTACATACAATACAATGCGATGCAATACTATACAATACAATGAAATACAATACATTACAATGCAATACAATACAATACAATGCAATACAATACAATAAATACAGCACAATACTATGCAATGCATACTTTACAAAATTCGGTTTCGTCGGCGTTGCTGGTTTGCCTTTGACTTTAACGGACGACTTTGAGACAACAGGTTGCGAGGTCGTTTGGACCGTGCCAGTCACTGGTTCAGAATGATGTGAGGAATTACTTGCATTCGTCGTTGGCGTTGTCGTTGTTGTCGTTGTCGTTGTTGTTCCTGACTCTGCAGCCAGCCTCTTTGTTGCCTCCATCATGTAGTCCTGAATGCCGTGAGCAACAAATGAACATGTATTGTTGGTAACACAAGTCTCTTGCTTTTAGTTAACTAAAAGAAGAATAACCTAAGGCTTGCGTGAGAGGCAGTTTCACGGATGCGAAGTGTCAGCGACTTATTTTTCTTAGTCTCGGCATGCATGTATGTATGTATGTATGTGCACTTGTTACAGCGCCGCTTCAAGATAGATTGCAACTCAGAAGCGCTCCCGACTACAGCGCGGACACTGAATCGGAGTTTCACGAGTAGCAATATTGAAGGGGCGCTATAAAAAGTGCCCTTACATACACACATACATAGGCCTACATAATTATCTAAGTGCGATGGCGAATGTACCGTATTATAATCTATTAATCTGCACCTACTTTGCACATTTCAAGCTGTACAAAGTCTTACTTAGATAACTAGATCATCTATATTCTATAGCCAGGGGCGGATCCAGGAGGCCAATCCGTCCATGCCCCTCCATTTCAAAATTGCATGGGACGTGTCCCCCCATTTTATTTCAAGAACCTTTAAATCAACGCACGACTAGAGAGGTCATAGCATATTCCGAAGAGATCATGCAGATGACTAAAAAGGGTTATGAGATTTTTTCCGACAAAGATCGCCAAAAATTTTGGTCCCCCCTCTAAAATTTCTGTATCCGCCCCTGTCTAAAACTTAATGATTATTATAGTAACTTGTGAGATATACAAATGTCACACTTTATGGAAACACATGTATATGGACGTACAAGCAGGACACGACATCGAATCACGGATTCGTGGATTTGAAAGAGCAAAGACATGTAAACAGACCATAGGCGTACGAGGCGGGGGTCCAGGGGAGCAAATGCCCTCCAAATTTCGGGCAAGTCTGTTTTTTCGGGCAAGAAGACCCGGGAAAATACGAAAAAATTGTATTTTTTACGACATATTTCAACTTTTTGTCTGGGAAAAATAGTAGGCTACTTTCATCCACGAGATTTATTTTTCGGGCAGGAGTAAAATCTTTGACCCCCCCCCCTCCCATTGCTGAAATCTCCCGTACGCCTATGAAACAGACGTTCGGAAGTCTTTTAACAATCGTTTCTTTTTCCGTTCATTAAAACAAACAGTCGTCAACGGCGCATCTCCCTCACCTCGTACTTCTTAAGTTCCTGTCCAACCTGATGGAGTCTTTGAGACTTATCTTCCAATTGCCTTGCAACTGCTTGCGGATCACCGAGAGATGGGCTACGTTGGTAGACGTCTTGCATTTTTAACAGAGCGTCTCTGTAAAACGTCAACCACATGAAAAGTTAGACGTCAATTGATATCAAATAATAATAATAATAATAATAATAATAATAATAATAATAATAATAATAATAATAATAATAATAATAATAATAATAATAATAATAATAATAATAATAATAATAATAATAAGAAGAAGAAGAAGAAGAAGAAGAAGAAGAAAAATAGCAATAACAAAAATAACAAAAACAGTAATAATAATCTACGTTTATTTTTCAAACTGACACAACACATTATGATTACAATCAGTAATGTTCACTAGATTAAAATCAGTAGGCCCCTAATGCCCACTAGTTATTACAAGTATTTAACTGTCGGCAGCCATGCAAGGCGCCCATCACGTCCTAATGCTCAATTTACAAACGCCATCTGCCGAATGGAGGGTTGGGTGGACCTTTTATTGGTTGGTAGCGGGAAGCGATTCTGCATCTGTGCGCTCTTCGTGCCAGCAGAATGTTTACCCTACCCCCCCCCCCCCCCCGAAAAAAGGGTGAATCTGTTTTGTAGAGAAGGTCATGCATTTTTAACAATACAAAGCATTCCTGGAAAGTGTCCGCCGACTACAGGACAAATTATGCAGAACTGTAGGGAAATATAAAAAGACACCAGGGCAGGGTTTAGAGAAACTGTTGCATATTTGATGATGCCTCTGTCAAAGAATAAACGCCCTCATGTACAGATTTGACGCGGCATTTAGAGACGCCTTCAGCCCCGTGCATGTCTAGAATAATACGTGGGCGGCGACTGTTGTTTGGAAGTATAGTAGCCTATGCAATGATACGGTGTGGAAAACACCGTTAGGCCAATTACCTCTCGGAAGTCTCTTTAGCAAGACTGGCTTTGACGGCATCAATCCTAGCAACAAGTTGGCGCCTTTGTTGGATTGGAGCAAGGTGACTGAAGTCCTCCTTCTGTGCTGGGTCCTCCTAAATTGCACAGGCAACATGACGTAGCAGTATATACATAGCATACCACAGAATAGCATAGAGATAAGCATGACACTCTTAAAGTTTAAGTGTTTTAGATGACGTAAAATATATGCTAGAACCACTTGAAATTACACTGGTACGCCCGATAGTGTGCACTGTACAGGCGACATACCATGGCCTACTCTAGCATACCATAGCTCAGAACAATTAACAGTTTAATAGTTTTTGCACAAACTGTTACACATTTCAACAGGTACGATTGGAAAAATTCCTGGCCCCTGGGGTAGAGCAGTCACGGGCCGGACCCCTAAATTATCCTAAGGCTTTATGAGGACAAATTTATTTAGAAACAAATTGAAATAATGAAAGTGCAGATTTGACCAAGATTTTACACACCTGTTTACAATATTATGATTTAATCAGTTGCAAATTTGAAGCTTATACTGATTGTAGTTAATTCTCTCTAATATCACATTTTAAAATGCATAGATCTATATAATAAATTATATAACTAAGTAGCCCGGTCCCATAAAAGTCGCCGGAATCCCAAGTAGGCTAGTTGCCATTGCCCCCCTCTGGCCCTCCTGCATTTCAAGTATTTCACACATTTTAAGAGTTCTTAAGTGCCACTAAGTGGTTCCAAAGAGGTTCAAAGTTTTGTATTTGAATCACAGCAGAGTTATTACTGGAACGCTCAATTGCCCATCGTTCCATGATTCCTCTTAGAGTGCGGTGATGGTGTCCACTGTGACAGTGTAATACGATCCAAACCAGTCCACAAGTCTACTACTCTTGTACCGTACTCAGGAATTTCCCTAATGTAGGCTATCTTGGGTTTCCTAAATAATTTATATCTGTGTCCCGGAGACGACTTGCTCGGTGCTAATAAAAAAAACCTCCCGACACCGCACTGCCCACTTTCCAGTGACAATCTTTTAGCCTTCAATTAGGACTCGTCTGCTCCTACATCTCTCTAAGTGTGATACATTTTCGGAGTGATTACAGCGCTAATGGACCAGTTAGCTACATTAGTTGAGGCGTACGCTGAGCCTCATACATTCTGCGTTAGAGAGCGTTAATGGTAGCGGTTCGTTTTCCCAAGTCGTTTTTTCTGGGGCTATAGATAGCACAGTCCGGTCATGTAGGCCTACCACATATGGGGTGGTGGTGCCCATCCAAACGGACTGCTATGGTGGGGGATCTCACTGGATCAATTCATTGAAAAATGAGAAGGCCTATACGGTCAAAGTCATGCTGTCGCTTCATAAAATTGAGCACATTTTACATTTAGTCATAATGTTGCTAGTAGCCTATAGGCCTACATGTAGTTACGATACCCATCCATTTCAGTCTTTCTTCATGGCTCAAATCCTTGTAACCCATATCATTTTCGTATAATTATTTCCGTTGCATGTTTTCTAATAATGTTATATCCAATTCAGCTGTAGCCTACGGATTCTTCACCCGGATGCATTGATAAAACTGCGGCCTAACTCAGTACTGTAGGCCTATGGTACCTTTATCTCCACCAACTTATGCTTTTTATATTATATTCCTACTTAATCACACATACGATTGAGTATAGGCTTAAGCCTTGTATTTGGGGGAATTGAACCGGTAGATACCCCTTAAATACCCAATGATCAGCCGGTTTTATCTACAGCACTAATTAAGTGCAAGCAGAACGACAAGAACGGAAACTTCAAAAGCTTCCTTCCGGTTTGAACGTCGAGTGGCTTTCTGAAGTCGACCATTTGACACAATCTCCTATTATTAACCGCTTAACCGCCACAAGAAAAAAAATCCTGGCGCCGCACCATATTATTGGTAACAATAGCGAAATTTTCGTGTCTTATTGCTAGTTGCGTAATTAATTTGTTACATTTGCTGAACAAGCATAAGCCTAATCCTAAACAAAAACAATCAAGAAATATCCTTAGAGTAAAAAATAAATAAATGTGGAGACGTACAACATCTTTGGACAGGTAAAAAATATATGTGGACAGGTAAAAAATCTGTGGACAGGTAGGCCTAAAAATATCGGTAGAGTAGGCCTAATAAAGTGGCGGATAACATCAGAAGAAACAAATAAAGCCTAGAATTGTCCGGCTGTGAAATTATTTTTATCAACAGACACACCTGTAACCCTGTCAAAGGGGTACAGGATGGGTAACTGTTTGCAAGCTGGCGCCCATACAAAGTTTGGACATCTCCATCCATCTGTATCTGACTCATTGTTTTTATTTGTGTCTTGTCGCGCATGCGATCCATCGTCGATGTCATCGTCGTAATCGTTTCCTGCATCATGAAATGCCCGTGTTTCGTCATCGGATTTATTACTATCTAAATCTCTATTATATTCTAACTCTACATCTGAATTACTGACTAAAATTCATTGTAAAACGTCTTCGTTGGTACACTTGTGTATGTTAGGCCTACTATACGTCATGGTTGCATCGGCGTGATCAGACCGGAAGTAGACTAAGAAACATTTTTTTGCCCAAATATATCCTTTTACATCCCCTGCTAATATAATATGCGCCGTACTACATGAAATACGCCACGCCAGCACTGTTCCTGATTCATTACGTTAATGCCGGATTTATCCGGTGGTAAGGCGTGAGGATTTTTTCCTGGCGCCGGATATATCCGGCATGTGGCGGTTAAGCGGTTAATTCTTACTTTTAGCCACTCTTTGTGACTACATGGTGATTAAATTGATTTACGGCCGAGAAGATAAGAAGCATTGAACTTTATTTCTTAATAGACGCTTCTCCGTTTCGTCTTTTAGGCCATTTTGTTAGAAGAAACTAACGCAGCATTAAGCTAGCCCTTTACTGACCAAACGTACATGGAATCAAAATCCTATACCACAATAGGTAAATGGTTAAGAAGCTCGCCGTTGATTGGTCAGCACTAGGCCTACCGTGAACTTGAAAATCATGAGCGATTTTTGTGTGTTACGGTTATTATAGTAATAATAAAAAAGGACAAAGAAGAAGAGGCCTAAAATAGACCCCAATAATGAATAGTAATGATAGATAATAATAAAAAATAATAATAAAAATTAATGCACAAACCTTTGGTCCGCCCAATATGGCCAAGAGTCCAGGTCGATTTGTTTTTGATTTTTTGTTCATTGACATTGAACCGGACACCGATCCGTGGTGTATATTGTTCGTGCTTTTGTTATAATTGGAACTTGACACGTCCTCAAATGGAACGTCGGATGGAATTGGGAAACCGGTTTTGTACTTGTCTATGACCAGCTGCATCTCCTATAATATCATGAACAAAAAATCAAACAAGTTCTATTGTAAGCGACCACGACCAAAAATTTCATGAATGGGGCTTGTATTGGATAACATAATGGCATGACCGTGCTGTTGAACCAAGAAAAATTAACCCACGAATATAATAAATAACAATAATAATATCTTTTCTTTAATGAAACGCCTGCAAGACGCACTGCGCTTTACATTTACAAGTTATTCAGTAATCTTAATTAAACTTATCTACCAACTGAGCAGATAGTTTTGCAATTGCATGGCGCTAATAGCAGCCTACAAATCAAATCCGCCCAACGGGGGCTCGAACCTGCACTCTTGGCCAGCGTGTTAACCATTACTCTACCGGGCCCCCCAATATGCGTATATTCTTGTCCTACAGTTAGCCTATATGAACTACTGCGTATTGTTGTGAAATACACTGTGCAATTAACAAACTAAAAAATCAGACAAGACAAGACTAAATTACCAAGAGCTTGACCAACAGATGAACTGGGTACGTTAAGAAACTAAACATCTTTAGGCCTATACCTTGTTATAATCAACGAAACGTCAAAAGTAATGGGGGAAGTAGGCTACCATTATGAGCGCAATCTTCATGTAGGTCAAGCCTCGTTAAAAAGAGCTTGACCCACCGAATGAAACATCTTTACCTTGTTGTAATCGACGATAGATGCTGCGTGAACGATGCCATCGATGCAATGATTAATTATCGGAATCGTCGATCGTTCTGTGTCGGCTGTTTTCGAGATGAACGACTTCACCTTCGATATTCGCTTCTCATCCATCGTCTGCAGTTGCTGTCAATCGTAACAGTAAATGTAAATTCAACAGATCGATTCAATTCAGACATTGCTCGTACTTCGGCAGTGCCAGTGCCCAGTCTGGATAAAGGATGAGGGCAACACCAGCGGGACCTTATAATTATGTTCCTTTGGATTTACCGATTGACGCCAAAGTAGGCCTATATGAATGTCTAATCTGTTGATTGCATGTATCAAGGTGATCAATAAAGTATATTGATTGAAATTGATTGATATTGATTGATTGCTTGCTTGATTTAAGCAGTGCCGTTAAACAGCAACAAACAATCAACAGATAAGCTTATTTCTGCGATTCTTAGGATTCTTCACTGCAGGATTTCTTAACAGTAACGTCCATGTAGCTTCGCTATATTCGAGAGCTCCTATGAGGTGTTTTTCTTGAAGAGGTGCTACATATAAATCGATGAATAAGCATCGCCCTGGCATGGCCTCCCTTTCTAGAACTCCTCAGGCATTCCTCTCTCATCCTAAGACAGTTTCAGGCTATAGTTGACCGCGTTGGGTAGGGAGCACCTCTGAATAGTCCTTTTAAGAAAGCGCCATGCAAATTTTGATGAATGAATCTGGAATGTCAAAACATGGACAGAATTAACAATGTACCATTTCAGCAGTTACACGAACGCTGTCAGGAATGTTTCTTTAACTTACAGTGAAAACCTGAGGCATGAGAACTTGGTAATGTTCCCTCTGCACTTTATTCGTCTTCTGAACTTCAGCGGCATAGTCGTGCTTGCTTTGCTCAAACCCTTGTAGACGTTGATTAAGAGTTTGTTTGGCTCGATCGATTTCGTTACGAGACAGATTCTGATCTTCAGACGCCTTCTTGTGAGCTTCCGCCGCCTTTTCCGTCTCTTTGAATGCCCGCTCAGCTGCCTTCTTTATCTGATCACAGTCAGATGCATAAATAAATTATTCAGATGAGGTGTAGAAGCATACTAAAATGCTGATAATTATTGCACACGTCTGAAACAAGAGTAGCCTAAACCTATATAATGAGGAAAGTATCTTGAAAGCACGCATACAAACACGCGTCCACGCATAACATAATTACGCATACTTATACGGACATACACGCACGCACATACACATGATACACGCATCAATCAATCAATCAATCAATCAAATTTTTCATAGCATCCAATTACAACAGTCAGTAAAGCACGAATAATAAAACTGTTTACAACAATAATACAATATCGGCTACAATGGGAGACCCCGAGAGAGATCAAGATCCCACTGAGCAGGGTCACCCAAGTAGCGGTCATAAAATTTTGTTTTTATTGCATCCAATTGTAACAGTCAGTAAAGCACGAATAAAAAGTTGACAATAATACAATATATTATATATCGGCCACAATGGGAGAGACGATATGGGTCGGGATCCCGCTTAGCAGAGTCACCCAAGTAGCGGTCATCACGTACTATAGCTTAAATAAGCTTATAGGCTATAGAGTAGGCCTATAGACAGTCGAGTATGACGATCCATTGTAACAGGCCGACTAATAACAATCCTTACTTAATATGATTATTATAATTATACATGCTTCATTTAACTGTATTATCAGATCGATCGGAGACTTAAGCAAGAACTTAGCTATAAGTAACCATAATATTATTATGCACAAATTAAAAAATATAATCAACAGTGACACTTGAGTCAACAATAATTGATAAGATAGACGCGCAATCTATTTTTGAATTACTGTAGATTATTGGAGATGCGGACTTCTAGAGGGATCGCGTTTTATATTAAAAAGAGCCTGAAGCTTGCGAGAGGGTCAGATGGGTCAAGTGGCCTCAGGACATCAAGCATACTAGAAGCCTAGAAGGGTGAAAAATCAGATAAATCGCAAAAGCTTTTACACAGACGTATGAAGAGGCTTACTTTCTCCAGCTGAGCAAACTGAGTCTGAAGCGTTGACTGATGTTTTGAACCATCCTGAATCGCCTAAGACAAAACAGATACCATTTAATGATCAGTTCAATTATTATTATTGCGATATAGGCTTTAGATCAATTAGATCATCTACCATTCTTTTATTTGTTTGAACCCGTCAAGTAAGCTTATAACCTACGTGTGATGATGATGATGATGATGATGATGATGATGATGATGATGATGATGATGGTGGTGATGATGATGATGATGATGATGATGATGATGATGATGATGACGATGACGATGACGATGATGATGACGATGATGGTGCTCTGCCCGTAGGCAGGTTCATTGGCTTTACGCCCCTGGGGATGAGATGAGTGAGGTTGTTTCCCGTTGCCTTCCCCACAGACAATGATGGGTAAGCAACTTGCCCAAGGTCGCACCGCAGCAGCTTGCACCTCTGCGTCTCACACGTGCTAGCCCGAGATAATCTAAATCTCTGAATGTCAACTCCCAGCCCGGGGTTGCAACCAACAGACGAATGCCGCTCACGCTTACCGGTGTAGCTAACGAGGCCAGTTCTACGTGTGACGTAATGTAATTAGAAATTTATCTGTATATAGGCTATAGCAGCGCTCACAGTAGTGACCATTTGTAGCGCTTCCAAATTCCAATTCGAGCCGGCCTGTGCCCAGTAGACCCCAGGGGCGCCGTTAGGCGTACGCACGTACGCAAGTGCGTACAGCGCGGAAAGGCAAACAAATTTTTTCACAAATTGTAAATTTATTATAAGCGATGAAATTCTATTGAAATTTTATAATCTATAGAATATACTTACTTACTTACACTCTAATAGAGAGCCATCTTGGCATTGAGCGTCTTATAGCCGCTTAGGCCCTAGCATGGGCGTCCACAGGAATTTTTCTAGGGGGGCGTAAACTTTTAAATAATTGTCACATGGTCTACATGTAAATTAAATGGGTGACAGTTTGAATTTCCATATTACCACGAGAGAATCATATAGTATTTATAATACCTATACGTTATGCGCCCAAAGAAAGATTATAGGCTAGGTAACTATAGGTTCAACTTGTAGAACGAATCGATAATCACATTGAAACTCGCGTTGTAACAACCACAACCAAATAATCTAAATTTATGTGCAACTATGCGAAAAATCCAGGGGGCGCACTTGCGCCCCCTTGCGCCCCGCTGCGGACGCTCGTGTATGGGCCCTAGAGGTCTTTGGATCATGGGATTCCTGGATGTCATTATCAAGGCCTAGGCCCTACGCCAGAAAGCATCCAAGGAGAATGACACTGCTTAATCCACTGGCATGTGACACTTAATTATTTCCTTTTTGGATCAAGGGTGGCGTGATCAAAACCGATAACTGATTTATAATCGTTTCACTGTTAACCTTCAGTGGAGACCAGTGGTTTTATATGAGAAACTATATATTTTTTAAGTTCCACAACATTTTCTATAAAAAGGATCATTATTATAGTGTGGCGTGATCTAATTTCATATATATACAGGGCTTAAAGTGTGCCAGGACGGTCATGGACGGCGTCCTGGCACTTATATTCGAGGCAGGACGCCGTCCTATGACTTATTTGGCCAGCACTACCAGGACGGTCGTCCATGACTGCATGGACGGCGTCCATGCAGTTACGGACGACCGGCCATGACTGCCTAAAAATGGCTCCATTTGAGGTCGACACAGCCAAAAATGCGCTGGTCGCTGGGTCTCCGCCCCCAGACCCCGCTGGTGGAGCTTACTGTAAAGACAAAACCTTTCTCTTTTACAATAAAATTTTGATTTTTATTGTTATCCTGGCAGCTTGCGACACTGAAAAACCACTTATTCTTAAAAATTTCGCGACTTTGTCGTTCACAAATAGCTGGCAAACAAGAGTCTAAAAATGGCTCCATTTAAGGTCGAAACAGCCAAAAATGCGCTTGTCGCTGGGGCTCCGCCCCAGACCCCGCTGGGGGAGCTTGCGACGCTCCCCCAGACCCCCTAGTCGGGATGGGCTTCGTGCTTTCGGCACTCGCAACTTCCCGCCTTCGGCGCCGCCACTGCCTGGCACTTTTTTTTACACTTTAAGCACTGTATATGTATATATATATATGGGATTGGATTGGTAGTATTTACGCCCCCCCCCCTAACCAGAAATCCTGGATCCGCCCCTGAATATAAGCTCGTATCGATCGCTGTTCGCTTCATATTATTTTGTGCAAGTTGTGCGTACAGAAATAAAATCCTGGCGGCGCCGCTGGTAGACCCTATACCTCGGCCCGAGAGAAGAGATAGCACTTGAGGAGAGATATAGGCTATAGAGATGTAGGAACAGATCTAGGAAGAGCAGAAACACGTAAAGAGGAGGGAATGGCATTAAAATTCGCCAACTGTAGTAATGTAGGCATATAATTATGCTCTTTGCTGAATGTGATTGTGGTATAGGGCTATGGGCGGAGTTTGGTTTCCGTTATTAGTGGGGTGGGGGCTAAAAAAAACTTGGACTTTCGGCCAAAACAGTTGATGACCTTTTTAGTCATTCTATTGAAGTTTCGTTCTTGAAAAGAGCCATATTTTCGAGTCTGGGCCTTCTTGGGGGCTAACCACGGAAAAGATGCCATTTTCTTCTTAGTAAAAAGCCTGAATCTGGGCCTTCTGTCCCCCCCTAGCCCCTGATAAACTCCGCCCATGTATAGGGCGTCTTTGTTTGCTTACCTTCTTGCGCTCTTGTTTCAATTCCTGGATGAGGTTCTGGTTTTCAATAAATACGGAAGCCATAAGTGATTCTGATATCGTTTCATGCTGTCCAGCAATGTCGTTGACTTCTTTAATCATCGCCAGTAATCCATTCGAAGTTGTCAGCCTTTAAATAAGGAAGGCAACAGAGAAACGCCACAAAATAATGAATAGCCTACTTACTACAGCATGCACTTTCATTCTTTAATGACAGTGTATTGATCACCACTGCTTAATATTCGTAGACCCAATTCATCTCATTTTCCTCCTTCCAGTATGTTGTCGTCTTCTAAAAGGATTCACGTCTTCAACAACAACAACAACAACAACAGCAGCAGCAACAACAACAACCCCAGTAACAGATGATCTGCCTAATCGCTCCGGTCTCTCTCGCAACTGCACTTGGGCCTCTACTTTGCATCGGTCACTGGACAATCCTCTGATACGACTCAGCGCTCATGAACAGGCTGGCGCCCTATAGCCTACACTAAGTCTTGTCTAAAGAGTAGCGCTTTGTAAATTTGAACTTCACGATAATCGTAGGCCTAATCAGAATTAATAATTATGATTACGATTTGATGATAGGCCTACTGATCTACTAACTCATCTTCTTCTTTCTTTTTCGGCAAATGACTTTTGACAAGTTTTCTGTAAAGGAAAAAAGTATAGATTTTTCAAGACAATTAGCCTAAAGGTCCTATGTTAGAGTTTTAAAAACTATATCCAGTGAAGTAGCCTAACGTTACTAAACTTCACTAACTTACGTAGCATTAGTGCATAAAATGAATACCTTTGTGATAATAGCAAAATCTTAGGATACTGAGAATGAGCATAGTCGTCCATTCGTGGCATTTTGAGTAGCCTACCTTGTTCAAAAAAAGTGCTATATAAATTAACAAATGCAATGCAACAGTATGCATAGGCCTATCCCTATAAGGAATAGTTCTAAGATCCTCAAAGGGATACTTCCCATGCAGTCTAGTGAATTTTCAGCTGATCTGGAACCACACAAATCTACCGTTTTGACAAAACCTGTATCCCTTTCTCATAGAGCCATATTATCAGTCAGCCAATCAGGCAATCAATTAATCAATCAATTCATTAATCAATCAATCAATAAATCAATCAATCAATCAAACAGTCAATCAATCAATCATTTATTGTGTAACTAGCCAATCAGTTTGCAGTTTATAAATTGCAAATTGCATTTTCACTGCATGGGGGAAGGCCACAAGAATAGGCATTGAGGGGATCCTGAAAGGAGATAGCCAGTTTCTGATTATGAATAGCCTAGAGATATGCATGGACACTTGTTCCTTCTCTTACTTGAGCTTGTTGGCGTAGTCGATCTCTATGCTGCATCGTTCTTTCGTGAATTGTGAGAATTTTTCGCAGAGGTCAATTCCTCTTTGTCCGTGTGATAGAATGTTTTCAAACTGATCCTGAATGAAAATCACAAAAGAACAGTTCAACTATCATTGCATTGATGATGATGATGATGATGATGATGATGATGACGACGACGACGACGACGACGACGACGACGACGACGACGATGACGACGATGATGATGATGATGATGATGATGATGATGATGATGATGATGATGATGATGATGATGATGATGATGATGATGATGATGATGATGATGATGATGATGATGATGATGATGATGATGATGGTGAGGTTCGGAGACCATAGGCAACGACAGCAGCTTCTCCATTGCATTGGTGACAAGCAAATTCAGATGGATCAACATGTGTGTCGGCGAGTGTGTCCACCACATGAACCGTGTGTCTGTGTGTCTGTGCGTTTGGTCGTTTGTGTGTACTGGTGTGTGTGTGTGTGTTTATTTGTATGTGCGTGTATGTGGAGTGTAGCGCGTGCGAACTGTTTAGGCCTAGCCTACTTGCTAACACACTAACACAGTTCTATAGGCCTACTGGAGATTAAAAGCGTTGAGGAAGGCAGATGCACCTAACTCAGAATTAGCTCTTTAGAAGTTTGAAGCCAGGGTTTTTTCAACGTAGGCCTACAGTTGTACACAAAATGTGCAGTTCTAAATGGATTTGTGCAGTTGTAGAAGCACTTCTGTACAATTAAAACTAGCAAAAAAGGTCACTGTCTTCCGATTGGAACTTGGAAGCAATTTAAAATGGAGAATGGGAAAGGAAAGAAGGGGAAGTGCAATTCTAAAACTTCCTTAAAACAGTCCTGTTTGAAGCTGGCGAACAGCTTTCAATTAATTATCAGGCTACCAGATAACCTACAACCAGCTCTTGTGTCCTCAAGATGAAACGTCTCTCAAGAACTTCTCAACTGAAGCGTCGTATAAGCAAAGACCTTGTCTTTGGTATAATTAGCCTAAGCTGGTGGAAAAACAAAACCTTGCATCATAGATTTCAATCATCTGAATTTGTCGATTGTTGTTAAACAACGTTGCGTCATGTCAAAGAAAAGAATTTGTGTCGCCCTCCTCCTTTCTCCATTCTTGGGACTGGCAAGGTCAAAGCTGTGGCATAGCTTAGTTGAGAGAGCGTTGGTCGATAAACTGAGAGTCATCCACGCGACCCGGGTTCAAGCCTCGCACAGGGCAAAAATTTATTTGAATTTTCTGTTAGATGCCATTGGCGCTTTGCTGTTGCGTTGCTTGACTCGGTTCTGCTGAAAAATAAGATAGGCTAGCCCCTCCCACTTCTGGCTTGGCCGAACCAGAAGTGATCCAGCACTAAGGCCAATAGTGTTAAGCCGAGCCCACTCTGTAAAGCCGA
Organism: Lumbricus rubellus; assembly: GCA_945859605.1. Classification (NCBI taxonomy): domain Eukaryota; kingdom Metazoa; phylum Annelida; class Clitellata; order Crassiclitellata; family Lumbricidae; genus Lumbricus; species Lumbricus rubellus. The sequence goes on along the minus strand of OX243824.1, from coordinate 13,091,152 downwards.
CCTGCGTGTCGTGCTATAGTGGGCCGTATTTCGTATAACCTGTACCTGTAATCATTCTGCGCTGTGTCGGATTGAGCTATTAAACGAAGATTCTTATTTTATTAGCTAATTCCTGAATTAACTGCCACTTGTTATAACATAACCGACTGTTATCGAACATCTGCGACAAGACAAGACCTGACACATGCGGCAATGGAAAGACAAAAAGGGCGAGGAATAGGCCTAATGAGGATGGCAGTGGGCACCTAAGTGCACTGGTCCCTCGGTTCTTGATGATGATGATGATGATGATGATGATGATGATGATGATGATGATGATGATGATGATGATGATGATGATGATGATGATGATGATGATGATGATGATGATGATGATGATGATGATGATGATGATGATGATGATGATGATGATGATGATGATGATGATGATGATGATGATGATGATGATGATGATGATGATGTTATAATTTATTTAGGCCTAGGACTACAGCAAATTAGAAGCCTAAGGACATATCAATCTGGAATGACCTTCCCGCAAAGTTTCATTTATTACATCTGACCAGTCAAAATCTGTTTCATAAGTACCGGGTATCTCAAGTTTTTTTCTTCGTCGTGGCTGGGTTGGGAGCGCCTCTGAGTAGCGTTCTTAAAGGGGCGCTATATAATTTTATAGAATGAATGAATGAATGAATGAAAGAAAGAATGAATGAATGAATGAATGAATGAATGAATGAATGAATGAATGAATGAATGAATACAAGGTTGTCTGGTAGGGCCTATCAGTGCTAGCAGTAGTTAAGTTGCAATACATCTGCAAATCCTCATGTGCCTGGGTGTAGCTATACACAGTATACACAGGCGTCAAATAATAATTATTGTGTGGGTCTATCACTTGAGCACTTGAACTTTGCATTTAATAAGTGACTTTTATAATGCACCATCGGTTTTAAAAAAATTCTGCTTGACGCATAATATTATGAAGATCCGTGTTAAATATAGCCCACTCAGACACAATGACCTCTGTATTATAGGCCTAGTGTAAAGATAACCGGCCTGTGAATATAGCAATACAATTGTTTTATATCTATTTCAGCTCAACATTTTCAATGAATACTCAATTCAATATTCTTCTTCCTGCTACACAGAAGCCTACTTTGGGGATATTGTTATGGTTCTAAAAACCTAACGTAGGCCCTACCATCTGTTGGAAAGCTACGTTAAGCGCCTTTGTGAGATTCTTGTCAACAGAACATTTTTAACGTGCAGTTGCACACAAAATGTGCAGTTCTAAATGGATTTGTGCAGTTGTAGAAGCACTTCTGCACAGTTCAAACTAGGGAACAAGGCCATTGTCCTCCGATTGGAAGTAATTTACCATGGAGGATGGGAAGAAAAAGAAGGGGTTGCGCAGTTATAAAAATTCCTTTAAAACAGCCCTGCTTGTCAAGACGCTATAGGCCCTACAAGTGGCCATATACATACATACATACATACATACATATGTAACGATCGTGAAAAGTTGGATCGTTAATAATTCCTTAATAATTTGGGAACCCGTCGAATAAGTGGAGGGGATCTGAACCCAGAACAGTCTGAAATAGGGGCTGTTGCTCTCCCACAGAGAGCCGCGTTTTAGAGCGACCTCCGGTGTATTATTATTTATTCTGAGAGAACAGCTCATTATGCCACTCTATTTTTAGTCCGGCGGCAACGCAACAGGTTTCATTGGATCCCCCTTGATCCCGTGACTCCGACGAGTCCCGGATGTGGCCTGTGATTGGCTGGAAGGACTGAAACCTTCAGACAGACGGTGGCGGTTGACGAAGCAACATCTCTGTGCTCGAATCGTTGAAATTGTGGTAGAAATCGAATAAGATTGCGATCCAAATTTACTCGAAGAAACTAGTAATTGAATTTCTGCCGTGCAGCCAAGAAATTGGGCCTTCATATTGACGAGACCAGGGTGTCTGAAAACAGTTTTGAAGAATATTTGTCATACTTTGGAAGTTGAAATTCTTCCGCCGTTTCATTTCTTCTGGTAGTCAATTTGGTGACTGGTATCTCCGTGGTCAACGTTTACTGAAATTATTATCTGGAGTGCAGAGAAGTATCCCCTTAAATTTCATATTGCTGTGGAACCGAGAAGCTTAAATGAGAAATTATTATAAATAATGTTTCGCAGTGAATATCGCTAGAATAGACAATTATAATTGGTCGCATTGCGTGTGGTGCTTAATTGAAGAACTGATTAGGCTTAACTCATTAGTGTTAATTAATTAGATGGTAGCGAGTGTTTCACACGGAAAGAAAACCGTGTCTGCGAAACAGTGAAAGATGTTCTCGAATTTACATAAATCAATGCAATATAATCATGCTAATTAATTTCTCTTTCGCTTAAATATCATTGACTGATTACCGATAGTCAAGTGTTTGCAATTGTGTTGATTAAAACCTTTAACTTGAAGATATGTGGTGAATACTTAGACTTAATTCTTACTTCATCAGAGTTATTAAGAAGTCCTTACTCATTGAACATTATGTCAAGTAATAATTCAGAAGAGGAAGTTAGTGAAGGGGAGGAAGAAGAGACGACCCCCTCCCAAATAGTATCGTGCACTGTTGAAGAATTTATGGAGCGCCAGGAAGCCCAAATGCAGGCCTTAATTGAGAAACACGAACAGTTAGAAAAACATCTGAGGCAATATGCTGGAGAAAATAATGCCCTAGGCCCTGATACCGCTGAGCAACCCGGATGGATGGGAACCCGTCGAATAAGTGGAGGGGATCTGAACCCAGAACAGTCTGAAATAGGGGCTGTTGCTCTCCCACAGAGAGCCGTGGACATATGTCGCCTTAAGTCATCCTTGGTACCTGGTAATGAGGAAGAAGAGGGTTCAGAATCCATACTGGATGTTGCCTCGGGGGTGCCGGGTTTTCGAGGGAAGAGAACGGAGTACCTGGAACTTAATGCTGAAGCCCCTCCCCGCCTTGCTCCTCGGCCAGAGGGACCCTGCGTGAAATATGAGGAAAGAAACCTTGACTTGAGGCTGAATAGGGGTGCTCTTTTGGCTGGGGGGACGCGCGCAACAATTGGTCCCAGAATTAGTGGGGTGAAATTAAGTTCAGGTACAGAGGTTCAGACCCAATCTAGTACTGGTGCAACAACTGTCACCAGAAATAATGAGGTCTTGTTAAGCCAAGGTGCTGAGGAAAGGAGAATGTTTCTTGGAGAAATAGATGAACTAGATGCTCAAGGAAATTTTTATGGCGCCCGACCAAAAGTGATATCTAACAGCCGAACTACAACTGCAGCTGCTAAAGTAGATACTCGAACAATGTATGATTATAACATGAACACTGTTTATGAAGGTTTTGACTTCGACTCTTACATGCGAAATAAACAAATACAATTCAGAAATCAATTAACGGAAAAATGTCTATCGGACAGCGAGCATTCTGAAATAAAAGATATGCGGCCTTTGCATAATCTCGTACTCGATTCCCATGCGGTAGCTTTAGGGCAAAATAATGTTAAAGCATGTACTAACTCACGACTGTTAGTTTCAGATAATGGGGATCCATCATCGCTGAGGGAAAACCATCTGGTGCTTCGAGGTGCACATCCCGGACAGACAACGACAACCATCTCATGGGCTACCACCTTTTCCCCGTCGTCGCTCAACGTCATGGCTTCCGAAAAACCTTTCCTGCCCTCTGGCGTCGCCCCACGAATATCTACGCTCACCCTTCCTTCCGGTCAGCCGCTCATGTCGACACCGAACCTGTCGTCGGAAACCCACGTGACACAAAGCTGCGAATATCAACGGTGGAAGGCAAGTCAACCTTCGCACATGCCTTACACGCCATATCAGCATCTGGTCGCTGATCCAGCCGCTCATGATGAACAGATTTCAATGCTGAATCAATCTGTGCAATTGTCAGCGACACACACAGTGCCGATAAACTCTGTGGTGAAATCGAACAGTGCTAGCGCTGTGAAACTGAACAGTGCAAGCGAAATCAGATCCGATGAGCATGGTAAGAACTTAAATCAAGAGGAACTGCTCCGCCTCCTGCTGCAGACACTCAGAGAACCTTCACAGAATTCATCTACGACAATCGACAATACAGTCCAAGAAATTGCTAGTGAAAAGAAAGAACCTGCTGGGAAACTACAATCTGAATCTTCAAATTTTCCAGATAGAAGAATGAAATCGCAAATGAAGCTGGACCGCTACAACGGTAAGACGTCGGTGGAAGTATTCCTCAAGAAATTCGAGGTATGCTCGAAGAACAATAGATGGACTGAAGAAGAGAAGCTGGCCCAACTGACCTGTGCCTTGGTTGAACCTGTCGATCAACTGCTACACGAATTTGACTCTGAAGCTTTGGTGACCAGTGCTGATCTGGTCAGTAGGTTGAAACTGCGATACGGAAGCACCGATCAAGCTGCTCTGTATCAAACTAAATTGAACACTCGTCGCCAGAAGGTGGGCGAGGACCTTGGTTCACTGGCTCAAGATATCCGGAAACTGATGATCCTCGCATTCCCGGGACCAACATCAACGCACAGCGAGACCATCGCTATCGGAGCATTCCTGGATGCTCTACGAGATAAAGATCTGGCCCTGAAGGTACGAGAAAGAGAACCAGCCACCTTAGACAACGCCTACAAAATCGCCATGAGACTGGAAGGCTACCGCTGGTCGGATGAAGACGCTGCCGATCGTCGTGATCGTCGCCCTGGGCGCATTTCGAATGTGAAAGAAACCGAACTTGACCTTGACGAAAAGTTGAACCGACTTCAAGAACAGATGACCCGGAGGATGGAAGAAATGCTTCAGAAGTGGTCCCCGCAACCGAATACTACTTCTGCTGATGGACAATTTCGACAGTGGCAACCGCGACGACCGTTTCAACCAAAGGAAAACAATGGCTTCAGGAATCAACCGGGGGATCGCCGTCCAAATAACCGTTTCCAAGGAGAAGCCCGAGACAACAGACGCTGCTACGAGTGTAATCAACCCGGGCACCTTTCTCGAGTTTGCCCTAGCAGGACAGACAACACATGGCAGAGAGAACAAGAACAAGAACCAGAATCGAACACGGTGAACAATGCGAGACATGTGAAGGGACGAAATGACGCTTACCTTTCCGTAACCATAAAAGGTAAACATTTGCTGGGGCTGCTGGACTCGGGGTGTGAAATGACTCTGTGCCCTGCTTCGTTGGTAGACCCTGCCGAAATCCAACACTCTAAGCAATCCCTGTTAGCAGCAAATGGTTCAGCCATCCGTGTACTCGGCGAAACGAAACTGAAGTTGCAGATTGAAGGCCAACCATTCGAGATACCCTGTTTGGTGACTGAACAAGTTTCCGAACTGATTCTGGGTCTTTCTTGGATGAAGGACGAAAACGTTTTATGGCATGTGGGTCATAACTGGGTTCTGGTGGGGGAGCACAAGTTCTCAGTTCATTGCAAACCTCGCTCCAGACTGTGCAGAAGAATCGTGGTAACTCGTGACCCTCTGGCTGCATCAGATGGTGAGAAGGAGCAAAGAACCTTCGAACGAATTCATCGCCTGGGAGGGATCCATCTTCAGGAAGATGTGGAGAAACAACCGGAATCTGCGACGCCAGAAACGTCCTCTACGGAATCTTCGCTCCAAGTCTCTGCTGCCAAGGTGGTAGCCCAGGATCCATCGGATTGGGATGTGCATCCTCCATTCGTCCTCTCCGCTCATCGAGCCGGCGAGAGCGAAAGCACCGGAGTCACCCAGAATCATCAGCCAATTAGTCTAGTTTTAGAGAATATGCAGATTGCTGATGTTGTGTTGAATAAAGATGATTTTGTGGCTGTATCGATTAAACATGTGCAAGATAATTGTGAATTTGCAAGAAGGTTTATACAGCGCTCGAGTCCCACTAGGAACCACGGGAATGGGCCCGGGTATAGGCAGTAATGTAAAATAATGTGATGGGCTGTTAGTTAAGTTGTTTGTGTTTATTTTGTGTAGTTGAATTTTTATGTAGCGCTCACATTAATGGTTATTGTGAATGAAGTATGATTGTGGAAATGCTGATGTGAGTCGCATAATGGCGACGGAGTAATAGCTTAGAGGTTAGAGTACCCTCTCCTTTAGTTGATGTATGATGTAACACTGAGTCCAGTATTTTTTATGTTCTTTGGTATGCATATGGAAGCAGATGAATTTTGTGAATGAACATCTATGATTGGTTCATGATTATAGATAAGATTGGTTACTTGTGTGTTTCATTGCATTCTTTTTGTGGTTGCCAGAGAAGAAAAGGCAAATGTTCTGCATGCATTTCTAATGTTGACTGCATAATTATAATTGAAAGGTAATAAGGTATTACCTAATTTGTTAGATTATGAGTAGCTGAGCTCAGTAACTGTGGTGAATGTATTTTAAAGTTGAATGTGCATAATCATAAAAGTTAGGAAGGTATTATTTAGCATATTGAATTATGAGTAGCTTGACCTTTGTAGCAGTTAGTGGACACAGTCTTTGGATGTTGACTAGTGAGTTGTATAGGTTAAATGTGTGAAAGAAACTAGTATGTCTGTGTGATGTGTAAGCTCCGAGTAGTTTGTGAGTAAGATAGATTGTAGACTTGTGAGTTGTCTAATGTCTCCGCAGTCAGTTTATGTTATATGAGAGGTGAGACAGATGACCTGGTGTAGAGTTGTGAGCTGTAGACGGCCTGGTTTCTTTGGTATGCTTTACTAAGCAGTAAACCCTTTTGCTTACTAGTCAGCGTTACTGTCCTACTCTGTTGTACCCGTCTTGTAAAGTAGACGTGGAGAGGTCATAGCATATAGGTCAGGGAGAAACCCGTTAGTTTCTAGGGTATGTTTTACTAAACAGTAGATCCCTTTGTTTAACTTGTCTCGGGTGGTCTGCTCTGTTGTACTCCGTCTTGGAAGGGGGACGTGGAGAAATTATTGCTTAGGTCGAGGATAATGCCGCCCTAGTGCGTATTGAGGATGCTTAGCTAGACAGAAAGCCTTTGTTTAGTAGTCTCAGCCTAAGTGTAATGTGTTCTGTCTGTGATGATGTGCTGACTGCCCATGTTTATGAATGCTCAGAAAGGAGTTCGTTGCAATCGTTGGTGGTTGTATGTAGTGTCTGTAAGGGTGGTGTAAATGGAATACAGCATTAGTTAAAAGTGTTGTTGATTTCTAGCCCTGAGTATTACTTGAGCTGTAGTTTAGTCTGACGGTTAGGAGCAAGATTGTTGTGATGCTGTGTGCAGATGAATTGTCAGAGTGATGAGATGAGTGTTGGCTTTGACATGCTGGTGCCTTGTGATGTGATTCGATACATTTGCGACTTCTTGATGTTATTTGATATGTTGCTCCGTTTAAATGAATAATGTTGTACTGAATATGGTGCCGGGGCATGATCTTTTAGTGTTATGGAAGACATTTATTTATCCTTGTAAGTGGCCCCGAGCAAGTGATGGGATTGGATAGGAAACGTCGATTATAATTATATGTGTCCGTTCTAAAATTGCTATGTTGTATTATCGCCCTGGATTGATTGCGATTATGTGTTGCATTATTCTTAGAGATAAAAACTTTTGTTGGGATCTAATAAGGGTAGTTTCTCGTATTGGTTATGTGAACCGAATCAGGTGAACCGATAAATGTAGATAGGTTGTCTCCTTGTACAGGAAAGGCCATGGACGCCGGAGAGATCGACTTGCTGGAGCTCCTGCACCCTTGGAGTCCCCTTAGCAAAGAATGGTGGAAGGTAGAGGTAATTACCTTGACACTGCACACTTTAAAAAGAGCCGCATGGTTCTGGCCACTCTTGATGTCCACCTGAGGACCAGTAATTAGTAAATAGTCGGGTAGTACCTTGTTGAGTCGCCGTGATAATGGCTAAGTCAAATCATGATTGTGTTCTTTCTTGTGAAAAGAAATTATTATCTGAATCATTCCCTGCAATTTTGTTTGAAACTGTTGTGTTTTCCTTTATGTGTCTAAGTCGACATGTGCTTCCCGAGAACTTTAAGTTCTGTAACGACCTGCAAAGTTTTGTGAGATGCAGTTGAAGTGTTGCTACGTCGTAGATCGTTGATTATGATTGTAATTGAGTTGGACTTAGTGAACTCTACTCGGTGAATGTTTTGATACTTGATTGCTTTCTGCCATAACGTTAAATCGTGATCTGTCCGTTATATTTTCCGATAGGTGCCTTTGTACAAGTCTGTCCGTTAAGACTTTCGATGTTTAATTAGATATCTCGACTAGAGAATTGTTTATGGTGACACTGAAATTAAGTTTCTCGGTTATGATCAGCAGGAGCTGATAGATTTTTCCCCATGGTGAAAAATTCAGGGGGCTGGTGAGGGTGTAACGATCGTGAAAAGTTGGATCGTTAATAATTCCTTAATAATTTTACGGCCTTTATAAATTTGCGGCCTAATCGAATTTCGGCCTTAACATCAAACCTTCGGTCGGTCTCCGGTGGTGTAGCCGCGTTTTAGAGCGACCTCCGGTGTATTATTATTTATTCTGAGAGAACAGCTCATTATGCCACTCTATTTTTAGTCCGGCGGCAACGCAACAGGTTTCATTGGATCCCCCTTGATCCCGTGACTCCGACGAGTCCCGGATGTGGCCTGTGATTGGCTGGAAGGACTGAAACCTTCAGACAGACGGTGGCGGTTGACGAAGCAACATCTCTGTGCTCGAATCGTTGAAATTGTGGTAGAAATCGAATAAGATTGCGATCCAAATTTACTCGAAGAAACTAGTAATTGAATTTCTGCCGTGCAGCCAAGAAATTGGGCCTTCATATTGACGAGACCAGGGTGTCTGAAAACAGTTTTGAAGAATATTTGTCATACTTTGGAAGTTGAAATTCTTCCGCCGTTTCATTTCTTCTGGTAGTCAATTTGGTGACTGGTATCTCCGTGGTCAACGTTTACTGAAATTATTATCTGGAGTGCAGAGAAGTATCCCCTTAAATTTCATATTGCTGTGGAACCGAGAAGCTTAAATGAGAAATTATTATAAATAATGTTTCGCAGTGAATATCGCTAGAATAGACAATTATAATTGGTCGCATTGCGTGTGGTGCTTAATTGAAGAACTGATTAGGCTTAACTCATTAGTGTTAATTAATTAGATGGTAGCGAGTGTTTCACACGGAAAGAAAACCGTGTCTGCGAAACAGTGAAAGATGTTCTCGAATTTACATAAATCAATGCAATATAATCATGCTAATTAATTTCTCTTTCGCTTAAATATCATTGACTGATTACCGATAGTCAAGTGTTTGCAATTGTGTTGATTAAAACCTTTAACTTGAAGATATGTGGTGAATACTTAGACTTAATTCTTACTTCATCAGAGTTATTAAGAAGTCCTTACTCATTGAACATTATGTCAAGTAATAATTCAGAAGAGGAAGTTAGTGAAGGGGAGGAAGAAGAGACGACCCCCTCCCAAATAGTATCGTGCACTGTTGAAGAATTTATGGAGCGCCAGGAAGCCCAAATGCAGGCCTTAATTGAGAAACACGAACAGTTAGAAAAACATCTGAGGCAATATGCTGGAGAAAATAATGCCCTAGGCCCTGATACCGCTGAGCAACCCGGATGGATGGGAACCCGTCGAATAAGTGGAGGGGATCTGAACCCAGAACAGTCTGAAATAGGGGCTGTTGCTCTCCCACAGAGAGCCGTGGACATATGTCGCCTTAAGTCATCCTTGGTACCTGGTAATGAGGAAGAAGAGGGTTCAGAATCCATACTGGATGTTGCCTCGGGGGTGCCGGGTTTTCGAGGGAAGAGAACGGAGTACCTGGAACTTAATGCTGAAGCCCCTCCCCGCCTTGCTCCTCGGCCAGAGGGACCCTGCGTGAAATATGAGGAAAGAAACCTTGACTTGAGGCTGAATAGGGGTGCTCTTTTGGCTGGGGGGACGCGCGCAACACATACATACATACATACATACATACATACATACATACATACATACATACATACATACATACATACATACATATCAATCAATCAATCAATCAATCAATTTTTTTTATTGAGCCAGAGAAAAGCACACAAGGTACAGATCATCACATAGAAATAAAACATGAATGTTATTGGCAACAAAAGGAAACCCAGAAGGGACTGCAGAGTCCCGCTGGTTAGGGCCACCTAAGCACATTTTCTGGTTCTAGGCGTTAGCAAATTCAGCACAATAAAATTATATTCTATTTTCCAACATAATTATATGCAATAAATCAAAAATAAATCAAAACTTAACTACGAAAATTAAACGTTCCAAATTTTAACATCACGATATTACATAATATGAATATCTAAGCATGATGTTAAGCAAACACGTCTTAATTTTAAAAAATAAATCAATACCAAACTGAAAAAGTAAGAAAACCTTAAGTAAAAAACATAAAGCCTTAACTAAGTAGGGAGAAGGAAGTTTAAAGTATGAACCATACATACATACATACATACATACATACATACATACATACATACATACATACATACATACATACATACATACATACATACACACACACATACATACATACATACATACATACATACATACATACATACATACATACATACATACATACATACATACATACATACATACATACATACATGTCCTTACGCGGCAGCTTAAGGTGGATTCGAATCTGGAACCCTCCGGCTCCAAGGCACCGAACCCACCACTACACCACCGCGTCCAACATAGGCCTATAGTCAATAATGTATGACAATAATGTTTTATGGTAGTTTACATTAGGCCGACAAGTCTCACGATCGGAAAATATCATGCTTCACTTCCTGTATTCTGTTCTATGGGAACAATAAAAATGGATTTTGACCGATAAGGTTCGATGAGGAAGTGATTTCAAGCAGTTGAACTTATAACTAAATTCTTCTTCTACCCGCAATAAGTTCTGTCAATGTCATAGACAATCAAAAAACTCTGAAGGCCTTTGCCAACAATCATGCCGCTTATGTAGGTCTCGTATGAGCCCAACTGGGACCCGAATAGCGCCCATTTGGGTCGCAGTAAATGCTCATGGACACGCTGAACTAATGACCCAAGCCTAATATGATCATCGACTTGATGACGTCAGTAGACCTAACTTTGAAACGGGTAGCCTACCACAAAACTGTCACACAATATCTCGGAATGTTCGGCCTTCTGCCTATGTATCGAGCAAAGACCTATGTAGTTAAATTTAAAAAAAAACACTGCAATACTTGCCCACAATTCCGTTCCCCAAATCATGTCGAACTTTTCGCGAGAAATAACAAATGGATCGAGCGGTATTTAAACGGAAGCCATGGACGGCCAGAAATCCCACTGAAAACACGACATGGGAAGTTCACGTCACGAGATAAACCGGGAACAACAATAGGCCTATAGGCCTAATCAGTTTTGTGGACTGAACGGCCTGACGATATGGTGCGGCCTAGCCTAGTTGGTGGACTATTTAGCCAACGCATAATGATTGCAGGAGCAGTCAGCGAACCGTAATGCTGCTTGGCCAACAGCAAAAAGTATGGACACGGTTGAATGCTAGCCTGTATGCCTATGTGTGTCTCTCTCTGTCTCTGTGTATCTGTGCGTGTCTCTGACTCTCTCTCTCTCTCTCTCTCTCTCTCTCTCTCTCTCTCTCTCTCTCTCTCTCTCTCTCTCTCTCTCTCTCTCTCTCTCTCTCTCTCTCTCTCTCTCTCTCTCTCTCTCTCTCTCTCTCTCTTTATCTTTTCTCTCTCTGTCTCTATCCCCATCTCTCTGTTTGTCTCTGTGTCTGTGTGCAGGTCTGCCTCTGTCTGTCTTTCTCTGTCTACTTATCTGTGTCTGATTGTCTGTCTCTGTCTGTCTGATTTTCACTCTTTTGTAGGCTATGTATCCTACGCACGTATTATGCGCAAGAGACACTTATGCATGCAAAGTTCAAAATGTACACGCTCGTTTATTTATATCGTCGATGCTCTTGTAACCATAATATTTATTGTACAGACATACATGTCATACGCAAGGAAGGCCTAAGCCTATTATGCATGCACGCTCGCACACATTGCAAAGCTGCAGGCTTAGGCCTAAGGCCTATACTGCGAAGTTCCACTTCTCTCTCTCTCACACACCCACACACGCGCGCACGCACGCACACCTACACTCACAAACACATATATACACACGCACACACGAGTCCTATATTATGACATAGGTCCCATAGGCGTAGGAGACGGGGGTCCAGAGGGGGCAAATGCCCCCCCCCCCCATTTCGGGCAAGTCTGGTTTTCGGGCAAGCAGACCAGGAAAAATAAAAAATCTATCTAAAATTTTCGGGCAATTTGGACCGGACGACTAGAAAAAAGGTCATCAGATTTCTCGAGCAAAAGTTAAACTTTTGCCCCCCCCACCCACTTCTGAAATGTCCCCTACGCCTATGATAGGTCCTATATATGAAATAAATATATATGTATATATGACTATGTATATATAATCTGTATATAATCCTTATATCTAGTGCGATAATAAAATTCTAGCGTACAACCGAGAAGAGAACCATAAAAAATTATTATATTTTTGAGTACTTGCTTATGTACAGGAATCCCTGTGACGTAAATTACGTGACCCATTTAAATAAGGCGCCCACAAATGAGGCAAGAGGGGGCAATTTGCCCCCCCTGAAAATTGACAATATTTTTTTAACTTACAAATCTGTAACTCAAAGGAGATGAGTATCGATGTCACAAAAGTCAAATTAAATTACCTAAACAATTTACAACTGATGCAGCAAAAATAATTCACTTTTACCACTGTGTGTATCCTACAATAATTATTAAAGACTTTAACAAATATAATTTAAATAGCAATGCAGCAACAAGTAAAAAAGGCTTGAACATACATTAGCACAGGGGTGTCAAAGAGCTGGCCCGCCGACGATTTTTTCTGACCAGCGGAGCCTTGTCTAAATATTAAAAAATTATCATATAAAAGTTCAAATTGTTATTTTCTTTACAGTCAGCGCCAAATATCTTGCAAATCTTCATGGTTTATTGTATGTAAACCTATTTAGTAGGCCTATCTTGTTAGAGTATGACTTCGTTTTATAAATGGATTGATAGAAATAAAAGACACGTTGCTACATGAGCCTTGACACCCTGGCCCACCACTTGTTAGAAGATGTTCACACTGGCCTGTCACTAAAAAAGGTTTGACACCACTGCATTAGCACATGTCAAAAGCTGTTTGTCATTGATATTTCTGTATTTTCACAGCACTGCAATACACTTCCTTGACAATTAAGTTTCCTCTGCCACAAAACCAAGTCATCACTCTTCATGCAAAAATATTCCTATCATTCGCAAAAAACCTGTCATGGATAATGGAGTTATAAATCAGATAAACATGCATTTTCAAAACGTACAAAGGCATACAAAAACCAAAGAATGCAAATACTATTTTGAATCTCTACAACATTTTGTGGGGCGCGGTGGTCTAGTGGTGGCGTCATTGCCTTGGAGCCGGAAGGTCCGAGGTTCGAATCCACCTCCCCGCGTAAGGACCTTGGGCAAGTCCTTCACTTACAATTGCTCAGCGCTTCGGCGTGAAACTCCGATGCAGTGTCCGCTCTGCATCGGGAGCGCCTCTGAGTAGAGAGAGCTTGAAGGAGCGCTATAACAAGTGCACATACCTACAACATTTGATAGAAGAACCGCAACAATGTCCTTCAACGCTTTAACGATGACTTGCATTTGTTTCCAAGTCGTTTACATACTAAAACATCTCTGACAATATTTCTGCAGCCACTAAATAAATAGTATATTAGACGCAACATTTAAAAAAGAATACTGTACACAGTAAAAATTTCATAATGTTCACCATCAAAAAATTCCTACACGAGATTGTTTAATTGTGCTAAAACTAAGGTATCCTTGCATTCTTCAGTATTGTTCATTATATGGCATTTAACCCCTTGACAACCAGATACATGTTTTTCATGCATTTCAGTACATGCTGGTCATTAAAGGGTTAACTCTTTACTGACCGAGGGCATAGGATTTTCCCCATACCATTACTAAAGTGGTCGGCAAAGGGTTAAAGGGTAATGTTTGCTTAGCAGACATAAGCCTATGTGTCCAAACGTATTAGTTAATTGAAAATATAATTAGTAAAAAAAAATAATTTACTGAGATTGCATGCATTGTAGTCATTGTTCCAATTTAACTGTTTTCATGAACATTACAAATCTTTTTACATAAAAACACATTACGTTTAATTTACATTTACATTGTTTGCTCTTGTTTACTAGTCTAACTGCGTCTGGGCTTTAAAACCTACACTGTCTATTGGAAACTTGCATTTTCATAAACCGAGGTCTTGAATTCCAGGGCATTTTTAACGTGCAGTTGTACACGAAATGTGAAGTTCTAAATGGATTTGTGCAGCTGTAGAAACACTCCTGTGCAGTTAAAACTAGTTGAAAAAATCCAATTTTCTCCGATTGGGAGTAATTTGCCATGAAGGATGGGAAAGGAAAGAAGGAGTTGTGCAGTTCTAAAAATTCCTTAAAAACAGCCCTGTTGAATTCTTCAGAGTTTGTAGAATCTGTTCTTTTCTGCTCTTTCTTGTCAAAATTCTTTGCTTTAGCCGAGCATCGGCTAGGCATGACCCACAGGCAACGGCTGAGCAGTGCTGTGTGTAAAGGATTGCTTCTAATCTCCGCAGTGTCGCTACAGATCGTCGAGTGTCAGATCGTCTTCAGAAGACAAATCTGACGCCACTGTGAAGTTCGGATCAACTGATTGAGAACCTGTAAAACATAAAGATAAGTTTGATTTAATAAAAGCATTCAATATAAAGTCACCACAACAAGTTTACTAATAAAAGAAATTTATTATTGTTAAGGTCTGGTAACATTTCGAAACTGCTTCAGCCACACGGTTCATAAAACACGATCATAGTTGGATTTGGTTAATGTATTATTGTAAGGTCTGTTAACATTTCCTAACTGGTTCAACCACATGGTTCATGGAACACAATCATAGTTGGATTTGGTTAATGTAAATTGTAAGGTCTGTTAACATTTCCTAACTGGTTCAACCACATGGTTCATGGAACACAATCATAGTTGGATTTGGTTAATGTAAATTGTAAGGTCTGTTAACATTTCCTAACTGGTTCAACCACATGGTTCATGGAACGTGGTGATCATAGGCAGATTTGATGAACATTTCTCCTGTCCACATGCACGAAAAAGTATACAAAAAACATAAACAGACAACATAGAAAACAAGTTTCGAGCAATTACACATATCTATAGTAGCCTATAATATTAGACTTAAGAGAAGACTGTACCGTTAGATTTCCCATCAATGCATGAAAAGGTCACAAGGTCAGTCGTAATGAGGTCAGTTGCTGTGCTGTCAACGTCAAGTTCACTTGTAGATGGCGATAGCAACGTTCGCGTTAAAATTGATTTCGGTTTCTGCCGAGACTTTCGAAACTCTACACACAAGGAGAAAAATCAACTTAAAGAGTCTTGATGTGAAAAAGAGCCACAGAGATTAAACATATAACAATATCACAATTGAAATATTTCAAACACATATGGTTCATTTGTTCAAAATCACTATCTTTATCGTAATCATTATTGAAGGTCACATTGCACTGCCCTGAGCTTGAGCTTTATGAGTGGGCGCCATTGATGGCTGCCAGATTTGTCACGTATTTGTCTTTATGTGTCATTTTTTATAGGCTTGTAAACCAGAGTGTGTATTGCAGAGCTCTGGTACATTAAAGAATATACTTACTTACTTAAGAGCTCTGCTAGCTGTGGAGATATGCAGGTGCCGCACATCAGCACCTTAACTCAATCATGTAGTGCCTACGCATGCATTAGACAATCATCAAAACACACTCCTGGGTCGGGAGTGCTCCCGAATAGGTTTCTTGAAGAGGCGCAATATAAGTCCATAGAATAAATTAACTGAATTCATGTACTGTTGCATTCAGCTTTGCACAGCAAACATTCTCAAACTACTTAAAATGCATTTGTTAGTCAGACAGCAATGATGCAGTACTTTGTGGGGAAATCCTATTAGTGTATTGATACTGTAGACCAGAGCTGGCCAACCTTTTTGACACCATGGGCCACGGTTCTAAGCAAGAATTCTCGAAGCCGAGTGCCGCAACACAGTCATAGGCGTCAGTCAAGAAAGAACTCAAGATATCACTATTCGTTATGTTGCGCCAGTAACAATGGAAAAAGATGAACAGTTTATAAGTCTAGACCAGGGGTGTCAAACCTTTTTGAGTGGCGGGCCATAACGAACATCTTCCAACAAGTGGCGGGCCAGGGTGTCGAAGCTCCTGAGCAAAATTTGGTATAGTGATCTGAGGGGGAGCTCCAGGCTTGGTCAGCCAATGCCCAGAAATTTTTTTTAGGTAAATCTCAAATGGTGCAATTTTTAGCATACAAAACAGCCAAATAGGGAGGCTTATAAAATCTTAATTTTGATTTTCATTATCAGTCGTGGACATGACATAGAACTCGTAAAGCTTTTGGCCTAAGCCTAAGGTCATTAAATCTAGGCATTGTCATAAAATAAATGGCTCACAGTCTACCGGTAAGCTCGCAATAAAAAATTATCACCTTAAGTTTAAGTCTTGTACTGCCCTGAAAAGGCAAAACACAGTAACTCGGAAAACCAATATTTTGCGCAAACTTGATTTGAAAGTTTATTTCAAATATCTCGGAATTCATTTGTTCAATCCGAACAAAACTTGCACCACAAATGAAGTAAACTGTGTTTTATTTTATGGTAGCAATTAAATATGTTTAATAATATTATTTATACACCAAAACAGTTAAAAATCGTTCGTACTGCGTTTTGGTTTGACATTTCAATGCGAATTGAATACCCCAAAACATAGTACTGCGTTTTGGCTTGACAACTCTATGCAGCGTGCGTGTGTTACATTGATCAACCGATATTGATCTGGATATTTTTGTACAGATCACTGAAGTTGGGACGTGGATAATTTGATTTTGGCTCTAGTTAGAGTAAAATATCTTAAAACCTCATTAAACCAGGATTTCATTCATAATTACCATTTAATTTATAATTCATTAACCCTCCGTCCATCTGTGTTTAATGCCTATTCACACACGCGTAGCAATAATAACAACACGTGCCGTGTAAATAATATAGGAAATATTCGCCGAGATGTCAAAATTCATAAATATAATCAGCAATTAAATACATAATAAATATAATAGGGTCTGACACTTACGTAGAATGAATAGACAAACTTAAACTTGAAAAAAATGAATGAAAAACCCAATAGGGCTTAATATTAGATCACTTCGTACTAATAAATATATTTCACGCGTCTTGTAAACAAAACCGGAAATAGAATATTATACAGAAATATGACGTGTTATAGCGCAGTAACGGTAATTTATGTAGTGCCTATGTTAAGCCAAAACACAGCACTGTGTTTTGGCTTGACATTCGTTTGGGAAGCGCAGCAGATTCTGTTGTTATAAATGCAGTGCTGTGTTTTGGCTTGATTTCCAAAGAAAAATATCCGACTTACTGTGTTTTGCCAACATAATATCTCGGAAACCAGTGAAAATAAAGCTCTGACACTTACAGGGCATGAAGATAGTAACATCTTAAGCGAAAAAATCCAATAAAATGAAAAACGATTTTTTTCGAGTTACTGCGTTTTGCCTTTTCAGGGCAGTGTAGGCCTATCCCTTCACAACGCTAACGTTTTCCTGACAAACTAAACATAGGCCTAGGGCCTACTGGATAACTGTTGTATTCAACAAAGAAATACATATCCATCCAAATATCGCGAAAAGGTCTTGATTCAATGCCCACTTTCGTTTCTTATTAAATTTTGACAACATTTTAAATATTATAAGTGTTTCGTAACTTTCATAATTTTTTTAACATACAACCAACCGGAAACCAGATAGGCCTACACACTTTACACAGTCTACCAAGAGTTGTGCAAGTGTGCGTCTGAGCAAAAGTGACGTCAGTAAGAAAAAAACTTCCATGTATTTGGCGCTGACTGTAAAATATCAAAATTGGAACTTGCATCCTCCAATTTTGTAATCTTTAGGGAAGGCTCCGCGGGCCAGAAAAAAATCGTCGGCGGGCCAGAAATGGCCCGCGGGCCAGCTCTTTGACACCCCTGGTCTAGACCATAAAAGCTAGTTGCAAGTGGTGACCGTAGCAGCAGAACATGACAGTTACTACTTACCGGGCAAAATGTTCGTCTCCAGAGAATTCAGTTTTCTCTGCACGTCCTTAAGACTATTTCTGAAAAAGTTTTGTTACAAAAAGCTCACAATGCAGACAAAACTTCTTACAAAGTCAGAAAGATACATGTGCAAGACACACAATCTGAAGACAAGTAGGAATAACAAGAATAAAAATTAGTTCTATGAATCATAATAATTAGTATCTGTTGTGCTAGTTGCCAAACTGGAAGTCTCTATAGAATCGGTTTGGTGTCCAAGTACTTTTGTACTTTCAACTTCATCATGAAATTCAGTCAAATGCTCAATTTAACATTAATTAAATGAATTATGAACATCAATTCAATTTAACATGTTTTCTTGGTGACTTAAATTGAAGTTATGTGCATCAATTGTGACATAAAAAATTGGTTGATTTGACACAGAATGACCCCCAAGTAATGAATCTTAAACAAATGGTTAGGACGATTTCATTGGTAGTAGCCTCGGGATCTTACAAATCATGCTTCAGTGCACTATACTCATAAACCTAATCATAAATTTATAAAGCATGACTTAAAGAGAAACCAGAGGTGCTCCAAACCTGACCACAATCAAAGAAAAAGGTTTTTAAATGCTTGCAGAGAGGGGCATAAGAAATACCATGAAGTTCAATATGACGGTTGCTAGGTAGCCTATTTCAGAAAGATGGAACGACCACAGAAAAGCATTAATGCAGTTTGGTCAAAACAACGGTAGCTTCAACAATGTAAAAGACTTGACTCACTTGAGTTGGCTGATTTGAACGAGATCATTGGGTGCTTCATGAAATTTGATTCGATCAACATCCTGAGGAAAGCTAACGGAGTTTTTGCCACCGTAACCTCCCGCCTGACCCACTGCCTGCTGTGTATCTCTCAAGTGTACATCATGATCAGCCATCTGAAATCATTTACAAGACAACTGACCTTTAACTCACAGACAGCACACATGTGCATAAGAACCTCAAAACTGTCTTATTTAGCCATGGTTGGGCCAGAAGCGCTTCTGAGCAGCCTATCTTGAAGAGGCGCTATATAAAGTTTCAAAATAAATGTGTAGTGTAATGCTACATCGCTTTCCTAGTCACTTTTATCATACTTGATATAACACCTGTTCTTAAGCTGGTCTTCTGATGTAGCTTTTGTGGGTGCTGAGAAATTCTTGAAGATTTACATTACATTACAGCGACCAAATTGGTAAATGTGAATCGCCTTTATAGGTACTTCACAATCCTCTTACCACTGAAGACTTTGGTGCAGTGAACATCAGTTGTGACAATTCGCCTTCTACTGTACCTAAGTAGAGAGACAGAGGCAAAAACACAAAAAAGCAAACCCAATTACAGGTACGGACTGTCACTTAAAAGTCTGTGAAAATCAGCATACAGACAATGGCAAGGCTTTATTGTAGTGTTCCACTTAAAAAGTATGTTATTTGTTTCTTCAAATGGGCACCTTTCAAATGCTACAGCTGAATTTAAAGTCAGTTTGGGGAGGGGGCTTAGGGTAATGGTAAACACTCTGGCATGAAGAGCACACGGATACAGGATCGCTTCCCACTACGCTCTCAATTCGGCAGATGGCATTGGTAAACTGAGTAGTAGGGCGTGTATTACCAGTACCCTAAACCCTTCCTCACACATAATTTTAACAATAAGAGGCATGCAAGAATAGGTTTTCTAACAAACTTTATGATAGACAATGATTTCAACCGATATTGTGGTAGAAATCGTTAAATTCCAGAAGAGAAGATTATTTCATGGAGGAAAAGCATACTCAGAAGTCAAGAATTTGAAAGAAATATTTTCTCAGTATAAATCAATATAAAACTTTTTAAATTGGTGACTATTAACTAAATTCTAATGTCTCATGTTTCACACTAAAATCAAATTTTTAAAAATGACCAAACGGTAAGTGGACATTGGAATAAAAATTATGTAACAGTTCAAAACCTCAAATGTAATTCGATTAAAAAATAAGTGTGGAAAACTAGAGTCATAGGTCAAAAGATGATGAATCTTTTACCCGTTTGCCCCGAGAATATCCGCTAAAAATTGGGTTTAAAATTTAAAAATTAACGGGTAAAGAGTTAAGCAAGGATAGAGTTTCCACAATTTACTCATACTCAATCTCTTGTCTAACGAAGCCATTTCTCTTCGAATTGATTCAGTTTCTCCTCGCACATACTTCTGCCTAAAATGATCACAAACAAAATTCCAATATCACCAACATGATATTTCAGCAGTTCACCTTAGCTAATTGTTTCACTTATTTCGTACTCAACTACAATTGGTTTGATTGTTGGTGCTTCAGAAGATGATTTATAACATCCTTAAATGTCTTGAGAGTTAATAATTATTGGTTTTTTAGATGGCCAGCGATGAAAACGTGTGCCCTGATTACCCGGTAGTTTCTACTGAAGAAGCACTACACAAATTTCATTGATAACTACTACAATAACACAGTGCAATTTAATTAATTACTTTTAAAATCAGTGTGCATGCTTCAGAGACAATGTTCTACTTAAAATCAGGCCATGGGCTACACACACTGGGCAGAACTGATCTAAAAGAAAATTAAGTGCATTCGCTAAATTGTTATAGACAATCAATTAAATCTGTTCCACACCCAGGGCTATGAATAAATGCTGACTAAGTAACTTACTTATTCATTTAATATGATGATAGATTCGACCGGGGTTGGACTGGGAGCACTCCTGAATAGAACCTCGAAGGATCACTATATCAAATTCTCAGTAAATAAATAATAAATAGAAATAAATAAATAATAAATAGATATGCAATTTAAAAAACTTAGCCACTCACAGGTCGATGATTGTACTTGTGACGTAACTATTCTTCGTTTCCATAGCAACAGCTGCTTCCTCATCACGATTCTTAAGGCTGTTGTATTTCTGGTTCATTACTTTAAATTCTGACGCCATCTCCTGTCTCAACTTGTCAAGTTTCTGCTCTACTAGAAAATCCATTTCTCGGCTGGTGCCGCCGCTATGCATGCGATGAATTTCGTCTGCAAAAGAAAGAACATTTAGAAAACAAAGAATGTTATGTCTGAAACAAAATTTGAACTGGATCTTAACACCTGCACATTAACCATTTTGCACAAATAGTTTGACTGCAAATGAGCAGATGTCCAGTTAAAAAAACAGTGACCATTTCTTTAAAAGGCAACATTCTCAACAATTAACATCAAATAAATTTTTAATAATTTTTTTAGAAGAAATGTTTATGCTTATGCTTGCATTGAAATTTCTACAGTGGGTTCAAAACAAAACGTAGCTGCAAGCATACTTTTAACGTCATGTAATTCTCGTTGAAAAGATTCTTTTTCTTCTTCGTTTCTTCGTAAGCTTTTCACCAACTCTTCAATTGTCTGCAATGGAAAGAAATAAGAAATTCAATCAAACTGTAATCTAAATTATCTTCTGCCAACTTCATGATCTTCAACCAAATAAAAAGAAACTTGTGTAGTCTCTTATCTGAGCACCGTGGAAAATTCTACATATTCTTGAAGAAGTATAATTGAGGACCAAAAAGCAAAAAGAGAAAAGCAGCCCTGTAAGATGGTAGAACTTCAATCAATCAATCAATTAAATCAGTCAAATCTTTTATTGAAACCTTGCCAAAACATATTTAAACAGAATGGACACAACAAAATATCATTGAAAAGCAAATTGATATGACAGCAGCAAGGGCCCCAGAAGGGATATAATTCCCGCTAAGAGGAGAGACCTCCAATTATCAAGCGTAGCATGTTTGTTTTCCTTGGCATATAGATCTTCTCTTCCTGTGTGTGTGACCTCCCAATGACAACCTTGGAATCTCGCTCTTGGAGCATTTGTTTGCCGTCAATCGATGCTTGAAAAAATCCTGCTTTCATAGAATTTAAGGCAATTTGCAACACGATGTCTTGCATATTTCTGGTTATATCGTGTCTGAGTCTGCATAGAAGCCAATAGCATGGAAAATCCCACACTGAAAATACCCTGGAACTGCAGCTAAATATACATAGTAAGTTAACAAATAATGCATAAGATTATATTTCAAACGAGCATGATATAGTTGGTTGATACAGCTGTAACAAATTTAATATAGCTCTATCAAATTTAATATAGCTCATCAAATATTAAAAAGCATATGATCGAATTAATGATTTATTCAATTTGTTGATGTCCAAAAAGTTAACTATATGCAACTTCATAATAAAGACGAAACAAACCTTGTTCTGATCATCAATCTTGTCGTGTAGGAGCGTCATAACTGAGAATGACTGATGCAGAGGAATGTATTTGTCTTCATCAACTACACCAGGCGCCATAACAGGTGGCAGTGGATGTAGGCCAACAGCAGAACCACGAGATTCAGAAGCGCTGAGACGTTGTACTGCTAATGATGCGTCAGGAAATCCACGCATGGCATAACCAGAGGCGGAATACACCATGCGCTCAGGAACGGTAAAGTTACTCAAGCTGTCTGAAAACAGAAGCATAAGATTCAGTCATGGACTTCTTACCTGTTATGACATTGTTTGTGCACTTGTTATAGTTTGTGCACTTGTTATAGCGCCCCCTTCAAGCTCTCGCTACTCAGAGGCGCTCCCGAATGCATAGCAGACACTGCATCGGAGTTTCACGCCGAAGCACTGAGCAATTGTGAGTGAAGGACTGGCCCAAGGTCCTTACAGCGAGGTGGATTCGAACCTTCCGGTGATACAGTTCATGCATCATACAAATGTAAAATGCGCTGGTTCCTTAGGGTTGTAGTCCTATTGATCCATTGTTGTTAGTCTGTTTTCTGCTACTGTACTAAGTGTAGGCCTACTTGTTTCTCTGTGTCATAACTGTTACCTTAGCTCAATAAAATTTATCGCTATGGTTATAAAATCTATTTCGAAATCATGCTATTTAAAGTGCATGCAAGCCATGAAGAGCAAAGACAAAAATAAGATAATAAAATTTCTTAATTTATTTCCAAGAAGCCGCTAAAATTTATGTTATGGCAATTTAAGTAAACACTGTATTGCAGGCAATTTGCAGTCACAGAAACAAGAACATATAACAAAAAAATAAATGGCAACTGAACAAAATTAAACAGTAAAAGCAGCTGAAGTTTTACCGGTATATGAAATACCTCCAGAAAGCATATGTCCAAGCTTGGCAGATGTAAGTGTTTGCTGCAAGAAAACAAATCATTACATGCAAAGCTTCTGTTTAGGCAATAATCATTTTTATCAACGCAACAACTATTTAATGGTAAAAGTGCATTTTAGCGTATTTTATTCGAAACCGCTTAGGTCAAAATAAATAGCGTATTTTATTGTTTGTGTGCTTTTTCGAACTTCCGCAGGTATTTTCATCAATCCGACTTCTACCTTGGCATGTATCACTGTCGGCAATCCAGCTTCTGTTGCAGCAACAATTTTTTCATCATTCCTGATTCTATTTAAATAACAATTATTTGTCATCAGCCAAGCTCTCATTTCATTAAGTATCTGTTCAGCAACCCGCTCTATTTAAGGTAAATAATTTTCAGCAATCCAACTTCTATTTCTCAAGCAATCGTTTCATCAGTTCCGTTTCCATTTATCCAGCGTTATTTTTGTCCATCCAGCTGGTATATCAGCCATTAGATAGGCTACCTTAATCCACCTTCCATTTCTCAAGTGTTTTCTCATCAATTCAGCTTCTATTTCACCAAGAAGTTTTCACCAATCCAGCTTTAAGTATAATTCTCAAAAGAAATATGAACCGTTATAACGATTTCATCAACGAAATATGTAAATACATACGCTAAATAATAAAATACGCTAAAATGCACCATATCGATTTCGAAATAATAAAATGCGCTAAAATGCACTTTTACCCTATTTAATTAACAATGCAACAACTATTTAATTAACAATTATTTTCATCACTTCTATTTAGCAAGAATTCTGTTCAGCGATATGAGTCTTATTTAGTTGTTTGTGACGCACCCTTGTAGTGGTATGGCCATGTCATGGTGCCAAATAAATTGTCGTTATTATCATCATAATCATCATTAGCAGTATCATCACCACCACCATAATCATAACCTCTATCAAGCTAGATAAGGTAAATACACATTGGCATGTCTAGGACTAAAATAACAGGTTCGAGTAAGATAGATTCGACAGAGTCTTACTTTAGCGCGATCTAAGTTGGTTTCCGTTTGTTTAACGATGGAGGAGAATTTCTCCTGCCAATCTGAGATAGACATTCTAGGGAAAACTTGACGATTATGGAATCATATTATGCTCCGTCCAAACCGCAAGACGACAAATACAATTCCAACAATTATATTAGATTTCGACCAAGGACCGTGATTCCAACGACGCCACCGTCCATGACTCCCATGAGAGATAATATTATTATTGGAGACTACAGTCAGTGACGTCATAACTCATAAAGTCGTACAAAATGAGCTGCTAAAATTATCACTCCCTTGGACCACAGAATAAAGAAAGCGTAGCTTGGACTCAGATTTCGAACCAACTGACTTTAAACATATTAGTGATTCAGAAACAAAACAACACACCTTATTTAATATCGCGCTCGTTTCTAACGACTATCTAGAACCTGTAATCTACATTTTCGCCTCAGCAGCATCAAGAACCGGCATAGGATCACTGCTGAGTGTAAACTCTAGAGAATTCCAAGTCGATAGAGATCCTCGTCAATGGAGTCCAGGTCCATTGAGTCCCAAGCCAACAGGGTAAAACGTATCAACGGAGTACTGCAAATCCCTTTGGCTAGTTAGCGCATGAAGCGTCTTTGAGCAGATTTCTGAAAAGGCGCTATATAAATATTCTGAATGAATGAATGAATGCAAGGTGTAGGCCTACTCGTTTCCAATTCGATAAAGTTCCATGTGCATGCAATCCCAAGACAGGCTTAAGGTCCATTGAGTTCCAAATCGTTAAATTCCAGGTATTTACAGTTCCAGTTCGAGAGAATTCCAAGTCCTATAGAGCTTCAGGTTTGCAAATCTTATTCTGATTCCCCCTCATCTCGCCGCCTGCCCCATTTCAACTCTAAACATCACCCACCCACCTTAGCCGTCCGACTCGTCTGTCTGATTCTCTGGATCTTGACCCATGTCAATCAATTTTGTTTTGATTAAGCACTCCAAATAAAGCTATCATCAAATTAAATTTCCTCATAGAACCCGAGTACATCAGAACTATAGTTCGTTTACTCAAGAAAATTAAGTTGACATACCACAACTTATTGCACAAAGAAGGAAAATGAAAAGTGGACAAAGCACCGCCGGTTTCTTGTCTTCCCCTCAAAGAACCCCATTTTGGGAACCCGGATCTAACTACGCCATCATTCAACAAGTCATCAAATTCCCTTTTACTGTCGGTCCTAAAGCAAGAACAGTGCACGGTGAATGAGCTTCTCGGATTTTCCCCACATGCGTCTGTTCTACTGTGGTGATTACCGTATTTTCGCGAATATAACACGCACACGGGTATAACACGCACCCGAATATAACCCGCTACTTTTTGCGATTTTAGTAAAAATTGAATTATATAACACGCACCCGACTATAAGACGCACCCATTTCCGTGCGTCAAGCTAACGTTAGTACTCCAACGTGTACGCTAGCGTTAATGCGACTCGTGTTTATAGTCATAACTGGTTTAATTAAACGCAAATTAAAGTAATCCGTTTGTTGAAAATCTTTTATTAAATAAAATGGAAGGTTCCTGCTAATAAAAAACGTTTCAATAAAGTTTACTATACAAATATAACGATTTACTGTAAGCGCGAATTGCCTTGTTTCCGATTCTTTGCTGGTACTAGTCAGGGTTGCCAGATTTCGGAAAAATTTTGTCGCGAGATTTTGAAAAAAAGTCGCGAAAATCGCGAGGTCATCGAGCTTTTTTATTTCGGTCGCGAAAATTTCTTCTGACGACTAAAAAAAAAAAAAAAAAAAAAAAAAAAAAAAAAAAGGTCGTCAAATTTTTTGACGTTCTTTTTTAGTCTTTCGATCGAAATCTCGTGGAAAATACCCTTTTTTCGCTCAAAAAACCCCAAAAGTCGCTCAAAAAACCCCAAAAGTCGCTCAAAAAGCCCAAAAAGTCGCTAAAATAAACCAAAAAGTCGCCCGAAAAAAGTCGCCGTCGCGACCGCGAGACAATTCAAAAGTAGCCCAAAAAAGCGCGAGTCGCGAGGACGAAATTTTCAGTCGCGAGCGATTTCAAAAGTCGCCCAATTCGCGCTTTTCGCGACGACCTGGCAACCCTGGTACTAGTAAGGTCGTCACAAGGTAAGGTATTCGTTGTTTAAGGATTATAGCATTGATAGAGTGAATAATTTGATAGGAATACTTCGATATGAGCCGGTTTCATCAAGCAAAGCGATTTTGTTAAAAGTATTAGAGCATTTTCGACTATCCAAGTTATATTGAAGCCAGAATTTTTTTAATCAACTCCACTTCCATATAGCTTTTAAATAACGAGCGTGTAACTTACTACTGTGCCATGGGGTAGGCCTAATGGCGATCGTATGCTCCGCACTTAAGCCTAATATTGGCGTTCTTTTAACGACAGTTCTTGGCCAAGAAATGTTGTATTTTTGAAACTTTACGTCTTTAGGACAAAACTAATATAATTGAGCGTATTTATAAGTGGAAGATATATTTAAAGTGGCTTAGTGGGAACGTACGCGCGTTACTTTGACGTACGCAAATTCGAAAAATCCAAGATGGCGGTCCTTGCGGAGCAATAGATTCCCGTATAAACTCGCCATTTCCTTGAAGAATTAGCTTAAAATGATGCCAGTTTCGATAAATCTAGCGATGAATAATTGTTTGATATATCAATTGACGAAGATAAAATGGGTTTGGCCAGGAAATTCTGACTTTTACACGGGCTCACAGATGGTATTCGCCATCACTGCAAAGAAGTGGGATAAAACTTTTTGGTAACTGGCAAGTCATTCTGGTAAAGTTGTACTTCATTTTTGATGCCGTGGACAATATTTACATGTTTAATGTGGAAGATACAGCGGATGACACTGAAAAGGACGATTTACTAGACTTTGAAAATCGCAAAATTATGCTCTATCAGCGCTATAAGAATCAAAAGCCCTAATTTCCTGAACTCCATACCTAGCGCAGTGCGAGCGATAATACAGAATATCGTGCATTGTGTTCATTCGTTTATTCAAAATTGAAAACGACAGACAATTACAATTTATAAACAGTAATATTTTACTCTTATATTTAAGATCAAATAATTTTTTTTATAATTTCAATTGTGACTTTCTGCGGCTCTGACATTTTATGATAATGATGATAAACGAATACTACAACTGACGTCGTTTCGTCGACGTCCATGCCTCCGTATTGTAAGTGAAATTTTTTTTAGAGCAGTTTCTGACCATGACCTGAAAATAACCTGGTTCAAAATTTGGCTATGTAAAAAATAATTTGTATAACACGCCCCCGAGTATACCACGCAGGTAGGGTGCGTGGTTTGTAAAACTTTGTATAACCCGCGTGTTATATTCGCGAAAATACGGTATGTCATACTGGTTCTCGATCAGAATGTAAACAACAATGTATTCCAGTTGCCTCTTCATCCGCCTAATATTCTTCATTGCTCTTCAGGAAGATTGTAACAAGAAACCAAAGCTCACTAACCCGAGAGTCTAACATCCCAAACCTAAAATTCACAAAAAGTCCACATAGATAGAAAAAAACCTTTTACTTTTTTGTGGACAATCGGGGAAATATACTGGGGTTTCCTATTTAAACACTGGTGGACAATATAGGGGGAGATCGTCAAAGGGTAATGTCTAGGGAGGAATTGTCCGGATCAAATCAACCCATACCCTACGAAAAGACACGAGAATTCAGCCTGAGTCAAGACGAATTTTCAAGTTCCAGCAATCATATCTTGAAGTTCCAGCAATTACAATAATAATATTATCTTGAAGGCATTCAAAATGAAAAAAACAACTTTTATACATACATCCTATACACATACAAAGTGCATATATACTTACATGCAACCAACATACATAATATTATATGCATACATATGAAGATACAAGAGTTTTACTTTCAGCGATTGTATCACACACACACACATGTCGACGCTTTAATTGATCGATTAATAAATGACAAAATCTGAGCAAAGAAGTTGGGCTTTGCCTCCAAATATTAGCCACTCAGAGTCCAGTTGTAATATTAATAAGACCAGATCTAGGTACGATTAGCAACGGTAAAAGCCGCAAAAATTACATTTACTTAAATTGACGATCGTCACCTGCAAAAAACCGTAAACGGTGAGCCGCTCTGAAAATAAAAATGGCGTCAGAACTAAAACTGACGGGCAGATGATGTCACAGTCACTCAAGTTCTTAATACCACATTCCAATGGAAAAACAATGACACACATACACACAGAGAAATACACATATAATATATAATTATAATACATAGAGGTGATCTGGAGGCAAAGAAGCGCTCATAGCACAGAAAATTATTCTATAACTCGCACAAGCATAATTATTACTGCAATAAAAGGAAACAAGGTAACATTCTTCGGTTTTCTCAAAATTATAGAAAAATCCAAGTTACGTACGAATCCTGTTTCTTCGGTGAAAGCTCGATACAGGACTTTCCTAAAGTAAAGCCAGGAAGACTGAAGATTACCTCTAGTAGCGAGTGTAGCCTAGCAGCATATGTGCAGCATACTCTGACGCATGGGCGGAGACCTAAGGAGGGACAGGGGGAACGGTCCCTTCAATAAAAGTGTTGGGGGGGACGGCCCATGCATTGGTCCCCCCCAATGTTGAGCGTCAAGGCTAAAAAAGTAATAGAAACCCTTGTTGCGGTGAAAAATAGACATTTTTCTGGACTTTTTGGTATGAAAACAGAAGGTCAAAATTTGTTGAAGCAGACGTTTGGAACTTTTCGGGCAGACGACTAAAAAATAAGTCATCAACTTTTTCGGCGGTGAAAGTAGAAAAATTTTCCTCGGAAAAAGGTCACGTCAGAAATTTTTTGTCCTTCAAAAAATCTCACGTCTTTCCTTCGGCCGCTTGTTCGTCCCCCCCCAATCTCCGCCCATGCCCTGACAAGTGACACCAGCAAATATACGAACCCCCCCCCCAGAGTAATAGGTCAAGTCATTGCAAAGATTAAAGAATTTGAACAAGTCCAACGAAGAAGGGAAAGCGCTACCCAGGTCATCGTAAATGATCATTATAAATGATTGATAAGCAAGTGAATAATACAACCTTGCAACTTCAAACATAAAAAATCTATCTGCAGCAAGCAAGTCCGGACAGCAAACTTCAGGCAGTACCAAACAACATGACTGCAACGAATTCAACCTTTGTGCCCATCCCTTGCGGAACACGGTTTAAAATCATAGAACATCGTAAGCTTGAAGTTTTGTTTTAAACAGTCAATAATGTACAAACAGTGAATTACCGTACATGAAACCTGCAATTCTACAACACACACACGCACGCACAAGTAATAGCAGACAGCAAAAACTTGCAAAGCCTCTTCCTCCGCTTAAACATTTCAATCATTAACAAGCAAACAAAAATTCCAAACCTAATATATAAAAAAAATGGTTTTAGAAAAGCATTCCAAAAGAGGAGTTTAGAAGCAGAGAACTACTTTTCTCCACACTGTACAACACACTTGCCTAGCCTCTTACTGTCGTCTGTACCTCACCTAAGCACGATTTTACAAGCGATACTACCAATATAGCGCCTCTGAGGAGTTCTCTTGAAGGGGCGCTATATAAATGTACGATTACAATTACAATTATTGCATTCATTCTTGCGAATTTCATAGAAGCAACACAGTTTTCAAAAAGCAAAGTACATCACAATGCATAAGAACGAAACAAATCCGTACTGCAACGTACCAAGCAAAGATAATTATTTCTACAGAGCTCCATTTCTCGTTATAAATATTAATTTCCAAACTTCACAGCACTGTACCACATCATCATCACTAGTAGTTGTTTAATCATATCATCATCAATAGTAGTCGTTTGATCAAACTTACAACAGAGTCAAGGAAAACACATGCACAGTCAGACAAAGTATGGCGGTATTATGATCAGTCACATTCAGTGCATACACCTCCGCAAAACAATACCTCTCAGACTTTGCAAGGAGGACCGAGAGGAGGATTCAGGATCTTCGAGCTCAGCGCATCACTGACAATAAACAGCATCACAATGAATGACAGCAATTCCGTACACAGGCTAACAGCATGCAGACCAAATTGTAACGTCGCTCACACGCAATGCATCATGATTTGAAACGTGTAGACACGTACGTAAGTGAAACACCGACGACGACACATCGCCGATCCGACCACGTACCTACCTACCTACGACCGCCTCCGTCCCGGACTTGGAATAACAACAAATCTCTCCCGGCATCGATCGCAACTTCTCACCGTCCCAACTAGGACACGCCGTCAATCGCACCGAACTCCTCGCAACTCATCTGGCATTGGGCTTATTGCCACGTTAACATGCATACGGGTAAAAACTCTGATTGCAGTCTCTTCTTTCTAAGAAGACGCAGTCGAACATGCGTGCGTTGGAGTCGGTTAGACTTGTCCGCCGACGTCGTTCGACTGCGGCGTCGAGAAGTCCCAGATGAGAATCGTGTCGTCGTGCGAACTGCTGACGATCTGAAAGTCGTCGAATTGGAGTCGAAAGACGCGGCCGGAATGTTCCTGCAACGAACGAAACAAATCATTTGTTTACTGACTAATCAAGAACTAATCAAATCGTTTATTTGTCGACTAATCAAGAACTAATCAGGGGTCACTCAACTCTGTTCCTAAAGAACCTCAAAACTGTCTTATCTTAGGCCGGGAGTGCTTCTGAGTAGCCTACCTTGAAGAGGCACCATATAAAAAAATTTAAATAAATAAATAAGAACAGTAACGGTCAGGAAATTAATAGTTGCGTCACACAGAAGACCCTGATGGGGGTCTTACGGCCCCTGCTAGGTAGGTCCCCTAAATTAGAAGTAGTCTTATGAGCCAATAATTATGAAGTCGCCAACACTACACACCTAAGGCTGCCTCGTTGTCTCGCATAAGGGACTGCTAAGAAGGAGCATACAGAATTTAAAACACCTCACGGCTACATTGACGGTCAGCCGTGAGGTGTTTTAAAAACTGGATGTTTATAAACATGTGAGCTGCAAATGCATGAATCTTGAAGCGATGCTCACCGCTAGAGTCTTTATGCAGAGTGCCGACGATGGTGAGCGTGGATCAATGGCAGCCTTTAAATCCCAGATCTTGATTTTCCTGTAACGGATAAAAAACCCAATAATTTACAGCAGAGTAATTGTAATTGTAATTGAACATTTATATAGCGCCGCTCACAGATTCAGTAGCGCTCCCGACCCTAGTTAGTAAATCAATAACACGTTCATTATAATAATAATAATTTTTGTTTAATTTCAAACTGACACAAACACAGTACGATAACAATTCATACAATGAATGGATGATCATATTTAAAATCAAAAGAGTCGAATTAAACTGTCAGCAACCGAGCAACGTTTGTTTGTATGTCACCTGGTCACCTAGTGCCGTCAGCTTCTGGAGCTCTGGCGAAAGCCTTGATGTATTCTCTCCAACGTCTCCTCTCTCTAGTCGCCTCTCGTAGCTCCTCCAGTCTCATGCCAGACTTTTCCTGAACCTCATCCAACCATTTCTTCCTAGGTCTTCCGCATCTTCTCCTTCCCTCACCGCATGCCGTCATCAGCTCCTTTTCCAGACCGTTAGATCTCATCACATGGCCAAAGTAGCTCAATTTTCTCCAAGTTGCTGTTTGCTGCAGTGTCTCCTCCCTCTTTATTCCAAGCTCCTCGCGCACCGATTCGTTAGTTCTCTTCTCCGTCCATGAAATCCTTAGCATCTTTCTCCAAATCCACATCTCACACGCGTTGATTTTCTTTTCCATATCCCGTGTCTTTGTCCATGTCTCGCATCCATATAGGACCACTGGGAAGATCAGTGCTCTTACCAGTCTTTTCTTTGTTTCCCTGCTCACGTATTTATCCTTCCAAATCTTTTCCAGACCGTTCATTGTCGTTTTCCCCATTATTACCCTCCTCCTTATTTCCATATCACTTCTTCCCTCCTTCTCTATCATAGATCCCAGGAATGTGAAGCTCGATACTACCTCTATCGTTTCTCCATCCACCTCAAAGTTTTTGTATGTTGCAGTTGTCATAACCTTTGTTTTCTTTACATTGAAGTATAGTCCCGCCTTTTCGCTTTCCTTCCTGACTCTTCTTATTAACTCAACTAGGTCGTCCCTCTTACCCGCCAATAATGTCGTATCATCGGCGTACCTCAGATTATTCAGTATTTTCCCCGCTATCCTTACCCCTTCTGTTGCCTCCTCCAATCCAGCCCTCCTCATAATTCTCTCGGCATACAGATTGAACAGGAAAGGGGACAAAATGCACCCCTGCCTCACTCCTTTCCTTATTTTAAATTTCCCTGTGTCACCATATTCAGTTCTTATTACCGCTTCTTGATCCGCATAGAGGCCCTTTAGTAGTTTAACCAAATGCTTCGGAATTCCCATCTCAATTAGCGTCCGCCACAGTAGTGTATGGTCTATGCAATCAAACGCCTTGCTGTAGTCTATAAAACACATATGCACCTGTTGCCCATATTCCCTCTGTCTCTCCATAATCCACCTTATATTGGCGATGTGATCGCGCGTTCCTCGCGCCTTCCTAAATCCCGCTTGATTGGTTGGTAATTCCCTTTCGATTGTCTTCTCCATTCTTTTGTGGATTATTTTGAGAAGTATTTTGGGGGGGGGGGGCGTGGTGGTGTTTGTATGTGCACTTGTTATAGCGTCCCTTCAAGCTCTCTCTACTCAGAGGCGCTCCCGAATGCAGAGCGAACACTGCATCGAAGTTTCACGCCGAAGCGTTGAGCAATTGTGAGTGAAGGACTTGCCCAAGGTCCTTACACAGCGAGGTGGATTCGAACCTCAAACCTTTCGGCTCCAAGGCAACAATGCCACCCCTACACCACCACGCCCCCCCCCCAAACCCAAGGTGTTCATCATTTCCCACTGCTCAGTTTACTAGTGCCATCTGCTGAATGGAAGGTTGAGAGGACCATTGAGAGGGTAGCGGGAAGAGATCCTGTATCCTGCACTCCCTCAGAAGCAGAAAAGTAAATCATGCGTAATAACAAATGGTATGGTCCAATTCAAACACCATGAATCATGACCCGAGAAGTCAAACTCGGGAGTTAGCATGGCACACAAGAAACATACGCAAGATCAGGAAAGACATACTTTCCTCCCATCCGCTCGCTCTGCCATCCTCTCTGGCAGTCTTTCGTCATCTTTCTCTCGTCTAAAAACCTGCCTCTTTTCTCGGAGTTGCACGCACTGGGAGCGCTTCTGAAAGGCTCTTGCTGCAAGAAACGCTTCACAAATGGTCAGATACAATACAATACAATAAAATGCAATACAATACAATACAATAAAATACAATGCAATACAATAAAATACGATACAATACAATACAATAAAATACGATACAATACAATACAATAAAATACAATGCAATACAATTTGATACAATACAATGCATACCCATCGTACGCTCCGCTCACTATTCTCAAATGGTCAGATACAATACAATACAATAAAATACAATGCAATACAATGAAATACAATGCAATACAATACAATAAAATACAATGCAATACAATAAAATGCAATACAATACAAAACATACCCATCGTACGCTCCGCTGACGATTCTCTTTTCGTCGAATCTGATACATCGAACAAGTTCTTCGTGTCCCTCTAAGACGCGTAGGCACGCTCCACACTCAACGTCCCACAGACTACAATACATCAGAAAGTCTTGTGATCAACAATTCGACCACAACAGACAGATACCGGATAATTTCAAATAAAATGAACAAATAAACTCTTTGTTAACACATCACGCAACCACACTGTAGGTAATTGCAAGAAATAACACTCAATCAATCCTGCCTGCATGTTTCTGGACATTTTCCAATTGTTAGACACGGTCTTCATACTCATTCCTGTCCCAGCACACCAAAAAGGATAGTACCGGTACCCAATACTGAAGTTCAACCAATTACTGGCAAGCCTTTTCAGCACTTCCTTCAACAAAGCACTTTGTGAGGTACTCAAAATTTGCTATATCCTGATAAAGAAAATCGGCTACCAGTTCTGTGGTCTTCATTCATTGGGGGAGTGGTGTATTCCTTATCTATTTCTAGACTCTTAGAATATGACCATGAGGAAAATGTGCATGTGCATTGTGCAACCTCTGGAGGCATATAAATCACAGCCCAGGACTTACAGATCTTCTTAAACAATCCTATATGGCTGCCATTTATTATTTAAATTATTTTCAATTATTATTTTTTAACTTGCACACAAATCTTAGCTAGTAAATATAATGTTTATCAAAAAAGTAGCAGCCCAATACGGTAAAATAAATGTTTTATAGATGACTTTAGCTAATGTAGAGGGGAGGGTAGGGAAGCTTATTTGTACGCAAGTATGGGCTCCACAAAATGTACTTGTAAGTGCAACATGGGGGAGGGGTATAAAACACGGTTTGTTGCACATGTAATATACGGACGGGCTCACCACACACACCACCACGTCCAACACAAACACATCTCTCTCTCCTTAAGATCTATTTTTTCTTTAGAGGTTAGTGCACTGGGAGTGCTACTGAATGTCCTCAGCTGTGAGTGCATCCTGTATTAACCAATGGAATATCCGCTATAGAAATTACTAACTACATTAACATGACATAACATGTAAAAAAATCCTTTTATTAAATCACTCAAGTGTTTTTCTTTTGTCACGGCTCGGTAGGAACCGAGAACGCTCCTAAATAGTTCACTTGAAGGGGTGAGCACTATAAAAATCCATAGAATGAATGTTAGAACTGACCGAACGGTATTGTCTGAGCTGCCACTGACCACCAGCCTGTCCCTGTACTGCAGACAGGCGATACCTCGACGATGTCCATTCAACGTTCGCACGAACTCACAGGTGGCCGTCGACCAGACTTTTATCGTCCTGTCACCGGACGCTGACACGATGTACTTGGCGTCAAAGTCGACGACGTTCACAGCCGCACGATGGCCGACGAGAACGCGACGCAGCGTGATGTCCGTCGAAGAATTCATGTCCCATACGCTGATCGAGCGATCCTGAAACAACGACGTTTATTAACCTCTTACCCGTTTGACCCGAGTAAACTCGCCGGCGGCTAACTAGCCTACAGCGTTTGACCCGAGTATACTCGCCGATCATTGTCCAAGCCTTTCCACTGCAGTTTGACCCGAATAAACTCGCGTATTTATTGCTTTATGATATAGATCTATCATTTATATCGTCTATGGTGTTCTATATTTAGCATTCTATTTTTAGTATTCATTTGAATAGTTGCAAAACAACACATTTGCGGTCGAAAAACCGTGAATATGTCACATTCTTCTAAGCAACGAAACTTCTGTACGCGCTAAGTCAGGGTTGGTCTAAAACAGTTTTATAAAATAGTTTTAGCTCAAGATTCATTTGATGAATCAGAAATATCACAATTAGATGGTTTGAATGAATTTGTGTTGGACGCTGTTGGACACAAATTTTTTCCAAATAGCAAGTTTTTTCTTTGGGCCGTGGCATGGCTGTTCTTGAAGGTTTTTCATGCAGAAAAACATTACTTACGATTATTTTCTAGTAAATTTCTTTACCATTATAGCAAGAGACAAGTGTGACTTACAAATAACAACACCAAAATAAATTTTATTTAAATTATTTAGTAAGAACCAGTCAGGTATGTTCAACCATGACACAGCATGTAGACCCAAAAATAATTGAACGGTGTAGGTTGGTTTAGAAATTTTTTAATAAACCGGAAAAGGGTTAAGTAAGTGTATCCTTTATTAACCCATGTACCCCATAAACACATGTAAAAAATAATCCTATTGACCTATTATTAATGGTCGGCCAAATAATAGGATTATCCTATTATTAATAGTCGGCCAAGTAGGATTATTCTGCACCACTGAGTAGGCTTATGGAAGGGGCGCTATATAAGTTTTCTGAATGAATGAATATGTATTTGAATGAATGAATAACCAATGGCATACCTGCATTCTGGTGTGCAATGCATGCATCTTCAAAACAATCAACTGTCAATTAACAATGGTCTAATTATTGTGGGGCGCAGTGGTGTAGTACTGTGTTCGGTGCCTTGCAGCCGGAGAGTTGCAGGTTCGAATCCACCTCAAATCCACATTTGTGGGGCGTGGTGGTGTAGCGGTGGCGTTGTTGCCATGGAGCCAGAAGGTTCGAATCCACTCTCAAGTCGGGACCTTGGCCAAGTCCTTCCCTCGCAATTGTTCACCGCTTCGGTGTGAAACTCCGATGTAATGTCCGCTCTGCATTCGGGAGCGCCTCTGAGTAGAGAGAGAGAGAGAGAGAGAGAGAGAGAGAGAGAGAGAGAGAGAGAGAGAGAGAGCTTGAAGGGGCACTATATAACAAGTGCACACACAAACAAACAAACAAGTCGCCATGTAGATGGACCTTGGGCAAGTCCTTCACTCGCAATTGCTCAGCGCTTTGGCGTGAAACTCCGGCGCAGTGTCCGTGCTGTAGTCGGGAGCGTCTCTGAGTAAGATTGAAACTACACATAATATAATAATGTTACAACATTTCGCTGCCTACCTTTGAACAGGTGACCAATGAGTTCTTCTCGTAACGAAGGTGTAGGACCGCCTCACTGTGATGGATTAAGGTATTGAGTAATTCTCCTGTTTTGATATTCCAGACCCTGCACACACACAATACAACACCATGAATAACTTCATCTTAAACAGTTGCTAAAAGAACACACTTTCGAAATATCATCTTATCCAATCACAGAATAATGAAGGGTAAACAACAGACATGTATAAACAAGATAGCGGTTAAAATTTGTGTACAGGTGTGCTACGTGTGTGTGTGCATAGCGTGCGTGTTTGTGTGTGTGAGCATGCCACATTCGAGTCCATTTAATAAATGAGATATCATAAAATATCTCAAGACAAAACACAGCAAACACCTGACTTCTGATTCGTGAAAATTTTGCAAGATCAGAAGATATTAATGCCGTGAAGCTACTGCATCCACCAAGCAGAGTGGAAAGACTAAGATATATAGATTCTCATAAAATGGTCCTACCATCGACAGACAGACAGACAAGACAAACAGACATTCAGATAGACAAGACAGACAGATGAGACAAACAGACATCAAACAGACAGACGGATGGACAGACAACAAGCCCCCACCTGATAGTTGAATCACTAGATCCTGAGACAATGATGTCGTCGTCATACTGCAGGCATAAGACGGATCCTGAGTGACCGCTGAGGGAACGTACGCACTCCAAACGACTGCGATCCCAGATCTGGTCAACACAGACAAAATAAGTTAGTAAGTAAGTCAGTAGAAATATATTCTTCATAAGAACACCAGAGGGGCGAGGCAGCATAGGGGTATGCTTCGGTGTCTTAGAGCTGGAAGGTTGCAAATTCGAGCCCACCTCAAGCTGTCGTACAGGCACCCTGATCAAGTCCTTTACTACCAAATGCTCATGCTCTTCAGCGTGAAACTCTGATTCACTGTCCGCGCTGTAGTTAGGAGTGAGTACAAGTAGAAGTTTTGAAGGGGCTCTATAACCAGTACTCATGAGCGCCTCCGAGTAGGTACCTTGAACGGGTGCTATATAAATTCTGATTGATTGATTGATTTATAAATTGGTGATTCATCCACATTGTAATTCCAGGACTTCTGACAATGTCACTGCCAATTAATGACAGTGTTCTCTCTCTCGCAAACCAAAACAATAGATGTTTCTCCACTCACCTTAATAGAAACAATAGATGTTTCTCCACTCACCTTAATAGAAACAATAGATGTTTCTCCACTCACCTTAATAAAAACAATAGATTTCTTCACTCACCTTAATAGAAACAATAGATTTTTCTCCACTCACCTTAATAGAAACAATAGATTTCTCCACTCACCTTAATAGAAACAATAGATTTCTCCACTCACCTTAATAGAAACAATAGATTTCTCCACTCACCTTAATAGAAACAATAGAATTCTCCACTCACCTTAACCGAAACAATAGATTTCTCCACTCACCTTAATAGAAACAATAGATTTCTCCACTCACCTTAATAGAATTCTCCACTCACCTTAACCGAAACAATAGATTTCTCCACTCACCTTAATAGAATTGTCTCGCAGACCGCTGACGATCTTCTCATTGTCATATTGCAGACAATAGACGCCTTTACTCGCTTCACTCCTACACTGAATTCGTCGTAACGTGTGTCGACCGGTTCGCCAGTTGTCCTCAATGAGCTGTTTTTTTAAAGCAACCACATTTATACACCTTTCTTTATTACTGTGTTTTATCATTATTCTATATAATTAGATAAGTTACGTCAAAGCCGAAATGTATATAAATACAAAGAAAATATGAGAATCTGCACGAAAGTGGATGTTACAATATTCTTAAAAAGTTAAGTTATCCAGAGATTTCACACTGTAAGTGCAATAAAATGTTAACATCTATATCAATAAAATAAAACAAATAGATCTGGTTTGTGTTGCTTTCACTATTTCCATGCACAAATGTTTCGCTAGCTGATTAATGAAAGATGTCAAAATAAGCCTTTAGAAATAAATTTAAACAATACAACCCAATATAATGAGCCATTGCGTGTTGCTCATTGTTAAACCCCAATAATGTGCAAAAACAGATGGCAATATAACTCAACCTGTATAGTGTATATATACGTTTTTGAACTTACACCACTGTTTGTTGGTAACCTTCCATATCAATTGACCAAATTCTTTAATAGTACTTGTAAGCCAAAAATATTTTTTACCTTCTGTGAGAACATTACCACAGTACCAAACATACATGTGCATTTAGGACTAAACTAAACAAAAATTTTAATCTCAAGTGACAGAAACATGAGCACCACTGACACTGAACGATCACCAACTTTAACCCTTTAATGCTGAGATGGTAGTAAATGGTATGAGAAATCCTATACCCTCCAGCATTAAAGGGTTAACAGCCAGCTTCACAGTAATTACCTCAATTTCCTGGAGTATCTGAGGATAAAGATCACGATAGAACGCATGCTCTTTGCGACCAGGTTTCTGACAGAAAAGGTACTTGCTCCTACGAAACAACCAAACGTAATGGCAAATGTTTAACCGTCCTAAATCCTTTTCACTTCAGTTTACTTTATATATGAATTCTTTACATATTGACAACACATACGGATATTTCTCAGGTCCTACTGTTTAGAACCTACAGCTTGTAGAGCTCTATTGCCTCAGTGAATTTAACTTCACATTAGCTCCTCAAGCCGTGAGCAGCGTATTATTTATTTATTTATTTCTCGCATTTGTAATAGCACCCTTTCAATCTCTTTACCCAGAGGCGCTCCCGACTACAGTACGGACACAACATCAGAGTTTCACGCCAAAATGCATGAGCAATTGCAAGCGAAGGACTTGCTCGAGGTCTCTAAGCGGCAGCTTGAAGTGGATTACCTGGAACCCTCCGGCTCCAAGGCATAGAACCCACCACTACATGATCCCCAGAATGGATATTCATTTTAACAGAGCACAGGAAAACAGCTTACCAGCCTTTCCTTTCGACTAGCCCATGCCAAAGTTGATTCGTCTGAACCGTGTTTTCGATGAGCTTCCTCCACAGTCCCCCGTCGACGATGACCTTCCGCCACTCGCGGCAGACGAGTTCTGCCATGCAGAGGGAACGTGCGTCGAGATATGACAGAATGTGTTCGGAGATGTGATGTAACGAGTGCACTAAACATTGAAGAGATGACGCAGAAAACATCACATTAATTCGTAACATCACATTAATTCGTAACATCACATTAATTCGTAACATCACATTAATTCGTAACATCACGTTAATACGTAACATCACATTAGTACGTAACATCACATTAATTCGTAACATCACGTTAATACGTAACATCACATTAATTCGTAACATCACATTAATTCGTAACATCGCATTAATTCGTAACATCACATTAATTCGTAACATCACATTAATTTGTAACATCACATTAATTCGTAACATCACAATTATTCGTAACATCACATTAATTCGTAACATCACATTAATTTGTAACATCACATTAATTCGTAACATCACATTAATTCGTAACATCACATTAATTCGTAACATCGCATTAATTCGTAACATCACATTAATTCGAAACATCACATTAATTCGTAACATCACATTAATTCGTAACATCACATTAAATCGTAACATCACATTAATTCGTAACATCACATTAATTCGTAACATCACATTAATTCGTCATTTAACTGATCCGTTTGCTCGTTTACAAGACCCCACGCAGCTGCACCTGAGTTCGCGTATCCAAGTGATTACTGTATCGGGGGTATTCCTCCGTTTCCGGGTTACGACTCAGATCTCTTGAGAAAAGCTATCCTCTCGTACTATCACCTGTTTCGGTGATAGCGCTTTCTTGGCGGCTGGCTCCAGATGCTGGAACAGTCTTCCTTCAGTCCTGAGAGCGGCTGGCTCAGATGACTCCATCAGATCACAGCTTAAGACTTAATTCTTTGTAAGGTCTAACCTGCCGTCAGCTGTGCGTGAAGCGGCCTTGTTATAAGCATGGGTGTATTATCGCACCATACAAATTGTCATTGTTATTATTATGCACCATGACGTATCTGGAATACATGCATACGTCAGGCACCTCTGAGAAGTGCAAAATATCATTGTTATTATTATTATTATTAACTGAGAACTTACAGAGAAAATGGAGATAAGCATGGCTGTATTACGGCACCATACGAAATGTCATTGTTATTATTATCATGCACCACGTATCTGGAATACATGCATACATCAGGCACTTCTGACAAGTGCAAAAACTTTATTGTTATTATTATTATTAAATATTATTAAAGTATAAGAACTTACAGGGAAAAACCGAGATGAAATCTCTTTGCAGCATTGGCTGAAGAAATGCGTCGATCTGTCCATGCTGAATGAATGTCATGTTGCCAAGCAGACGCTTAACAAAGTGAGTCTGCTCCGACTGAGACCAGTTGGTGAACAACTGGAAGCAAGCGATTCGTTCATCCTGGTACTTCGTCGGTAAATGGGTCGTCAGGTTGTCGGTCTGCTCGCTCGTTTCGTAAAAGTCTTTCGAGTCCACCTGAAACAAAATGGCAGACCTCTGAAAAGCTTCTAACAAAAGTTTGGCTACGGGAACGTTATACTCCTTAATATCGAAAATTATAAGTTCTG
Source organism: Lumbricus rubellus (assembly GCA_945859605.1). NCBI lineage: Eukaryota > Metazoa > Annelida > Clitellata > Crassiclitellata > Lumbricidae > Lumbricus > Lumbricus rubellus. Next base: position 13,049,349 of record OX243824.1, on the reverse strand, counting down.
ATGCTGAAACTATTTGAAGCAGGCAAGCAGCCGAATAATTATCGACCTCAAAAACGATAGATTATCCTTGGCTGAAATCACCACATAAGATCGAGAAAGAGGTCTCAGTTTGCTATTGCAAAAAGTTACTAACAGAACAGACGTTTCAACTGAAATCATGTCAATGAAGAACGCAAATATATTTGCAATTCCTCCTTGCAGATGTTGATAACAACCATTCCTTTTTTATACAATTTATGCTGTTTGGAATCACAACAAATTGAGTATAAATACGAAACTGCACATCAGAATTCCATCTGTGATTATTTACTGTTCATAAATAAATCTGCCTTCAGCGTGACAGACAAAAAACAAGAAAATAGGCAGCTATATGCAATTCTATTTGCAAAAAGGAAACATATGTTTAAAATGCTATTTTTATGTGATTATTTCTATTTGTGCAAACTACATAAACATTGTCTAAAACTGTTATGAATTTAGAAACACGTCTTTTCGGTCTTTTATGTCTAATTTCTGCCTCTGTGTGTACTAGGACACCAACCGGCAATCGTTATTCAAGATATAAAACGCAAAGTAGATTCCAGAAATGAAAAACGCAAGCCAAGCAGATTATTTACAGGATAATACAATTGTATCGAAAGTGGACTTACAACTTAGTGGATCATAAAGCGGATAAACCGTCAAAGGTGTAGTCAGACGGTAGCGTAAGTTACAAACCTGAGAAGACAAAGAGTAACTTCCGTCGGTTGACAGTTTCATATCGGACGTATATTCGTCGAGACTCATGATTAGTTTCTGCTAAAATAAGACACGAAAAAGTCCAAACTTTCGCCTTATCGTAAAGGAAATTTAAATCCACCTACATACAAGATACAAGCACAGCCATTGAAAGACGACGATGAGGAACAACTGCCTCTGACGTCATCGAATATTGCGCTTGTGCGTTGAACATGGATGATGCATCGTGAGTTCAGATTCCACGCCCAAAAATAATGGCGTGATCGCAATCGTAGGCCTAATTAAATCGTAGGCTATAATCTCTTAACCACATAAAAGCTCCCCTCAAAAGCCACGCTCAGGACACCAGCTCATTCACGAGCGCTGTCTTTATTCATAGGAGTAGGCTAGTCGGAAGGATGTCCTAGTCTGGTTGCTAGAAAGTCAGTCGAGGAGCATCCAGAACAGCTGTTAAGGGAGGGGTGTCGATCGTCTGGGTCGGGAATTATTTGAAGGCGATTTGCCGCGATTATAATATTTTATAGGCCTAATGGAGAACCAGATAGCCTAGCTATGAGTCTGAATGAATTCTTGAAGGGATGAGACTTTAGTTTTGAACTGAAAATCCGAAATGAGAAGAGGAGCTTCTGGCAGACAGCTAGACCTATATAGTGGCGGATCCAGAGCTGTTCGAAGGGGGAGGGAAAAATCTTTGGTCTTGGAGGGACAGGAAAAAAAATTTCGTCATTGGTCGCCAAAAAGTCGATGACTTTTTTTAGTCATCGGTCTGACCTTTTAATTTTTAGTCCTCCGGCCGAAAACCGAATGGTGGGGCCACGTCCCATGCAAATTTTTCCAGGGGGGGGGGGCAATATGCCATGACCCCTATTTATATTGCTAATTTCAAACCGAATGAGGGGCCCACGTTCCATGGCATTTTTAAATGGGGAGGCATGGCCGGATTGGCCACCTGGATCCGCTTCTGGAGGCAGATAGGCTAGCTATAGCTTATAATAAGCCAATGTAGGCCTAGGCCTATACTGTCCAGGCCGGGTTGGTTTGGCGTTGAAGATGGGCTACAATTAATAATTATCGGCTGGGAGTATTGCAGGAACAAAGTTGCAATGTAGGCTATAATTTTTACATCTAGCTAGGCCTAGTGATAGAACTTTAAAGTGAATTCACTCTGGGATTTGTAGCCATTGGAGTGCATTATCATTCTCAGGATAGGAATGATAATAAATATTATGACGATGCTTTGGGGTTCTCGTGACATCTCTGGTAATCGTGGGCTAATTGTAAACTCCAAACTTATAAACCACCACTCGAAAGCTAAACGCGGGCACCAGCATATCCACGAGCTCTTTCATGAAGACCTCACAATCAATGACCCGGTGCGACGGAAAGAATGAGTAGAGGATGAGGGGCGAGGATAGGACTTGTTTCGATCGAGGTCAGCCATGGGAATTAAGATAGGCCTAATTAATGGACAGTTAAACAAATGTAGGCTATAGGCCCTATGGGCCTATGAGAGAAAAACGGAGGTGGCGGAAGTCATAAGGTCGAGAGTGTTATTTTTTATGTGATCGGTAAAATGACTTGACAAGATACAAGGGCCTTAGGTCTATACATGTATATATTATATGTATGTGTGTGTGTGTGTGCGTGTGTGTGTGTGTGTGTCAGTGTGTGTGTTTGTGTCAGGGGTTATTTTAACGTGCAGCTGGACACAAAGTGTGTAGTTGGAAAACGAATTTGTGCAGTTGAAAATCAGGTTTTGTGCAGTTACTTTTTTACACACAATCTCATAAACAATGTAAGTAGCTAATATATTTTAATTAAACTAATTTTAACAAACAAGATTATAAGACATTTTGCCGTGAATTTAACTTTAAATTTCTATTGCCAACTCTATTGGGATAAAATACAAGAAAACAAGTAGAGATAAAGACAATCATGGCATATTCAAACAAGCTGTCTGATGCAAGCCAAATAACGCTTAGCATACAGGTAATTGCTGTTTACATCATCGTAGTACGTAGTACGTAAACTTTTTTAATATAATGTAGGGCCTAATAGGCTACTATAAATTATTATATGGTTAATGGTTATAATGTTATTATTTACTATCATAGTACAGGGTGGGCCAAAAAAAGACCCCTCTAAGATTTTTGCAGATATCTTGACCAAAAGTAAGAATTTCGAAATGAAATTTCACAGTCTTAAAGGCAATTCATATTTACACCAGATGGCCGGATTTCATTAAAATATTTCAAACAGAACAAAAGTTATGCCACTTTTAGTGAGGCCACCCACCGTTTTTTGACAATTCAAAAACGCGACACAACAAAAGTAATAAAAATTCAATCTAATTATTCTGGCCAATATCTTGGCCAAATGTAAGAATATCGAAATGAAATTTTACAGGCTTAAAGACAATTCACATCTGCGTATGATGGTCAGATTTCATCAAAATATTTCCAAAGCAACAAAAGTTATACCACTTATAGGGAGGCCACCCCCCCCCCCCAATTTTTGACAATTCAAAGACGTAACGCAGCAAAAACACGATTTTATTAAGTCTCATCTCAAATAATTATTATCAAATAGCCTTGATATTGACAGATGATCATTATTATTACTATTTAAAAAAGAAATAGGGTACCAGCGTAGCTGCGCGTCACTGAGAAGTCACTTAGCAAGATGACAATCAAACTGGTAAATAAGGAATCTGTCAGATTAATCAGATGTCCATCAAGAACTTTGCAAAGAGACTCAAAAGAAGTGTTGGCACTGGTATTGGGCACATTGAACACACGTTGTGAAGCACTACTAAGTTCATTTGACAACAGTTATTTAAGATGAGACTTAATAAAATCGTCTTTTGCTACTTTTCGTTGTCTTTCGTTTTTGAATCGTCAAAAACGGTTGTGGTCCCGCTAAAAGTGGTATAGCTTGTGTTGTGTTTGAAATATTTTGATGAAATCCGGTCATAATGTGTAAATATGAATTGCCTTTAAGCATGTAAGATTTCATTTTGAAATTCTTATTTTTGGTCAAGATATTGGCAAAAAACCTAATTTTTGTGCGTTTCGTTTTTGAATCGTCAAAAAACGGGGGGTGGCCTCACTAAAACTGATATAACTTTTGTTCTGTTTGATATATTTAGATGAAATCTGGCCATCATGTGTAAATATGAATTGCCTTTAAGACTGCAAAATTTCATTTCAAAATTCTTGCTTCTGGCCAAAATATTGGCAAAAAACCTAGTGGGGTCTTTTTTTTGGCCCACCCTGTATATATATATATATATATATATATGACACAATCCTGCTAAAATGAGAATAACTTACTGCTAATATTTGTACAAATACTACTTTTGTACAACTGAATGGCTTCTCACCAGTGGTATCATTCATATTTTAAACTGTAGGCCTAAAATTTCAAAATGTTTGGTCCTATTATTTGAACACATATATAGTAAAACCTAAAAAACAACATCATTACTACACAAGCATGGCTACCTGAATTTGGTACCGGTAGTTTATTAGTTCTTGGTTGGTTTGTGTACCATTAAATATGATTTAAGAAAGTACGTCCTGGTCAGCAATTCAGGACCATCTTGGGAAATAGGGTTAAACTGATATAGTGCTGAAAAGTCTGCTTATATAGGCTACTATTATATTCATGTCTGCATTTATTCATTAGAATAACTCAGCAACTGGAGAACTGAGCTGCTGAACTCGATACATAAAGATAGTTTTTATTGTAATTATAATAGTATATATATTGAATTCTAAAACACTTTTTTTAATCAGTACTGAATAGTCTAATGGAGTTATTTTGCTAAAATGGCACCTTAAAAGGGTACCATTATAGTGTGGAAATAGCCCCACCCCAAATATTTGTGACGTGTTGCTTATATAAATTTTATAGAAATATTAGCCCACTCTTATAAGCACTGAAAACTACAGGTATTTTGTTAAGATGACACCTTAAAATGCTGCCACTGCAATGTGGAAATTCAAAAAGTTTCTGATGAGGCTCTGAAAAATTACAGGTATTTTGTTAAGATGACACCTTAAAATGCTACCATTGCAATGGGGAAATTCAAAAAGTTTCTGATGAGGCTCTGAAAAATTCCAGGTATTTTTTAAAATTAAAAATACACACCTTATAATCTACCATTGCAATGTGGAAATTCGAAAAGTTTCTGATGAAATTCTGAAAAAGTATAGGTATTTTGTTAAGATGACACCTTAAAATGGTACCAGTGCAATAAGGAAATTCAAAAAGTTTCTGATGAGGCTCTGAAAAGTACGGGTATTTTGTTAAGATGACACCTTAAAATGGTACCAGTGCAATAAGGAAATTCAAAAAGTTTCTGATGAGGCTCTGAAAAGTACGGGTATTTTGTTAAGATGACACCTTAAAATTGTACCATTGCAATGTGGAAATTCAAAAAATTTCTGATGAGGCTCTGAAAAGTACGGGTATTTTGTTAAGATGACACCTTAAAATGGTACCAGTGCAAAAAGGAAATTCAAAACGTTTCCGATGAGGCTCTGAAAAGTATAGGTATTTTGTTAAGATGACACCTTAAAATTGTACCATTGCAATGTGAAAATTCAAAAAATTTCTGATGGGGAGGGGCACATCCCCCTCCCCATTCCCCTCCCCCTACCAGTCTCGGCGCTACGCGCCTCACGAGAGTCCTTCGGACACTCGATTGTCTCTCCCCAGAAATCTGATTTCCCCCCCCCCAGCGGATGGGGACTAGATTAAACACTGCTCTTTGGAGAGGTATGTTTATAAACTTAGCCAGTTACATTATCATAATAATGATAATAATATTAATAATAACATAATAATAATAAAACAATAATTTTAGCAGGATTTTCCATCAATTCTAGCGGAATTGTCTTGTTAACTGAGTTGGGTCGTCATTATTTTGTCAAAGGCGTCGGACGATCTGAGAGAGACGTCCTTTCTCTTTCAAAGACTTTCAATTACTATCCAGCGCTTTAATGCTGTGGCTTTCACGGGCTCTTTCGTTAACACTTTGCCCGATTTGGAAAAGGGGTAGCCTTTCAATACCCGGGTAACATGACATGACAATAGTAGTAGTAGTAGTAGTAGTAGTAGTGGTAGTAGTAGTAGTAGTAGTAGTAGTAGTAGTAGTAGTAGTAGTAGTAGTAGTAGTAGTAGTAGTAGTAGTAGTAGTAGTAGTAGTAGTAGTAGTAGTAGTAGTAGTAGTAGTAGTAGTAGTAGTAGTAGTAGTAGTAGTAGTAGTAGTAGTAGTAGTAGTAATAATAATAATAAATTAATAATAATAATAATAATAAATAAATAAATAATAATAAGAAGAATAATAAGAATAATTAGGCCTTAGTCTCAAAAATGACCAATCTACCCGATGTAGGATGCTATTCTGATAATTATGTGCAGTTGAGAAATTTCCTTAAAATAACCCCTGGTTTGTGTGACTGTGTGTGTATGTAGGTTTGTATGTTTGCATGTATGTGCACTTGTTACTTAGAATTATATATATATATATTATATATATATAGCCTACTATTATTATATTATAATTTTAGGCCTATATATCATACCGTAATGGCTGACAATGAATTATGGACGACTATAATTAGGCTATTGATACCATTATCATATCTTCGAATTGTTCACATTTCGTAGGCGCTATTGTTTTAAGCCATCAAATAAGTCCCAGTCAAGCAGAACGCTTGATAACAATCCAGGTTTGTGATGGTCCTAAATGCACGGCAATAGCCTAGTCATACAGGCAGAAACGGCAGAAGTGAACTTTCATGCATGTAAGATAGTAGGCTATAGGCCGTGTAGAGAAAACCAGAAGATAGCAGGAAAAATGACTATGCCTCAACGCCATTATATCACTGTAGTCGAGATCTCTATAATATTTTGATCTCCTCGGTTCATCCCCCACATAATCTCGATCAATATTGATGTGAAGTTCTTACGTGTCTTGGTGTATACACCAAAACTCCGTGATGGTGTAGTGGTGGGTTTGTTGCCTTGGAGCCGGAGCTAGGTTCGAGGTTCAAAATTTCGAATCCACCTCAAGCCGCCGCGTATATAGCTATAGGGACCTTGATCAAGTCCTTCACTTGCAATTGATCGTGCGCTTCGTTGTGAAATTTCGTTGCAGTGTTCGCGCTGTAGTCGGGAGCGCCTCTGAGTAACGAACTCGAAGGGGCGCTATATTAGGCTATGGCAATAAAAAAAATTTAAAAAAATTAAAAACTCACTCTGAAATGATCTGTCTACTCATATAATCCTTATATAGGCCTACCTCAATTCCGAAAAAATCGCCATTTCTCTATCTCTCCTAGCTTTCGTTAGCTTCAGAAAAATTAGTCTATATATATAGACCCCTTCCCTAAGTAAGTAAGTAAGTCCTCCCTATAATAGTATATAGGGCCTACGATACCTGCCATTTAGGCCCCTTAGATAATTGTAGGCAGAATATTAAGCTTCTTTGTTTACGATTTAGAGAGATATAGACAGGCCCAGTGCTTAAAGTGTAGAAAAAGAAGTGCTTGGACCTTTCGATGCTGCGCTGGCCTAATAATTTTTGGCAGGACGGCGTTCAGATTTGAAAGTAAGTGCATGGATGCCGTCCATAACTGCCCATGCACACTTTAAGCCCTGGCTAGGCCTAAACCAGTTGTAAATGCTTATTTTAAAGGCCCTATAGCCTATAATTTTTTTTATAGTAGGCTACCTCAGAAATCTTGAGCGTCTCCTGATATATGACTCTAATTAGGTCTATTTATAAGACTGCATAAGACTTAATTACGGAAGTTACGGTAGCTACGGTCGAATATTATAAGTGATCATAAACAGTACTGTCAGCGAAATGGACGCGTGTATTAAGGTGGAGTGAAAAAAATTTTTTTAGAACTTCAAAATGCCCTGGTGCGGGAAAGTTGTATTATGATCTAAGAAGTTCATGTGAATTTTAAGAAATTTTTATTCTTTATTTAATAGGTGCCCCAACGATATCATAAATTTGCCATAATATGTAAAATATCGAAATTTTTCGTTTTTCCTAATAATGTTTGTCAACCTCTTAACCATATAGCAAAGCAAATTTTAAACTATGAATAACGCTTTTAAAGAGAATCCCTGTCCAAACTCTTTTTTATTGCCATATTTAAGTGACTGCAGACGACAATAAAAATCTACATTTACATTATTTTTGCCGAAATTTGTCTAATGCTTAAATAATTGACATATGATGCCATTTTCGGGCACTCTAAAAATGCTTAAGTGTGGAAATTTTTATACTTTTTCGAGCGTTTTAATCTATAATCTCAATTAAAATGGTTGTGATTGAAATAAAATTTAAATTTAAATTAAAACCTAAATTTCAATTATTAAGATTTCTCTTCAAATCTTTCAAAAATATTAATTTCTCGATATTATCTTATAAATGTTTGGTAAAAGTTACTCCGACCTCAAAGGAACCAAAGTTTGCAGCAAGTAGCAACCACGATCACACTACGAATAGCAGGTTTGTGGTTGAAGTCTTCGAAACCAATTATAGGTCTATCTCATCAAAATGTAGTGGACAAGATAAAACTCTATAACAAGTATAGAAACTTGCTGGAGCCATATAAATTGAGAAAATAGGACCAGAAATACATATCTGAATTTGAAGAATTTGGGAAGCCATCTGAAATTCAATTATTTGATATTGTGGCATGTAACCTAGGCCTATTATAATAAGTATATGGAAATAAATAATTGCACTTGTGCAAAAAATACAGAAGTTCAAATGGCAGAACGAAACTTTCATATTGATCAAGGCCAAACAAGAGCAATGATGGTTGTTAGTATCAATTTAAAAATTACTAGCTCTATGAGAAGAAAAGAGGAAATGCAAAGAAATAGAGAAGGCAGCAGCAAAGTGTCTTAAGCTTTCCTTCGCTCAAGAACAACCCGATATTTTCAGTTATTTTGACTCAAAAAGTGAAGTCAGACAGGGAATCAAATTCTTCAGCAGATAATCATCACAGTGTTAAACAACAAAGAATCAGACGATGAAGATAGGACCAGAGTGCAAATGAAAAATGGCAAGAAATCGGAGGCTATCTTTGAAATCATATCTGAAGATCACATAGCACTTGTGCTTGAACGGATTTACCATATCTGGGTCATGTTACTCCGGAGAGGCGATCATCTAAAAATATTCATGCAGGTATCACTAGGCGTTTGTTAGATAATAAAATAGCAACTGAAGATTTAGTTGTCATTGGTTGTGACTGAATTAATGTCAAGACTGGTGCAGTTGGGGGGATCATGAGTCTTTTGGAATTACAACTTGGTAGACCGTTACATTGGTTTATTTGTATGTTGCATGCCAACAAATAAACCCTGAGACATCTAATTCAAAAGCTAAATGGTGGAACACAAGGTCCTACATTATTTTCAGTAAACATAGGCAATTCTCTAGGAAACTGTGATTCATTATCTGAAACATTAAAACGCAATTGAGTTAGAGAACTGTCTAGATATGGAAGGAATCAAATTAAGTACCTAACAGCAATATTAATATTGCTGATCAGTGATGGGTACTTAATTTGATTCCTTCGATATCAAATGCCATAATGATACAGCTTTGCATACTTTATTAATTATACTATTGTGCTATATAATTTATAAACTATGCAGAGCTGCATCATGTGGCACTTGCTCACCAGATATAGTTAGATTTCTACTTTCAAACGCCAGCTGCTGTTTGCCACTCAAGGTGGTTGATAACAGCAAATAGAATTTTGTGATTATAGGAACTGAAAGGAGTACGACAAGGATGCATACTATCGCCATACCTGTTTAATCTATACGCTGAAATGATAGTGAGAAAAGCAGGCCTAGAGGAGACAAATGCGGGAGTGAGGATAGCGGGTAGGACACTGAATAACCTAAGATATGCAGACGACACAACACTGCTGGCAGGGGAAAAAGAGGATTTAAAAGCTATCATCAGAAAACTACAAGCAGAAAGTGAGAAAGCAGGATTGTTTTTCAACTTAAAGAAGACCAAGATCATGACAACAGAGAAATGGACAAGCTTTGAAGTGGACGGGGAGGAGTTGGAGGTGGTGACAAGTTTCTGCTTCTTGGGAGCCATGATAGAAAGCGATGGTGGATGTGACAGAGAGATACGACGAAGGATAGCTTTGGGAAAGACGGCAGCGAAGGGGCTGGAGAAAATATGGAAGGATAAACACGTGAGCCTAATGACGAAGACAAGAATTGTAAAGGCAATGATATTCCCAGTGGTGCTGTATGGATGTGAAACGTGGACAAAAACAAAGGCCTTAGAAAGGAAAATCGATGCTTGCGAAATGTGGATATGGAGGAAGGTATTAAGAACTTCGTGGATTGAAAAAAGAACAAATGAATCCGTATTACAAGAGATCGGACAATCAAGAGGGAATATGTCATTGGAACAGAGAGCGGCAAGGCAGAAAATGGCGTTCTTTGGACATGTGATGCGAGCAAACGGCTTGGAAAAGGAGATGATGTTGGCCTGCGGAGAGGGAAAAAGGAAGAGAGGACGCCCAAGAAGAAGGTGGATGGAAGAAATACACGAGAGAACAAAGATGAAACTGGAGGAATTGAGAGACGCGACGGAAGATCGTAACACATGGAGAAGGTTTATCACAGCGGTCGCTAAGGTTCCAAGAATCGATGGCACAAGGTGACAAGGTGAGGAACTGAAAGTCCAAGTGATAATCCAAGCCTGGTTTCATATCAAGACAAAGTCAGCATGCAGTGAAGGTTCCAAGCACCTACGGACTCAGTACGGAGGATAATAAAATATTCAAGACACTGCAACATAATTTACGAGACATTGTAGTGGAAGTTATTCAATGAAATGTATATTTTGCCATGCAGAAAATATACAACTTGCAATGTTTGTCCAACGAAAGACATCATATCCGCAAACTAGCATGCAAATTCTTGCTGCAAGAGTTGAAAAAGCATCAATAACAAAAATCATGAAATTTCGAGTAGGCCTAAGCTACGCACACTCAACTTTCATCCTGAAGATATTAAATTGATCAAGTCGAATGGCAATTCAATGATAGAACGATATGAGCCAACTCTCACGAAACGTGTTACAGACAAGGATGAAGCAAATTGTGTAAAATCTAGCAATAGGCCTAGGCCTATTGCAGCGGTAGGCCTACATAAAATAGCTCAGTTTCATGCCACATCCAAGCGACAAAGCGATGCACACGCAATGTTGCAGAAGCTTCAGCAAAGGTCAATGGCTATATGCTTCAACAGATGGAGTCATTCGGGCAGGAAGAGCATGAAAAAATAATGAAAACTCCTAACACTAGATCAGAGTTTTGCATAATTTTGACTAAAGAGAAACCTCTTAAATCAAGGTGTATTTTATAATACGGAATATGATAGTTAATTCTGTCATCTGTATACAGCATTACAACAATGGTTTGTTGTCCGAAGTTGCCAATGGCTAAAAGCATATTTTAACGAAAAATTGCAAATGTTGTCAAAAATGTTGGATTTTCTTCATCGTTGGGGCACCTCTTAGAAAAATAATAGGATCAACATATTTTGCAAAACAACTAACCATATCATAATACAACTTTTGCACACCAGGGCATTTTTAAATTCTGACATTAAATTTTTCACCATTGTATTCACTCCACCTTAGCGTGTATAGGCCTACATGCTTGTTGAAACAACAATGAACTAACGTAGGCTAGGCTACATAGCCACTGTTTGGCCAGTATGAGAATAATTGTCTCAAAACAACTGGAAGGGGTCAGACGCTGATAAAATTAATATGGTCTTGGGGATGTGCAGTGAAGAATTTACCGTGGGGTCCTAAGAAAGACGAGGGGTTGAGCCCCACAACCCCCCGGTAATTCTCACTCTTCGTACAGATGACCAGTCATAAGTGACCATGCACACATCTACATACAACACAATAATAACCTACAGTCGAAGCATGAGCAGATTAATAGCCTATAGGACTATCGGGGGTTAAAAACGTCTACAATCTCGACTGCTACAGCGATGTGAAAACGTCTTCTGTTGTGTCGCGACACCTAGCGAAGGCGCTGGAGATACAAACCCATCAATAACATCGTGGACAACTCATGCGGGTAAGGCGATAGAACAGTTACAACAGCGAAACTGTCGGGGAGAGACGTTATCAGTGTCGAATTGGAAAGGCATCTCTGAGAATAAACCTACGAATTTATGAACATAGGCTATCAGTGCTATTCAGGCTATGCTCAGAGAACAGACAACTGAATAGTATTTATATAATTGTTCAGCTGTTAGTAGGGAACGTAGGCCTATCTTAGATTTCTTGGTTAGCGCAGTACGGTATGCACTCGTAAGCAGTGGCGTAGTCAAGTGGGGGGATAGAGGATAAACACCCCATTGGCTTAAAAACAACTTTTAAAAGGTTATTTGTCCAGCTATATAAAAAAAATAAGCATCCAGCCATAACCCCCCCCCCCATAAGAAATTCCTGGCTACGCCACTGCTCATAAGCCTTACATAATTATCACATACATTATAGCCCACGTGTACATGCACATTTAGCGCCTAAAACGTAGGCCTACAGTTCATAGTATACGGCGACTGATCAGAAACCTCTCCATTGCATAAAGCCAATTAAGAAACCTTCCAAAAACGAGATCTCCCCTTCTTATCCCACCCCCAATCTCCCCCATTCTTCCCCATCTCTTCCCTCTCCTTTGCGCAATCGACGTTCCTCATTATTTCGACTGATTTGTTGCACACCAGTGCGCCATTGAAAGTCGGATAGCGTCGGACTAAAGAAGCCAGACTGGGGGGGGGGGGGGAGGAGACCAACAGAGACGAGGGTGGTGTAACAAAAGAGGGACAGACGTGGTGTAATTATTACGGTCCCTGAAGGAGGCGACGACTAACGGTCCAATCAAGTTGGCTTTCATAGATCACTGTCTTGTTCGCCATGCAGCTGATTCGTGATTTCGAAACTCTTCCATCTGACATCTTTTCTTTCTATTGGTCGTGCGCTGAATCAAGGCCTACATCCTTTTTGATTGGGATGGACTATAGGCCTATTGATTAAAAAATTGGACTGTAGTATAATTGATAAATAATTGGGATGGACCATATTGATCAAAATAGCCTAAATCGATTATTCTCTGGAATTCAACTTTGTGTAACCGATTAAATTCGAACAATAATTATTTCGCGCCCTTTGAGTAAAGCGTGAGAAACTGCCAATGCAAAATTTATCATCATTGTTAGGCCCTATTATTATTTCAAAAGTTTTATATAGCACTCATTATTTTATAGGCTACGCTACCCAGAAACGCTCCCGACCCATCCACGACTATTTCATATGGCTATTTCATATGGAACAGTTTTGAAATTCTTCAGGAACAGAGTGGAGTGGCCGCTGTGGGCACTAGGCGCAGTGTAACATGGATGCCATTCCAGGTTCAATGTAGCACCAGCGACTGAGAATGAGCGACGCTGTATAGGATAGCAGGCACTCAGTGAGCAGAAGAACCAGAAGCTCAGCTTGGTTTGCCAATAGAAGGCTGCAGGGATACCTAAGGTGGAACAACAGAGTTCCCGCAGATGCGGTGGAGCCAATCCCTCAATTTATTAACGCACACTGCAGAACCTCTAGGCAACCTGCTGCGGGAAAGGGAGCCAATGCAAGACATCCCGCACATAACACGAGACATGCCCAAATTGTTGCAGGTCTTTTTTAACGTGCAGTTGTACACAAAATGTGCAGTTCTAAATGGATTTGTGCAGTTGTAGAAGCAATTCTGTACAGTTAAAACTAGCAAAAAGGTCATTACCCTCCAATTGAAGGTAATATTTACCATGGATGATGTGAAAGGAAAGGAAGGGGTTGCGCAGTTCTAAAATTTCATACAGCCCTGATGCAAGACATCTCGCACAAAGCATGAGACATGCCCAAATTGTGGGATATGGCCAATACAATTCGCGCGGCAAAGAATGCAGGATCCGTTCCAGACAGCCAATCCAAAAACTGCAGACACTGCGTTGTCAATTCCTATACTTTCTTTCTTTCTGCAAAACACTTCAATCATTCCGCACGCTTAAGGTGATAGTCTATGTCGGCGGTGATAGTCTATGTCGGCGTCGAGTTTGGACGACAGTAAGCGAGCTCTTCCTTGCAATTGAGACCAGGGTTGCCAGGTCGTCGCGAAAAGCGCGAATTGGGCGACTTTTGAAATCGCTCGCGACTGAAAATTTCGTCCTCGCGACTCGCGCTTTTTTGGGCTACTTTTGAATTGCCTCGCGGTCGCGACGGCGACTTTTTTTGGGCGACTTTTTGGGTTTTTTCAGCGACTTTTGGGGTTTTTTCAGCGGCTTTTGGGGTTTTTTGAGCGACTTTTGGGGTTTTTTGAGCGAAAAAAAGGTATTTTTCACGAGATTTCGATCGAAAGACTAAAAAAAGACGTCCAAAAATTTGACGACCTTTTTTTTTTTTTTTTTTTTTTTTAGTCGTCAGAAGAAATTTTCGCGACCGAAATAAAAAAGCTCGATGACCTCGCGATTTTCGCGACTTTTTTTCAAAATCTCGCGACAAAATTTTTCCGAAATCTGGCAACCCTGATTGAGACAGATAATTTTTGTCGCCGCCTCGACTTTTTCATTAGCAAATGTGAGATGATCGTTAACTTTTCCACTCAAATGCGCAGATATTGTTGCAGGTTGTTCAAAACACAATAGTCCTCGGCTTGACCTCCCCGGATTTTGACCTGGCACCGGAACGGAAACGGCAGCTCTGGCTATTGGGGACTTGATTTGATATAGCGCCGGTGAATAAGCTGGTCTCCCTCACGTGGCTTTTGTGGGCGCTGGGAAATTCTCGAAGATTTACATTACATTACGTTACATAGTCAAGGTTGAATGTTTAGCGAAAAGCTTCAACAATGCAAATCCCATGCAATATTAAGAGCATGTGTATTTTTTTAGAGAGATTCAAATGTAAATTTTTTAGTTCCACTTTGTACAGCATTAGTACCATAAGTAATTAATTAATTAGCATACCATCAGTGCGTAGAAATGAGTTGAAAAACAATGTAGTGACTATTTCTCTCCGCGAGCTCTACTTTAATTTACAGAATTGAGTTGTTTCTGTGAAAGGCTCAGTGTTTTGAAATGATCTTTCTTTAGAGCTAAATGATTGTAAACTCAGATGCTCTGTTCCTTTAGGCACGCTGGAATCTGGAGCGCCTCTGAGTAGTTTTTGCAGTGGACTTTATAGGAGGGGGGAGGGAGAGAGGGAGGGAGGGAGGGAGGGAGGGAGGGAGGAAAGAAAGAAAGAAAGGAGGAGGGAGGAGGGAGGGTGGGAGGTAATTTTTCTTTCTTCGTATCCGACCCGATGCGATTGAATTATCCAATTGTTTAAGATGGACCATTGCTGGATGTTTGGTCATCGGCAAGCAGCAGTGAGTAGGAGGAGAAGGAGGAGAAGGAGGAGAAGGAGGAGGAGAAGGAGGAGGAGTAGAAGGAGGAGTAGGAGGAGGAGGAGGAGCAGAAGGAGGAAGAGAAGAAGGAGGAGGAGGAGGAGAAAGAGGAGAAGGATGAAGACGAGGACGAGGAGGACGAGGAGTACAAAGAGGACGAGGAGGAGGAGAAGGAAGAGGAAGAAGAGGAGGAAGAAGATGAGGAGTAGACGGAGAAGATGGAGAAGGAGGAAGAGGAGAAGGAGGAGGAAGAGGAGAAGGAGGGGAGGAGGAGGAGGAGGAGAAGGAGGAGGAGAAGGAGGACGAGGAGGAGGAGGAGAAAGAGGAGGATGACGAGGAGGAGTAGGACAGGTGGTGCATTGGAAGGCGAACGGGTGTCGGCGGCTGATGTATCGGGAGCAGTCTCCGAGGCCTCGACCTTGCAGAGCAGAACCAGACTCAACTAACCGACGACTGCTATATACTTATATTATTATTGTCTTCAGCAGAGAATATCTTTCAGATGCAGAAGATGATTGAGCGCCATTGTTTCATCTCAACACGTTGAGACACAGACAAACAAACAGACAGAGAGAGAGACAGATGGACGGTATAGACGGACAGACAAACAGACGGACAGACAGACGGACAGAGGGACAAAGGGACGGACGGAGGACAGATAGACAGACGGACAGACGGACAGATAGACGGACAGACAGACGGTCAGACAGACGAACAGACAGACGGATAGACAGACAGACAGATGGACGGATGGATAGACGGACAGACAGACGGATAGACGGATAGATGGGCGGATGGACGGACGGATAGATGGATAGATGGACAGACAGATTGACGGACGGATAGATGGACAGATGGACAGACAGACGGACAGACGGAAAGACAGACGGACGGACAGACAGATGGACAGACAAACGGACAGACAGACAGACAGACAAACAGACAGTCAGACGGACAGTCAGACGGACAGACAGACGGACAGACAGACGAACAGACAGACGGATAGACGGACGGACGGACAGAAGGACAGACGGACAGACAGACAGAAGACAGACAGATGCACGGACGAACGGACAGAGGAACAGGCGGACAAACAGACAGACAGACAAAAAGATGGACAGAGAGACAGACATACATGCGGACAGATGGACGGATAGACGGACAGACGGACGAACAGACGAACAGACACAGTCAGACAGCGACAGAGACATACAGACAGACGGACAGACAGAGACAGATATATGGAGATCAAAAAAGACAGACAGAGAGATAGAGACAGATTGACAGGCAGATGGAGACAAAAGACAAACAGACAGACAGACAGACAGACAGACAGACAGACAGACAAACAGACAGACAGACAGACAAACAGACAGACAGACAGACAGACTCTATAGACACAACTGTTCTCGTCATGTATAATTGTCTATCCATCATCATATCTGCCACATTCGGATGATGCTTCTGCCTCAGCAGCTGCCATTAATAATATTCTCGGATGCGCATAATAGAATAGGATGCGGGAATGGATAGAGATGTCTGCTGTTCATTGGATGCTGATGCTGCTGATGATGCTGAAACTGATGCGATGCCAATGTCGATGGAAGTCTCTTTCTGTTCCGCGCTGTTGCAGTAACTCAATGCTTTCATTCCTTGCAATCTTGTCTTCATACCTTCCTCGTTTATTCCTGTTTTATGCTATATACTTCTCCGCCTGTACTTTCTTTTCGTAAACGTCTTTGATGATCTCTCCACCTTCTCCACCTTATTCCTCTGGCCATTCTCCTAGTCATTCTCGCTATCGTCGTCCTCCTCCTCTTTCTTCTTCTCCTCATCCTCTTTCTTCTTCTCCTCCTCTTTCTCCTCATCTCCTCCTCTTTCTTCTCCCCTCCTTCTCTTTCTCCTCGCCCTCCTCGCCCTCCTCGTCATCGTCGTCGTCGTCGTCCTCCTCCTCTTTTCTTTCTCCTCCTCTTTCTCCGTCTCTTCCCCTTTCTCCTTCCTCTTTCTCCTCCTCTTTCTTCTCTTCTTTCTCCTCCTCTTTCTCCTCCTCTTCCTCCTCCTCCTCCTCCTCCTACCTCTCCATCTCTTATTCACCATCATTCCGCTCATTCCTTTCACAGTAAGCGAAACCTTCTAAGTTTTCAATTTGTACTATTATTATATAGGCTGCACATGATTGTATTTAAGCACACATACATAATTTATTGTATATTGTACTTATGTAAGTAGATATGTACGCTTATGCAAATGCATAAAGATATGCGTCTATATACAGTTATATACACATACACACACACACACACACACACACACACACACACACACACACACACACACACACACACACACACACACACACACACACACACACACACACACACACACACTACCCATGCATATAGGCCTAGTTATTGTGCTAAACGTCATTCTTGAAAAAAGAAATTCAATACGAATCCTGAAGCGGTGATTATCCAATTTATTTATATAGGTTATAAGCCGCGTATCATCGTATTGGCGATTGTCAGCCGCGTCAGTGAGACTGAAATGTGTATTCAAGAGATAAGAGAGAAATGAAAATAATGGATAATGACGAATAGTTTAATTAGAACTAACAAATCATGCAAAGTGGGAAGATAGAAAAGACAATACATGATTATAGTCGCACTCATTCACGCACACACCCACACACACGAACGCAAGGTATAGGCGTATACATAATATTCTGTTATATAATACACAATCTATGATTAAAAAGACTACATAATAGATTGTATATTTATTTAAACTCAGCATGGAATATACACTGCGTCCTGAATCCTGATATTTTGCAAATATGAAAATAAATAATAAATATTAGGTAAGCTTATATAGGCTACATGTATGCGATTTTGAAAATTCAAACACCGTTTTTATCCTGACATATTAATTTTTATAACAATTTATATAACAATGGTGAAAAAGTTCCAATCATAATTATTATAATAACGACGTCATAACGACGCCATTGGCATCCAAATTGATTATTTTTTGGGTAGTTCTCGGTACCGTAGGCTATACCCCTTCCCCACTTCCGCGCGATGCGCAGAGAATCCAAGGAATCCCAAATAAATTCTTAGAAGTTTCTATAGAATATCTAATGTCCAACGTTTTCCCGGAAATAATTATCCTAATAAATATCTTTGCAGTGTAATGCTAGCTTTTTCGGTAAAGCGTTATAGTAGCTTTTGTCATTTTGCTGAACACTAGGCCTACTTTCTAAGAGTGTTGTTTAAAATTATTATTTCAACAACGTAGGCTACTCAAGACGTGATTTTTCACTGAGGATGTTTTCTATATCGCAAATTTGTTGATAAGTATGTCAGTAAGACGGTGTATGAATATTTTTAAAAATCGCTGAATATTTACTATTTATTTTTCTGTTTGCAAAATGGGTCCTTTTTCCTGGGCACAATGTACACTCAATAAGCATCGCGGTTTCAACTTAATCCGAAATCGGAAGGATAATTCCTCATCTTTGAGTAGCCTATAGCTAGGATGATCGATATGCCTTTTGGGCGGAAATTGCTGCTTTGTGGTTTGAAGGAGTAGGCCTACTATCGGCATTAACAGGATGCCTGAGGGTCAAGATAATAATTCCTCTTTTCAGTTCTTCCATATCGAACGCAGGCTGTCACCTCATAACCTTGCCAAATCAGACGAGCCCAAGGTCACGATAGAAGTTACATGTAGCCTATATCGTTTATCCCGTAAAATGCAGCTATAATCAGAGTAAACCACATAAAAAATTTGCATAAACAAGGTTTTTAAGCTTAAAATTTAGTTTAAAATGTAACAAAGTCAAATTATTTTCCGTTTCGGTTTTTTGTGGTTTTTTGTGGTTTTAATTTTTTTCCTCCAAAAAAACCGACGTTTTTTCGTTTTTTATTCCGTTTTCATCGTTTTTTTTATCATCTATGGAACTTTTTATGGCACCTTAACACGGCCATACCGCCCAGGGCGCCTCACAAACGGCTAACTGAGGAATATGCCTAACAAACAGATTTGATGTAGGGTTTGATTTGAAAGAGTTTACTGAGGCGGCCAATCTGATGTCTGGTGTAAGACCGTTGAAAGACAACAGCTGGGACCAGCAGCCGAGAATGCGCAGTCGCCGAAACGTGTCCTCATTTTCCGTACACGAAGGTCAGTCTTCCTATGCGACCTACGTCGCAACCTTTTAAAACTCATTCATCGCAGGGTTGTTTTTAAGGAATTTTTAGACCTGCACAACCCCTTCTTTTCTTCCCCATCCTCCATGGTAAATTATTACTCCCAATCGGAGGAAAATGGCATTTTCCAACAAGTTTTAGCTGCACAGAAGTGCTTCTACAACAGTAGGCTACAGTACTGCGCACAAATCTATTTAGAACAGCCCATTTTGTGTACAACTGCCCGTTAAAAAGCCCTGATTCCTCGTTCGTTTCGGACTCAGAGGAATGAGTTTAAAGAGACATAGAAAAGGCTGAAGTAAGAGACCCAGGAACAGCTGAAAAGAGACCTAAACAATACAAAAGCCGAAGCAAGGGACGCACTTGTAAGCAGCTGGAGCCAAACACGGGAGGACGACAAATACAGACTATAGGAAGCCAGTCGTCTATAACTAAAGCAACCAAAGGTCAATAGAACATGGATTAATTGAGAGACAGACAGACAGACAGACAGACAGACAGACAGACAGACAGACAGACAGACAGACAGACAGACAGACAGACAGACAGACAGAGACAGAGACAGAGACAGAGACAGGCAGAGACAGAGACAGAGACAGACAGACAGAGACAGAGACAGAGACAGAGACAGAGACAGATGATGCGAAGAAGTGCACAGAAAGCAAAGAAAGGCCACAGAGAATGACGGATGAAGACATTATTGAGATCATCGGCCTTCTTGCATAAGTCGACGATAAACATTAAACAATCAAACTCAGTCTTTTGTTTTTTTCTTCTTCAGCAAATCCATCTGTTTACCCTATGTAGGGAAGGGAGGGGATGAAGGGAGGAGGGAAGAAAGAGGGGAGGGAGGGGATAGAGGGAGGGAAGAAAGAGGGGAGAGAGGGAATGGAGGGCTAGTCGTGTGTGGACTTAGTCGTGCAGTGACATGACTGCAAATATCAAAATTAGTCAATCTGCCTGTCTGGTAATTTGTCTAAGCATGCATGCATGCTTGTTCTTTCGAAAATACGGATACATTACGGTAAAATGAAATCTCCTAGTGAATTCTCGTTAATTTTTTATATTATTCCAAAACAGTTTTAATCCTGACATAATTATGCTGGTCAAAATTTTAAAAATCCTGCATTCATGCCAAAGTAGAGGTCGGATTGATGAAAAATAATTATTATGCCATTATTATTAATTATTAATAGCCTAACTTAAAACGCTTGTAAGCGTTAGATTGTAGACCTAGGCATATCCTAAATCTGCTGCTGTAAATATGTTACACCCGAAGCAATAGTAGGCTACTGACGTCTGATGAAGTGATTTTAGATTCTGTCCCTCAAAATATTTCAGTTAGCCTACCTACAATGTAGCTGAGGGGGTCAGAAGGGGAGCCGGGATGAACCTCAAACCCTAGACAACGAAACATTGCTTCTCGCTATAAATGGTCCTATGATTCAACGCAGACTAGAGTCATTGCTGTTGCAATGCACGAACTGTTGAGAAAACAAGCCGATGATTACAGAGAGCATTAAATCATTTGTCAGCGCATTAGCACACAGCAAAAAGCAGGAAACCAGCGTAGACCGTTAGAGATACCGCTTTTATAGCGCATAATTTTATACAGACACTGCATGGCGGCCCATTTAATGAGCATGTGCATGATTATGTGACCAGTAAAAAGCAAGGTAATAAAGAACATGACCGAATATAAATCACTGTCCTCGTATTTCGCTCTTGTAGAAACAATGTATACATAATTATACATGTATCATGTAGGAGCCATGCTATTAGACCCTTTATAATTGCTGCAGTCATTATTAGGCCTATTATTGTTGATGCTGTTATTATTGTTATTGTCATTATTATCATTAAGCTCAGTATCATTATTATTATTATTGTTATTATTGCTATCAATATTATTATTGCTATTATCATTATTGTTGTTATTATTATTAATATTATTATTATTATTATTGTTATTATTATTATTATTATTATTACTATTATTATTATTATTATTATTATTATTATTATTATTATTATTATTATTATTATTATTATTATTATTATTATTATTATTATAAACCATCATTTATTTCCGTATTAAAATGTGCAAACAATTGTGCATAATTATGTGCAAACGCCTGACAGACACAGGCACAATGTGCTAATTGTTTTCCACAACTAAAACTAAGTTAGATGCAAATTATTATTATTATTATTATTATTATTATTATTATTATTATTATTATTATTATTATTATTATTATTATTATTATTATTATTATTATTATTATTATTATTATTATTATCACTATAGGCCTAGGACTAATCAATAGGCGATGGGGCGGCAGAGTGATTGTGAATGAGGAATTGCTCAAGGTCCCTACACTGGGTATCCAAAAATAGACTTACAAGACGAGTTACAGTGCGTGCGGTTTATTTCAGATCGCGTCAGTACAATCATAAAAATCCGCCCGGTTGACAAGGTCTCGCATTGACCCACATGTACCTGTCCTGCTTGCATGCAATACACAACCATCTCCATAAACACCTTTTTTTCTCTGACCGATTTTATACAACATAAAAGAATAGAGTGCAGAACGCTGGGTGTAGGCCTGTAATAGAATAATAGAGAGACTTAGAGGTTCCGTGGAAATGTAAAGCCGTCACAGTTCACAGCGGCTGAATGGCGAACAGCAGTCAATTTATGGGCGCTTTTGTCTTAATATGGCGGTTCATCGAAATCAAGTCTTTTAGACCTTACAAAATGTAGACACTCACATGCGCGCACATGCACACAAACCCAAACACTCACACGCATGTACACAGACGCACGCGTGCACTCGTACATTAGGATACATGTACGACCAATGCTCTTAAACAATCGGTCTGTAGCTGCATGTTCGTACAATATCCTCCGCGCTGTTTTGCGTACCGATACAGGCATCCGATATTATGCACTACATTTATGCGCATATTATATAGGCCTAGAGCATAATAATTCAAATGTGAGATCGGCTGCAGTAAGGGCCACGTGTATAATAAGCATCATATACATACGCATAATATACATGTATATACACACATTATATATATTTAGAAAGAGACAGACAGAGAGACAGAGAGCCAGAGAGACAGAGACAGAGAGACAGAGAGAGACATGCATAGAGACAGAGAGGAAGAGAGAGAGAGGGAGGAAGGGAGGGAGGGAGGGAGGACAGAACTAATTTCTGAGTAAAGCCACACAATGGTCTGCGATGGGCGATGAATTAGGGACACACGCCTCTGCGCGACCATTCAATGCAGTGCTAAAGGAAACTATAATAATGATTATAGCCGCGAGGAATACGGCTAAACGCAGCAATGGCTTCTTTTGGTGAAGCTATTGCGGCGTAATATTATCTCCACTGTGCTGCAATGTATTCCCATTAGAAGCTCAATCCGAAGTCGCAAAGCTGCTTTTCATTGCTATCTTAAGCCGTGTAAGTCCGTCGTTGTGGTTCTAAGAAACCCTGTCGTATAGAATAGTATAGGTTTACATAATATATAGAACGTTCAGGGCCATAGGTATTTAGATCTATATCAGAGTTTTTCTGTATATATAATTATATATATATTATATATATAATATATATATATAGGCCTAATGTTGTAAAAACAAGGAAATCAGTTCAGCCGGCTGATCTCCTGGGTATTGGCCGGATAAGTTTACATCTTCTTTTTTACATCTAACTAGTTGTAATGCCATCGGTTAATGCATTGTACGTAATATAATGGCGCAAAAAAGCCACTAATTAGTACAGTTAAGGAGATTTACAGTAATTATAGAGTTCATTACTCTATCAGCCAACGGGACACTTTTAACCAATAGCCTACTTGAAGTGTAAAGAAGTGCCTGAATGCCCCATACTAAATAGGCCTATATATCCAGCTTGTGCTGCAGTCAAATAAGTGGCAGGATGGCGTTCAGATTCTAGAATAAGTGCCTGGACGCCGTCCATGGCCGTCCAGTCATTTTTACGCCCAGCTTCTTTTAACCGGAATTTCAGTTATTCTGTGCTTAGGCTATTATTATTATTATAGGCCTACGATGACAAGCTGAGTGAGAAAAGTTGTGACTATATCTCTATCTGTCTCTCTCTGTGTCTCTGTCTTTCTGTCTGTCTCTGTCTGTCTGTCTGTCTGTCTGTCTGTCTGTCTGTCTATCTCTCTCTCCCTCTCTTCTGACCATCCTCTTTCATTCCGGCTCTGTAAATCTTTTTCCATCCCTTTTCCATCTCCTCTCCCTATGTCCCAGTGTATATAGGCCTGTACATGTCGGTCCGCCCGTTCATCAATCTCTATCAATTTGACCACCCATCCTTGAACCTGACACACGATGAGATAATATGATGAAGTTATCATGGTTATGCCATAATGTATACAGTCGAACACAATATAATTGATAACCTGCTTGTGTATATGGGCTGCGGCTTGTCATACACATTGCATTATTACAACAAAAATGTAGACCTCAAATGATTCTGTACAAGCACGTATACAATTAATTCATTTCCTATGTACATGCGGAAGATATCTTTTCCAATAATATCTGTATTCGTATCCATATTTCCCCATGGTGCTTTGCATCATTTAATATGGCACTTCCTACGCAGCAGAATTTCCCGATTTGTTCTGCAGTTCCTTTGCATCTATGTAGATATATTTACAGTTATAATCTACTGTTCTGACCTTTCCGTTATACTTATCCACGTGATCTTTGTGCCTTGTATGTTTTTCCATGCCATATTCTATCGAGAGCTTATCTATCACTCGATCGATCATTTTCCGTAGACTTTCGTCTTCAACAGCTCTGAGTGCTTTCCGCAATCTTCCTCCCACCTTCGCCACTTGCAATACACTCTCTATCGTTTCGTGCATTGATTCAAGTATAGTTTACACACTGTAAGACATATATACCCTAAGCTTAGGGCCTACACATAGGCTTACGGGAGATTTCAGCAGTGGGGGATCAAAGATTTTACTTTTGCCCGAAAAATAAATCTCGTGGTGAGAAATACTATTTTTCCCAGACAAAAAAAGTTGAAATATATCGTGAAGAATACTATTTTTTCGTTTTCCCCCGGGTCTGCTTGCCCGCAAATACCGACTTGCCCAAAATTTGGGGACATTTGCCCCCCTAGACCCCCGCCTCGTACGCCTATGGGCATACATGTAGATTGTAGAAGTTAAAGAGCATTAACGAGAGAGGGCGTCGGTGTCTTGCTCCCATGCCAATCAATTCTCGTTAACACGCACATTCTACTCATGTTTTTCTTTTCTTACTTTCTGCCTACGTGCATTTTTCTTAGAAGTCTTCTGAACTTCCAATCAACACAATTTTTTGAGAGTATTGCTTTCTCTGATCTGTTCTATAAAAATTCCTTTCCCAATCAAAAACCATGCATAGATCCTCACGAACACGCATGCTGTAAAAGTTATTTCCACTTAAGCACTCGTAATGCTCCAATTGCATTCCTTGTTACCGGCATGCTCCTCAAAATTCTTTTTTGGTTCTTTCGAATCTTTCATAAGCAACTATTTGAAATTCCGATGCTGTGTCCGCGCTGTAGTCGGGAAAGCCTCCGAGTAGTGAGCCTGAAGGGGCGCTATAGAAATGTGAGAATTAAATAAATAAAAGAAATGAATTTCCACATCTCCTATAGGTTTTTTTTATTAATCTCAGTGTGTATGCTATCAATTCCCTCAGCATTGTTTTCTCAGCTTCTCCGATGGCTACCAAAGAATGTATTTATCTTATTTCAGAATTTCCAGTCTCATATTCTCTTCGCTTCTGTCTGCGTATTCATGGTTATCATTTCTCTTTTCTTCTTCAAGATAATTATATCGCTTCCATCGGTTTTTCTATTCTCTCTGGGGAATAACAAGTAGATTTTCCTCGCGATCCTTGATTGTAATTTCTCCAATTTCACTCTGATTCCGTGTAATTGTCTTGATCTTCTTCCATGTGATAGTCTTTCATTTTCATTCGGTTTTTCCAGTTCACTTCATTATTCTTTACACCTCTCTCTGTCTGTCTCTCTGTCTGTGTTTCTGTCTCTGTCACTGGCTCTGTCTTTGCCTCTGTCTCTGCCTCTGTCCCTGTCTCTCTGTCTGTCTCTCTTTTGTATTGTCTGTAATTTTTCTTAGTTGTTGATTTTGTCGCTTAATCTTCCACATTCCTTATTCGCCTATTCCATGCTTTGATGTTTCCATTTTCTTCTTACTTACATGCATGCGCGCATATAATTAATTTGTTTCTCTTCAACTGGGGAGGGGCTTAGGGTAATGGAAGAATGCACGAATGCGGGTTTGATTATTGCTACGATCCCAAAAAGGTCCATTCAACATTTTATGCGGCAGATGGCGTTTGTAAAAATGAGTAAGCTTTGTAGGACGTGAAGGTCATCCTGTTGGCTGCGGACATTTAATAATGATGATGATAACAACCACAACAACAACAACAACAACAACAATAATAATAATAATAATAATAATAATAATAATAATAATAATAATAATAATAATAATAATAATAATAATAATAATAATAATAATAATTAATAATAAGTGGCATTTAGAGGCACTTTTGAGCACTACGTTGGAGACGAGAACCTATAACCTGATTTGATTCTTTTACATTTTTACAGCCCGAGGGATCCTTACTACCTCGGGCAATAAAAAAAAATAATGATGACGATGGTGGTGGTGATGGTGGTGGTGATGGTGGTGGTGGTGGTGATGATGATGGTGATGATGATGATGATGATGATGATGATGATGATGATGATGATGATAATGAACTCAGGCGATATTGTTACAAATTAAAGGTCTTTCATCTGTGCAGCTGCGCGTTTCTAATAATAATAACAACAACAAAAACAACAACAACAACAACAACAATAATAATAATAATAAATAATAATAATAATAATAATAATAATAATAATAATAGAATAATAATAATAATCATAATAATAATAATAATAATAATAATAATAATAATAATAATAATAATAATAATAATAATAATAATAGAATAATAATAGGCCAATAATTGTAATAATAACGACATGGCACATGCCCATAGGCGTACGGGAGGTTTCAGAAGTGGGGGGGGGGCAAAGATTGAACTTCTGCCCGAAAAAATTTTCCGGCCAAAAAGCGACTATTTTTGCCCGAAAAACCAAAAACCAGACTTGCCCGAAACTTGACGACCTTTTTTTTTTTTTTAGTCGTCCGCGACTATTTTTGCCCGAAAAATCAGACTTGCCCAAAACTTGACGACCTTTTTTTTTTTTAGTCGTTTGGGTCTGTTTTGCCCGAAAAAACCATCAAACTTGCCCGAATTTGGGGGGGGCAATTGCCCCCTCTGCACCCCCGCCTCGTACGCCTATGCACATGCCGTTACCAGGGCACCTCTGCAAGCAAGAACGCAATCAGCCAGATGTCAGGCTGAGAGGTGCGGCTTAGAAAATAGATAATTTATGTCTTAAATTCGACTTCTGTAATAACTTGTGATCATCCGTCATACAAAGAATTTTAATCATTCTGCGTTGTGTCAGCTTGAAATTAGACGAAGATTATTTTTTTGAACGTCTGGTGGGTCAGGCCTTGTCTTCAGGGTGTGAGGCAAAAGTGCCTTTGAAAGCGACCAGGTTGTAGCGTTAATTGAATACAAATGGGCAGACGTTGAAAAAGGAAGAAAGCTTCACGTCTGTCACCACCGATAGAAGAGATGCGGCTTATTTTTTTTTGCCACAAGGTAAACATGATCCCTCGGGGACTTCAACACACTCGATAAAAACAAAATTATTATTATTATTATTATTATTATTATTATTATTATTATTATTATTATTATTATTATTATTATTATTATTATTATTATTTATTTAGCTATATATTTATTTATTTTAGCGCCCCAATGTATTTAGGATCCCTCGGGGACTTCATTACTAACTATTGTTTAAAAACTAGTCCGGAATTGTCAGGCCTCGTTTTCAGGGTTTGAACAGAAAGTTTATTATTGTTATTATTTTTTATATATTTTTATTATTAACCACTTCATTTATTGAGAAAACAGACAACTTCCTATTCTAACATCAATTCAGAAGAGTGATAATTGCTACTATAATTGTACTTGGTCCTCGTCACCTGTGTCGTGAATAAAAGTTCCCCTAAACTATTATTATTATTATTATTATTATTATTATTATTATTATTATTATTATTATTATTATTATTATTATTATTATTATTATTATTATTATTATTATTATTATTATGCTATTATTGTCTCTGTTGTTTGGGTCGATTTGGACTTCTCTGATTATATTCCGCTTTACTACTAAGTCGACCAAAATCTCGTTCCATTGACGTCATCTTTTCTTCCTTCATGTGCCCTTCTTTCTCATCTGAAACTTTATGCACTTCAATTTCAATTTTTTCTCATTTCGCGCTTTCCCATCTGATGAATTTTGGATGAAGGGAAGTGTCGTTGCAAATGCAAGATATGGTCGGTGTCTGCACCAGCTTTCAGAATTGTGCATTAGGATTCTTTACACACTGTCTATATTTTTTTGTCTAGTCAAGATATATTAATTTTATGTGTCCAGTTGATATCACGCACCTACATCTCCAACCGAGTCGTTCCAGTGTCCCGTTACAATTCATTTGCTTTTCTTTGTTTTTCTCATTCATCACCTTGCGCAATGTTCATGAAGTCCACCAATTCTTCCTCATATGCGGTTAAGAATTTATACCTACATGTACAGGATACATGGCATTTGCCATTTTGGTAATGGGTGTTGATTATGTAGACCAGTCTTGGCATAGTTCGATATAGGCCTACATGTTGGTCTACCATCATACATTACATAAAGAATGAGTAATTTAAGCCCGACGTGTAAGCTTATCCATCCAATTGTGTTATGTTTATGGTGAAGTGAGCTGTGTATGCATGTGCCTATGTATGTATGTAATATGTATGTATGTGCCTATGTACGCATGTATGTATGTATGTATGTATGTATGTATGTATGTATGTATGTATGTATGTATGTATGTATGTATGTATGTATGTATGTGTGTATGTATGCATGTATGTATGCATGCATGCATGCATGTATGTATGTATGTATGTATGTATGTATGTATGTATGTATGTACATGTATGTATGTATGTATGTATGTATGTATGTATGTATGTATGTATGTATGTATGTATGTATGTATGTATGTATGTATGTATGTATGTATGTATGTATGTATGTATGTATGTATGTATGTATGTATGTATGTATGTATGTATGTATGTATGTATGTATGTATTTATGTATGTATGTATGTATGTATGTATGTATGTATGTATGTATGTATGTATGTATGCATGCATGCATGCATGCATGCATGCATGCATGCATGCATGTATGTATGTATGTATGTATGTATGTATGTATGTATGTATGTATGTATGTATGTATGTATGTATGACATTGTATGTATGTATGTATGTATGTATGTATGTATGTATGTATGTATGTATGTATGTATGTATGTATGCATGTATGTATGTATGTATGTATGTAATGTATGTATGTATGTATGTATGTATGTATGTATATATGTAATGTATATATGTATGTATGTATGTATGTATGTATGTATGTATGTATGTATGTATGTATATATGTATGCATGCATGTATGTGTGTATGTATGTATGCATGTTTGTATTTACGTATGCATGCATGCATGCATGTATATATGTATGTATTTAAGTGTGTTTCTATGTATGTATGTATCTATGTACATCTGTATGACGCATGGCTGTATGTCTGTATTTATGTCCATGCAATACAGAAAAGAATGACAGACGAGGTTTACCTGTCTGCCTGTCCGTTGGCTATATGTTTACGTTGAGTAATGAACCCAGGCGATATTGTTACAGATTAAAGGTCTTTCCTGTGCAGCAGCTGCGCATTTTTGGAATTAGTTGGCTCAGTTCAATGCGCTTCGCTACAACGTTAATACAGACCTTGATTTAATTAGATCAGCCGGGACTGCTGTCTGCCGCCGTAGTACAACGGCCAGACAGTGGTAACGGTCACATGGTTTTTGGTCAACCCATGTAGACTAATGGAGATCCACAGTCGTGTACATAAATCAGTTGGGAACATGTTTTTTCCCACATCGTCCAGAAGTGCATTAAGAATGTATAGGCAGCCTTACCTTAGAGGCTTAGACCTTAGTCGTCCTAAATTTCTTCTGTGTAGTTCTGCACATCGAGCGACGATCACCTCCACGCCTTTCTATCCGTTGCCAGCCACTCCGCCTCCTCCAATGTATAGGCAACAGCAGGGTGAGAATTGGGTTAGGGTTCCAACCCTAGTCTTTGAAAAGGCCCCAGAGTGAAGTCTTCTTTTCACACCCCGACACCACATGGATCAGAGTCTGAACCCCCCCTCCCCAAAAATATTCTAGCATTCTTATACTTGGGTGTAACTTGGCAATAGGAAACATTAAGAATCAATTACAGACTGTCAGAAAGAATTCTTTGGCTTCCGCCGTAAGATCTATAGACTGGGTAAACGAGCAATAGGCCTACTGGGAAAGAGTAAACACGACGAAGCATGGACCTCAAGATGGGGGTGGGATGGGGAAACCAGAGACATGAAGACTTATGTTTTTAACTTTTGATTTAGCTCAGACTTGCGCAATGAAAACCACAGTGATGTTTTTGACAGCATGCGGAGAGAGAACTTTATTAACATAGATTAGGCCTATATAATTATACCAACCATCTCACATATCATAAGCATATGAACCTGAGAATATTTTGCAATCATACTATACTGGTAGGCCTACAATAATTGGTCAGGGCTTTATAGTGTGCAACAGTATAGGCAAGTCTACGTTTAAAAAGGCAGGTCTAATCTAATGACTTTGTGCAGCTGCAACGCATTTTGTGCTGTTAAAATATTTTTAAAATGTTCATTGTCTTCCGATTGGGAGTAATATACCATGCATGGTGTATAGGAAGCACAGAGTATAGAGGCTGTGCATTTCTAGATTGGTTTATGGTAGGCCCTATAATGGTTAACACTTTGGCGCAAAGAGCGCACCAAAGTCAGATCCCTTCCAGCTACCCTCCCACTCAACCTTCCAATCGGCAGATGGCGTTGGCAAAATGATTAATAGAACGTGTTGAGCGCCTTGCGTGGCTGCCGACAGTTAATATTCGAATCCTGTATAATATAATTGTGATCGTCCGTCATACAATGGATTGTAATCATTCTGCGTTGTGTCAGTTTGAAGTGGATCGAAGACGATTATTAAAAAGCATGTCGAATTGTGGAGTTTCATCAAGAGCGAGTCGACTGTCATGGACATATTGAAGTAATCACTCATAGCACGCAAACGCTTCAATTGCCAGGCATTGGTGGTTGGGACAGAATGATTTATCAGAATTGCAGTCTAGTCTCGCTAGCCCCCCCCCCGAAGTCTCGCTTAGCCCCCCCCACCCGAAGGGTCGCGTGTACTGTACCCCCGTCTGCAGCTGGTGTCTGCACTTGCCGATTCTGAGGACTCGTAGGGGAGTCCTTCATTTGGATCAAGACCTTCGCGTTTAATTTTTACACTACTGGGTGTTGAAAATAATAAAAAATGTCTCCATGGACAATTGACATGGGCCTACGGAATTATATATAGGCCTACATAAATGGGCGTTCAGTATAATAAATAAAATAATGAGATCCCTTCTGGCTAGCCCGGAGACTTGCTAATGGAGATGAATTGTTAGCGACTTCATTTTCAAGGCCTCGGCATATGAGGGCGGTGGCCAATCCTCTCCCTCACCGTCTCATTATCCACTGACCGTGAGGTCAGTGTACTCATCATAGCTGAGTCGGCTAGGGGATGCTTGTGGAACAGAAATCTCGATACAAATTTCTGCCCCGGCGGGGAATTGAACCCCCAACCTCTCGTTCGATAGTCCAGCGCGCTAACCACCGTATACTATCGAGCACCCCGTCGTTCAGTATATTCGTGCACATAATATAGACCTACACATAATATACACATATATATGCACATAATATGCACAGTAATGGACACACATGCATCAATACGTGTACGCATACTGTATATCGTTAGACCGGCTGTTTGGAATGGGCTGAGGGCTCCCTTTGGACTTGGTACTCCTATACCTAGGGATCTTTCCGATGCATTTTATAACAGCCTTTCCCGCAGGGACAGGGTCGGGAGCGCCCCTGTGGAGAAAGCTAAAATGGGGTGGGTGGGGAATAGGCCTACAAATTTCCAAGTGAACGGATTTTCAGAATGAATGAACGAAAGTATGTATGCATGGATAAGCCTAAACGAGTATTGGGATTTACGTTGTGTGCAAATGTAGGTAGAAGTCACATATTCATTTGTAAATATATGCATTTACATGTAGCATTTTGAGAAAAAATGGACCAAACTACGAAAGTAGGCTATGCATGCATGGATAAACCTAAACAAGTATTAGAATTTACGTTGTGTGCAAATGTGCATGCGTTGAACAAGAGAGAGTCGTAAGTTTTCTCGTTGGGCAAATGACCAGAATGGAGACAACCTTTAAGCATGGACCAATAATTTATTTGACTGTTGGCGCATTGACGACTAATGAAGCCACTGTTCCATGCATGCAAAGAAAGCAGCGTGGTCTATCAACCGAACACGTACATACTTACTTTAGCAATTACATAAATACAGTCTATAGAACATGGTAGCACATGAACGTAGGTAGATAGTCACACATTCGTTTGTAAATATGCATTTACACCACTGTGGTCATGTATGTAGGCATGTGTATGTATATACGCATACAAAGCGTAGGCATGTGTATGCATGTGGGGCGCGGTGGTGTAGTGGTGTCGTCGTTGCCTTGAAGCTGGAAGGTTCGAAGTCCGAATCCACCTCGTCGCGTAAGAACCTAGGCAAGTCCTTCACTCACAATTGCTGCAGCGCTTCGGTGTGAAACTCCGATGCAGTGTCCGCTCTGCATTCGGGAGCGCCTTTGAGTAGAGAGAGCTTGAAGAGGCGCTTAGCAAGTAGACATACAAACATATATATATTAATACGGATGTAGTTTTGAAGTATGCGTGTGTGCAAAAATAGATACATGTACATGGATGTCTGCATGCGTATGGTAGTCTGTAATCGTATTTGAAATCTCCACTTGTCATTTCTAAAGCGCAACTATACAAAGACAATCGCCGGCACCAGCTTATGAGTCACAATATTACTGTGTGTATGTGTATACGTAAAACCTAATTAATAATTGTCTTAGTTAAGAATTTTCTGTTCTATTGCTTTTCTCTAGTTGGCCATGTTACATCTTTGAACCTAATGCACTTAGGTGGTCCTGGCTAGCGGGATCTTCGGCCCCTTTGGGGTCTCCTGTGTAAACTGCTACAACTCCTAAAACACGATGTAATTACGACCTGTTCGATGTTGGTTTACCAAATAAAATGTTATGTTATGTATGAGTATAATATGCAGTATGAGAATTGTGGAAAAATAACTGGGGGGTTGGCCTATGATAAACTTGAAATTGGGGTATGAAAAACATACTTTAACATGGGGCTCTAATAAAGACTGGGGTTGAACCCCCCAACCCCCCGGCAATTCTCACCCTGAGTATAGGCCTATGTATACGTACATGTATAATTATACGTATGCGTGCGACATTCATACGAGTGCCAAAGGGTGAATGGTTTAATGCACAAGGCTTAGCAATTTTCTTATTCTCCATCTTCGCATACAGTAACTGTCTTCTTCCTTTGCATTCCTTGTTTCTTTTCGTCCATCATTCTCCTTTACACATGCAGCGATGACATTTCGAATAGCGTGAGAGGGAATTATAATATAATAAAAAAATAAGTAATGTATAGGCTACCGAGGGTTTGACATTATGGTCTTTTAGACTCTACTTACTAAAAGGACAATAATAATTACCAATTAAAGCTATTAAAATAATTCCAATCGCAACGACTCCGACCCTGCAGTAGGGTAGGCTACTTTGTGACCTTTTGTCGAGTCACGTGCGACTTTTTAATGATAGCAACATCCGCTTGTTTGCATGACCAAGAAATAACGAGACCGCATGCATGCTGGCCTGGCGACCGTTCGTCATAATTATAAGGCATATACATGTAACTACTCACGTTTATACAATCGTATACGCAGATAGACCTGGTGTACAGATGGACATAATTATAAACACGAATGCACAGAAAGACAGGGACAGATATACAGACGCGTACATGCACGCACAAGCAGACTTTGTAGAACTATAGAAGAACACAAACTTTGGTTGGTTATAAAGCAGCATCTTGTCAGCCCTGTCTGTAGTAAATTAGCCTATAACAAGACAGTGTATAAATTATGAACGTTTACTGTCCGGTAACGCTGCGTTAAGCGTCCTCGTGAGGTTATGGTAAGGCGCTATATAAATGTCCATACACATTACATACACATACATGTATACACATACACATATACATACACATGCATACATAAATACATATATACGCGCATTACATACATACATACATACATACATACATACATACATACATACATACATACATGCATGCATGCATGCATGCATGCATGCATGCATGCATGCATACATGCATGCATGCATGCATGCATGCATACATACATATATACATACATACATACATACATACATACATACATACATACATACATACATACATACATACATACATACATACATACATACATACATACATACATACATACATACATACATACATACATACATACATACATACATACATACATACATACATACATACATACATACATACATACATACATACATACATACATACATACATACATACATACATACATACATACATACATACATACATACATACATACATACATACATACATACATACATACATACATACATACATACATACATACATACATACATACATACATACATACATACATACATACATACATACATACATACATACATACATACATACATACATACATACATACATACATACATACATACATACATACATACATACATACATACATACATACATACATACATACATACATACATACATACATACATACATACATACATACATACATACATACATACATACATACATACATACATACATACATACATACATACATACATACATACATACATACATACATACATACATACATACATACATACATACATACATACATACATACATACATACATACATACATACATACATACATACATACATACATACATACATACATACATACATACATACATACATACATACATACATACATACATACATACATACATACATACATACATACATACATACATACATACATACATACATACATACATACATACATACATACATACATACATACATACATACATACATACATACATACATACATACATACATACATACATACATACATACATACATACATACATGCATACATACATACATACACACACACATATACATACATACATACATACATACATACATACATACATACATACATACATGCATAGGCTTACATGCATACATGCACATACATGTACATACATTTGCAAACGATATATTAATTTTTCGAGTCCATCCTTGAAGTCAATTGATCGAGTATATTTGAAGACAACTCGCAAATAACAAAACTGATCATTTAATTTGTCGCTCAGGCAATAATTATAGACTAATAACCATATTATTTGTCTGTGGTACACTAGCACACAACGGCGTATAATGAACCTTTTATCCGCTGTCGCTTTCGCATTAGTGGGACTGTGAAAGTTATAGACCACATAGAGATACTTTTTCACTTTTCACTTGATTTGAAAGTTTTATTATTAAACTATTAATTAGTTAGCCGTCAGTTTGCTTAGTACGATGACCGAGTTGCTTCTAATGCTCTTCTGTTGTCGCAAGACGTTGTTAAGGGGGCTAGAGGGAGCGACACCCCGTGGGAGTCTCCGGCTCCGTTTCCACAGTCGACCGATAGTCAGCTGCCAGAAGGTCGATCGAAATTCATAATTGTAGAAGGCGTAAATAAACGGATTGATGACGGAATTGAAATATCCCAACCACGTGACGAATTGTTTCAGGTATGGGTTCGTATCGAACGGTATCTGCAGGAACGGTTCTGAGATGTAGACGACGAAGAAGGGGAGCCAGCACAGAACGAAGCA
This sequence comes from Lumbricus rubellus, assembly GCA_945859605.1. Taxonomy (NCBI): domain Eukaryota; kingdom Metazoa; phylum Annelida; class Clitellata; order Crassiclitellata; family Lumbricidae; genus Lumbricus; species Lumbricus rubellus. Next base: position 13,013,558 of record OX243824.1, on the reverse strand, counting down.
ACCGATGACGATCGAAACGGTCTTGACGGTCTTGCTCTCGCGGAAGATGACGGAGTTCTCGCGGCGTCGGTCGCGTATAGTTTTCTGGCTGAGGCGCGACATCTGACGAGCCATCGTCGACGTCATCGTGACGTCGGCAAAGCTCCCGTACGACCTTGAGACGTGGTCAGTGGCCGGGATCGGGGAACGAGCGGGTTTCCGGACTGACCCAAAGGATGCGTTGAAGTCCGAGGTCACAACTCGTCGACGTGGCGACTCGAACAACCCGGAGTCGGGACCTCTAGTTGGGACCTCGCTAGGGCTGTGGTTCGGTTCAGATTTCGCTGCTGGAACGGTCATTGCTGACTCAAATGCCGTTTTAAACGAGGTTTTAACGCCTGTCGCTCGTTTGTCGCATCGGTGCGGCTTCAGAGCACGCTCGGTGTTTGCGGAGTGCATTTCCGAAGAGTATCTCGCCTCCATGGGTATACAGTTACCCTCAGCTGAAGCGCCGCTGCTCCCGCTGCCGGTGCTCGCGCGGCTACCGGTGCTGGGCGTTGTAGTTGAAGTGGTAGTCGTGATACTGACCGTCCTGTCTCTCATTAAACGAGTTGGTAGAGACTCAGAGTATCTGATGGTCAGGTCCCTACTGAATAGAAGTTGCTGCTGGCCGTGGTACTCACTGGAATGATTCTTCTTTGATTCTATGGCGAATGTGGTTCGTCGAGGTCTTGCTTTGTAGAAGACGCAGTCGAGGGAGGAGTGGCGGTGACGTTTCCAGCCGAAGAACGTGGTTGACGACGACCTCTGGGTGTTTGAAGGAGGTCCTTCAGAGTCCTCCTTCAAGGGGGCGTCAGGTCCGGTGCATCCCGGTGGAGCAGTTGACCCTTGAACAACACAGGGTGGTTGAGGTTCAGACCACGTCGAAGACAGTCCAACTTCCGGTTCTCCTACAGAAAGTCTGACCTCCGACTCTGATGAACTCTGTCTGGTTCGAGGTCCCGACATGACCTTCGCGTTGGAGTCGAACTCGTAGAGTTGCGAGTAGGGTCTGGTTGGATACAGAGATCCACCACAACCCTGCTCTGCCAAACAGCGTCCTCCGTCAGGCTCCAGCGAACACGCCCTCTGGTAACGGTCCACTGAACACGTTCTCGCTCCATTGATGAGAATCGAGCGTCTTCCCAAGTCGAACCCAACCTCAGCCTCTCTCTTACACGACTCTGCCACAACTCCCGGCGACAGACTCAAATCGTCCGCCACGGTCAGCGAATACGTCCCGCTCCACTCACCCCTACTGAAACACCCGCAGCAGACCGTGTCCGACTCGGTACTTGTCACTCGCATCGCTTTGGGACAGACCGCCCCTCGTTTTTCCTCCTCACTCCGGCGGCTGAGGGTGGTAACCGGGCTGGAAGGGGAGGACCCCCCTGGTCTCGTTGATCGCATGCTGGCTCCCTTGGAGCTACTGTGGCGCCACCTAATCTGGGCGTTGCGAGCCACAACGAAGATGTTAGCGTAGACGAATAACATGATGGCTAAAGGAATGTAGAAGGACCCCAGAGCTGAGTAGATGACGTAGTTCTGTTCCTGGATGAGATCACAGTCTCTCGTCCCCTTCCCGTTCTTCAGTCGGTCCTCGTCCTTCCAGCCGAGCAGCGGAGGGATGGTGATGATGAAGGACAGCACCCATACGGCGCCGATCATCAACAGAGCGAGACGCTTGCTGCGCTTCGTTGCGCACGCCAGAGGACGAGTGATGGCGAAGTAGCGATCCAGACTTATACAGCAAAGGTTTAGGATGGATGCCGTGCAGAGCAGGACGTCCAGCGTTGTCCAGATCTCACAGACGACACCTCCGAGGTCCCACCTGTTCGTCACCTGGATCTTGATGGAGAATGGAAGTACGAGCAGTCCTACCATGAGGTCGGAGAAGGCCAGGCTTACGACGAAGAGGTTTGTGATGGTGCGCAGCTTGCGGTTCGTGTAGACGCTAGCGATGACGAGGATGTTCCCCACGACGGCTCCCATGGCGATGAGGGTCTCGAGGACCCCTAGCAGAACAGCAACCCCGTAGGAGATGATCGGTGGGGGTGATTCTGTTGTTGGTGACACGGTCCCGTAGTCGATGGATCCTCGCAGGGAGTAGTCGCTGTTGAACGCTGAGTTGGTGTCGTTGATCAGTTGTTGCATCGTGAGGATGATTGGTTGAGATGTGACGTCTGTAGCATCATACAAAAGAAAGCAAGCGTTCTTATAGCAGGGTCATTTTTGGAACTGGTCTCTCTCCTGTCTGTTTATTTATTTGTATTTGTAATGAGGAGAGAGAGAGAGACAGAAAGACAGAAATACAGAGATATAGAGAGGGAGGGGAGGGAGGGAGGGAAGGAGCCAGAGAGGGGAATGAAGAGAGAGAGAGACAGAGACAGACACAGTCACAGGCAGAGACCGACAGAGACAGAGACAGACAGAGAAAGAAAGACAGACAGAGACAGACAGAGAAAGAAAGACAGACAGACAGAGACAGACAGAGAGACTCGTGACTGCTCCGTCGACGGAAGATAGTTGCTCAACCGGATTCCTATACTTCCACTGGAGACATACAGATATATACTTGACTCAGCGATCGTGTTTTATGCCTGTACCGTATAGGCCTACGCTTAGATTTTGAGTAACACTTGAGGAATGTGTAGTTTACAATCAAGATCTTGCATGGTCCTGTAGCCCAACTGCGCTAAAAATGAAGCAAATGTTGCTAAATACTACTCGTAACTTCGCCACTTGGCTTTTCGGTGTGATTTCCACACAAAAAGGACAGTTCATAACTAATTTGTGCAGCTGTAAAACATTTCTGAATGGTTCAAATTATAGTTTAAAATGTTGGCTGTCATTCGATTGGGAATGAGTTAGGCCTACCATGGAGAACGGAAACGGATAGAAGAGGGTTGTGCAGCTTAAGAATATTATTTGAAAAGAAGCTTAACTCAACCACGGATCCATTTTTGATGGAGAGTATTGTATACTTCATTACTTCATTACGTCACGCCTTGACGCTCAAGTTGTTAGCAGCCTGACTCCTTTGACCATCAACGTCCCGTATAGATCTATGGGACTTCCCTGGCAAAAAACCCGCACAGATCGTGAGCAGATCTGCCCACTGTAAAAACCAGCATGGATCAAGAATCAACCAACAGTCATCTCCTTTTACATTATTAGCTTTCCCGTATACCCTGATACTCAATCGCGATCATATTATTTTTGTCGCTATATACTGCAGGCTGGGGGTGGTGATGCCTTTAGACGACCAGATTACATTTCCATCATCACGACCGCTATTGATGTCAGGGAGGTTTATGTCAGTGCGAATAGATTATAATTATGTTCCTTCCTATTTAAATTTCATATAGAAATAGAAACTGTTTGAAAATATTTTGTCATCTACAATTATTCTCCCAGGCCTTGCTGTGGAATTAAATCCCGGGTCAAAGATTAATATTCAAACGCTGGGGCAATTAAGCCAATAATCGTTTAAACCATTAGCAAAGGGGACTAATTATTTGGGTGGGGCTGATCTATAATAGGCCAACGAGGAAAAATGACTCGTTTTAGCCATTGGCAAAGAAGGCTAATTTGGGGCTGATTATAGGCCATTAAAGAAACAATGGTTCATTTTAGCCATTGAAAAATGAGACTAATTTGGGGCTGATAATTAGTTCGACAATAAAAATTATAAAATTATACAGATGTGAAATTGCTGGATCTTATTTGTGCATGTAACACTTCTCTTTTCTTTTGCTGATCAACTCATCTATACTCCATCCATTGGTCTAGTCTTTTTCTCCGTATGTCTGTCTGTCTGTCTGTCTGTCTCTCTCTCTCTTTTTGTTGGTCTCTTTTTTCTGTTGCTCGCCGATTCTATCTTCTGGAAATCTTTTGTCAGTATAATAGGACATCCAGCAGTAACTGCTAGTAAATCTGTAGGTCGGTAAGTCAACTGGATATGGGGTGAGTAAGTACATGTAGGTTAGTTAGTTTTGCATTCAATTATTCAATCAGCCAGTCAGTGTGTCATGAAATCATTCAGTCAATCAGTCGGTCAGGCAGTCAGTTAGTCAGTCAGTCGGTCAGTCAGTTTGTCATTCAGTCAGTCAGTCAGTTAGTCATTCAGTCTGTCAGTTAGTCAATCAGTCATTCAGTCAGTCAGTTAGTCAATCAATCAGTCAGTCAGTCAGCCAGTCAGTCAGTTTTGTCTGCCTGTCTGGTTTCAAAAGGATCTATGTAACAACTAGCAGATGCAAGGATCATTTTGTACAGGGATACACCATTTGGTGCGGGTTTTTTCATCTACATTATTGTTATCATGCCATTACTGTTATTTTAGCCGTGTTTTGTTCATCTACATTATTGTTATTATGTTATTATTGTTCGACGTACAAACGATTCCTCTAGAGGAAAACGATATTACGATCATAATCATCATCATCATCATCGTCGTCGTCGTCGTCGTCGTCGTCATCATCATCATCATCATCTACATCTACATCTACATCATCATCATCATCGTCATCGTCATCGTCATCGTCATCGTCATCGTCATCGTCATCGTCATCGTCATCATCATCATCATCATCATCATCATCATCATCATCATCATCATCATCATCATCATCATCATCATCATCATCATCATCATCATCATCATCACCACCACCATCATCATTACCACCACCACCACCACCACCACCACCACCACCACCACCACCACCACCACCACCACCAACACCACCAACACCAGCAGCAGCATCATCATTATCATCATTGTCATTATTGTCGTCGTCATCATATCATCACCACCACCACTACCACCACCACCACCATCATCATCACCATCATGGTCATCATTATCGCCTATAAATGTGAAATTAATATAACATTAATATACCTATAATTATGTACATGTATGCTTAAACATGTGACCAGTGACCACTGACCATGCATAATTGCTATGTGTGTGCATGAACAACAATGGATGCATGACATTTGCATGTAGCTAAATAACCATAAAATAATTATTCAATCTGTCAAAAGTATAAACTCTGTTGACCCCATCAAATGATAAATTATAGACACATCAGTTCAACTGAGAAACAGTCAATAACATAATATAATTATTTATAATTATTATGTAGAATAAAGTTAGGCCCTAAAGGGAAACAAAACAGAAAGAAACCCTTAAAAGGCCAGAGGTCCTGCCTAGCAAGATCATCCTTTGTTTCAGCGATATAACCTATGCTTAATATAATAATTGTATTTGTTTGTTTGCATGCGCGCTTGTTATAGACCCCCTTAAAGCTTCATACTCAGAGGCGCTCCCAACTACAGCGCGAAGGACACTGCATCGGAGTTTCACGCCGAAGCGCTGAGCAATTGCGAGTGAAGGACTTGCCCAAGGTCCCAATACGCGGCGACTTGAGGTAGATTCGAACTTGCAATCCTCCGGCTGCAAGGAGACGAACATACCCCTACACCACCGCGTCCCATATATATTGTGTTAGCCTACAGTATATGTCCCTAGATATATACAGACATGTATAGGCCCCTATATATGGTTGTTACGTCCATGTACAGCGACTCGCGGATTCTTTGAATCCACTTAGGCCTACATTTTTATTGCGCCTGCATAGCAGCGCAGTGTTTATCAGAGAGCTTATAAACGACATCTCATTTACAAGGTTTCATTATCAAAATATACTGGGCTTTGCAACTAATGCGCTCTGTAGACTGTATATAAACACACACACATATATATATATATATACATATATACACATATACACATATACATACATACATTTATACATTTATACATATATACAATGTACATTTATACATATATACAATGTACATATTATAAATATACATATATATACATACATACACATACATATAGACGCAATATATATATATATATATGTATACATGTATATATACATATACACGCCAACTCATCAGAGACGTTGTATATATTACTCTGAAAGGTTAATGAATTGCGCTAAATAAATATTCAGACACACTCCAACATATGCGCATGCGTACACTCACACACACAGCAGACCATTCATAAAAACGCAGATGTGGACCAACCGCCTACACGCATAGGATGCGCATGAAACACGTGCACGTGTAGTGTATTGTAGTCTAAAAGCAGGTCGGTTGTATGAGATCCGTCCAGAATCGAGCCGCTTTCTAATCAAATCTGTAAATCTAATTAAAATAGGGCCTATGATCCAAAATCTAATCTAAACTCTATTCTAAAATCCAATCTAAAATCCAATCTAAAATCTAAGCTAAAATCTAATCTAATATCCAATCTAAAATACAATCTGAAATCTGATCTAAACTCTATTCTTATATCCAATCTGAAATCTAAGGTTAATTTCTAATCTAAAATCTAAGTCTATTCCAAATTCTAATATAAAAATCTAATCTAAAATTCAATCTAAAATCTGATCTAAACTCTATTCTTAAATCCAATCTGAAATCTAAGCTAAAATGTAATCTAATATCCGATCTAAAATACAATATGAAATCTGATCTAAACTCTATTCTTATATCCAATCTGAAATCTAAGCTAAAATCGATTTTATTATCTAATCTGAAATGCAATCTAAAATCTAATCTAAAACCTATACGCTAACATCTATTCTAAAAAATCTAACCTAAAGTCTAATCTAAAATCCAATCTCAAATCTTATCTCAAATCCAATGTAAATCCGAATTTAGAATCAAATCAAAAATTCAATTTAAAATCTCATATAAAATAATTTCATCTAATTTATTTTAATCTAATTTTATTAATTTGTTCTGCGACGTTATCACGATGAATCAGCAACAACAACTTATTGTTTCAGATGAGAATAAAGTTGTAGTAGAAACCGTTAACAAGTTAGAAGATTTTCTAGAAATGTTTACTCGTATTAAAGAATTGACAGTTTGTGTGAAGCGGCATCTATAAACTAAACAGGGCTTTTTAACGTGCAGTTGCACACAAAATGTGCAGTTGTAGAAGCACTTCTGTACAGTTAAAACTAGCAAAAAAGGTCATTGTCCTCCGATTGGACGTAATTTACCATGTAGGTTGGGAAAAGAAAGAAGGAGTTATGCAGTTCTGAAAATTCCTTAAAAACATCCCTGAAACTAAATCAGAATTCCTTCCACAAAACCAATCCCAATAGGCCTAATTTGGTTCGTCACATTTGGGATCGTTATACCCTATGGACTGACGTGCTGGGCCGTCCCCAAACGAGAGATTGGGGGGAGGGGCTACACCAGAATTGGACAGAAATTCTTTCCAAGATTCTGCTCCGCAAGCTTTCCCCCGACTTCCCCATGTATACATGTACGTGGACGGATGGATGGATGGATGAATGGACGGATGGATGGATACGTGAATGGATGGATAAATGGATGGATGGATGTATAGGCCTACACGCATGCATACATTCCTGTTTGTGAATATACACATTATACAATATACAGTGTACTATGGGCGTGTGTACAATATGTATGCATAACATTGTTGTCTATGTAGGTGCCATAGGAATCGTCATTGTTACTATTATTATTAAGTACATTGTTTGTTTGTATGTGCACTTGTTATAGCGCTCCTTTAAGCTCCCTACTCATAGGCGCTCCCGACTACAGAGCGGACACTGCATCGGAGTTTCACACCGAAGCGCTGAGCAATTGCGAGTGAAGGACTTTCCCAAGGTCCCTACTCGGCGACTTGAGGTGGATTCGAACCTGCAACTCTCCGGCTGCAAGGAGACGAACATACCCACTACACCACCCCACCCCACATTGTACAGTACCGGTACGTCTGCGTGTATCACCGGTCGCCTAATGAGCATTGCATCCGTATTCGTGCAAGTAACACTGGTTCCTGTTTCCTGTTTTGCATGCAGTCAGCCAATTAAAAATAAACAATAGCCAATTATTACTCAGCTATGATGATGAGTACAATGACCGTATACATAGGCGCAACCACCCTATGGGACCCACGGGACGCGTCCCCCCAACTTTTGAGTGGTCCCCTAACTCTATTAGTATGGTCCCCCCCCCCAACTTTTAGGACGTGATTCATTATGGTCCCCTCCAACTTTTAGGACGTGATTGCGCCTATGACCGTATACACTGTAGATGATGAGAAGAACAGAAGGTCATCAAACCTCATAAATATGCCGAGGCTGTGAAAACGAAGTCGCTGTATAATTCATATAGAAGCTGCCCATCAACTCAACTAAAGTTACTGAACCGATTATAATTGTAATTGTAATTGAAATTGAACATTTATATAGCGCCGCTCACAGATTCCTAAACAGAGGGAGAGAGGGTATAGGTATTTATGATGAGTTATAAACTGAATTACTTTTCTTCTCACCTTGTCACCTTATGCTGTAAGTTCCTTTAACTCTATCGATCGTCAAAACCATCCGTCTCCATTTTTCTTCTAATTACCTTAAACCTTAATTCTCCCAATTACCGTGCATTGATAATTATATAACGATAATTATCCATATTTTTTATTTTAAAAATATATAAAATAAACAGATAAATTATCATAATTTGTCGATGCACGGTAATTAGTTAATGTAATCAGACGACCGGTTATTTTGGGCGGTCGGCCTGTAACGCGGAGATTACGGATTCGATCCCCGACCGAGGCGAATATTGTGTAGGGACCTTGAGCAAGTCCTCACTCACATTATTGCTCTGCAATACAATAATTGCAGTTGCGCCGACGAAGCGTCGGCACTTCTGAGCTTTGTAGTTGTATAATTGTATTGTATTGTATTGATTGTATTGTATTGTATTGCATAGTATTGATTGTATTGTATTGTGCTGTAATGCATTGCTATGCATTGTATTGTATTGTATTGCATTGTATTCATTGTATTGTATTGATTATATTGTAATGTATTGATTGTATTGTATTGTATTGCATTGTATTCATTGTATTGTATTGCATTGTATTGTATTATATTGTGTTGTATTGTATTGATTGTATTGTATTGTATTGTATTGCATTGTATTGTATTGTATTGCATTGTATTGCATTGTATTGCATTGTATTGTATTCATTGTGTCGTATTGATTATATTGTAATGTATTGATTGTATTGTATTGTATTGCATTGTATTGTATTGTATTCATTGTATTGTGTTGATTATATTGTAATGTATTGATTGTATTGTATTGCATTGTATTGTATTGTATTGTATTGTATTGCACTGTATTGTATTGTTTTGATTGTATTGTAATGTGCTGTACTGTATTGTATTGTATTGATTGTATTGTACTGTATTGCATTGTATTGTATTGTATTGTATGCTGCAACTGTTGTACACTATTGAGTATCGTATTCGTAGCTTACCGTCAAGGTTGGAATATAATAATTATAATCACACGACCGATGTTGACACGTTGGAAGCAGCAGGCAGAGTATCATCCATCAGACCAACGACTGGCTTTTGCTGTTCTAACTTATAACTCACGACATCAGTACGTGTACAGCGAACCACGGAAAATGAGGAATGCATGTATCATCACGAAGAAACCAGAATCGGTTATAAATATAACGTCAGGAAATCGTTTTAGATTTCATTTCTAATCGGTATACTTCTCCTCCTCCAGTAGACAAATTCATTCTACACAAAATTAACTCGAGCTCTGTCGTGACCTAAGATCCGTTCAAGCGACATACAATGCGGAATGCATGTATCATCACGAAGAAACCAGAACCGGTGATAAATATAACGTCAGGAAATCGTTTTCGATTTCATTTCTCGTCGGTATACTTCCTCTCTTCCAGTTGACGAAATCATCCTACACAACATTAACTCTGTCGTGATCTTAGATCCGTTCATGAAACATTTGCAGTTCAGGCATATATTATTTTCTCTATCTGATGCATGCTCTGACTACTGCCTACACACGCTCTCTCACACGTCTAGAAAATCACTTATTTATTACAGGCTATAGATCAACTGCGTTCGCGATAAGTTGAAGGCTGGCGTGCACGGCGCAGAAAATTCAAATTAATCTTAATAACGTTTCGAGTCAAAGATTCCTATCAATCGTTTAAAGCGAAGGCTAAAAATTTATTGCAAGTCGACGTGCATTAGGAATGACCTATAGATCTATTCAGTTATATATTGCCCTCTCTTACCTAGGCTGCGACTGATAGGCCCTATATAATACGTCGAACTTATCGTACATCCGGCATGAAACCGGAACTCATACTGCAGATGGATTAGTTTTAATAGGCGATGCAAAACGTATGGATAAAAAGAGTTTTCCGGTAGATGCTCTTTTCCAACCAGCAGGATCGCATGCAGCTCGAATACAAAAGGTCATCGCAATGCTTGCTTCGCATATAACAGAAAACAGAACCTACACGCAATCGCTAAATATAATCTCCCATCGTGTAGGCCCTATAGGCTATAGGACTCCAACCGTGTCATAGTACGGCATTATCCAATCCAGTATAGTTTTCTCTTCAAAACATTGTAGTAACACGTTCAAAACGGTAGAATATCGTATCAGAAACTCTGGTTATAAGCTACGGCGTTTGACTATGCTTCCTAACAGCTGTGAAGCAAAGCAGGAAGCGGATGATTTAAAGCCTCTCTGTCTCTCTGACAAATACAAGCCGAACACAAACTGCTGCTAGAATCACTCCTCCGTTTTAAATACCCCAGTCGCAAGCACGTGGCACTCCCGACAACATCGTTACACTTCCGTTATGAGCTTATCAATGCATCCAGGCGAATAGTGTTTGCTTGGCAATATAGCCACTATAACAGCGTCTGAGTGTGCGTCCGCCACCATAGTTTTACTGTATGACGTGCCTCTAGAAGTCCTTCTCCAACGATGTCATTGACGACTTAATGCATGGCTATCGAAAACCGCATAACACTGGTTGAAGCGTTTTTCCCCACGCGCTGAAATAAGAGCCGTTACGCTGCATGTTCGACAACTGCCTGGTAGCAAGCAGCAGCTATGCCTGCAGCTACTCCATAGGAATATCTGCTGCAAGCTCCGCAAATAAGCCTGCACACGCACGCATGCACACATACACGCAAACGCACACGCACGCAAACACGCACACACGCACATACACGCACACACGTGCATACGCACACACACGCATACACACACACGTACACACACACACACACACTTCATGTGCACGCTCTCAACCCAATCCATGTAACGTTTAGTAAGTGTTGGACGGGACATAGACGAATCTAAACGCGTGCAATTGCCTCTGTATACCGAACCCAAAGCAGGAATAATTATTATAAAGCCACATCTCTTGCTTGTTGGATACCTTGTTATGCGTTGTGGATTTGTTTAGAAGCTGCCTAAGCCCGCATAGCAGGTATACACAAACCCGTTTGCCAGTATGTGTATACTGGCACAAATACATAGGGGCCTATATAGTATCTTATCCCCCACCTCCAATTCCCGACCCAGATGACACCCGCCTTAATAGCTGTTCCACCCCTCTGATCATCCTATGGTAACTCGACTCGGACCACCATCGACTCTTACGGACAAACGTTTTGACTAAATGCAGCGCTCGTGAATAAGTTCATGCCCCGCGCTTGGCTTTCGAGTGGCGCTTTAGAAATTTGGAGATAACGATTACTATTACGATATAGAGGACTTAATACATGCAGAGTGGGTTAGAATGATATGAACGGTCCTAGCTGGCGGGCATTATATTTCATTAGCACCACAGAACTGTTTTGAATTTTCGGAGAGCATGGACGTCCGTAGATTTATTTACAGGGGGCAAAACGATGGTCACGGTTATGTTTTTGGCAAGAGCCTGAAAATGTGAAGCAGGAAATTTAAGAACATGGGTATTTTTCGTACAGGATTCTAAATTTCCTAAATACTCAGTTTCAAATTGTGTTTCCTATAGTGTCTTTAGCGCTGTATATTGCAACACATCTGTCTCCATGATTGTAGTCTGATATCTTATGGGTAGGCCTACATGTACAGTCTTACATGTAGGCCTACGCCGTAGCAAAGATACAAATTCACTGAAAAGACTATTAACTCTTCTAGTAGGCTAATAGGCCTGTTACCCTCTGCATATACCTGTGCTATGAGACAGCCATGTGCACACGTGAGCCCTCATCGGCTTCACGATGCTCCCACGCTATATCAATACATTATAATTATCCTGTCACATGAACGTAATCTACATGTAGATCAGTGTATAGCACATGGCCTTATGCATGTAATAAATAATTATGACATTGGAACCGGAGTCAGAGTATAGCCTACTGCAAGCAGCATAAAATTATACGCGGTGTTTGCTTAGTCATACTGTAAGTTATTAGGCCTACCTGTCATGTGAATTAGAAATTTGAGCAGAATTTAAAACTGATGAAGTTTAAGTGCAACGTATAATAGTCCAACAAATAACAATGATATATATAGGCCTATAGTTTTATAATCGGAGTCAATAATAATATTATTATAGGCCTATCCTTATTAAACATCATTAATTAAAAACCTAATTACGGCGTCTGTAAGAGGAACTGTTTTTGAACGACAGTGATGTTTCATGTATAGGCCCACATGGATTCAAGTCTAAGTACAATTATTTAGGTCTCAAGTGCAAGGCTCTATAGGTCCCAGGTACAAGGATTTGGGTCTCAAGTACAAGGACCTATAGGTCTCAGGTTCAAGGATCTGGGTCTCAAGTACACGGACCTATAGGTCTCAGGTACAAGAGTCTGGGTCTCAAGTACACGGACCTATTATAATAGGTCTCATGCAGGTACACGACGTCGTATACCCTATAATTCAGTCTCGATTAGGCTACATATTGTAGGTGTACAAGCACTTTAGTATCAAGTATAACCACAGGACTACAAGGAAAACAAAACTGAACCAGGTTAGTATTTTGATGGGTGATCATAACCACTAATACGCCTGTCAATCAATCTTTCGATGTTTTCTGGCCATTTACTAAGCATCAAAGTATACGCTTGGTGACTAAGAGCCGAAGTGAGGCGCGGTGGTTTAGTGGGTATGTTCGTTGCCTTGCATCCGGACGGTTCCAGGTTCGAATCCACCTCAAACCGCCTCGTAAGGATCTTGGGCAAGTCAGGGCTTAAAGTGTGGCACGACGGTCATGGACGGCGTCCTGGCACTTATTTTCAAATCTCTATGCCGTCCTGCCACTTATTTGGCCAGCACACCTGAAATGTAAGGGACGTCCTGACACTTATTTTGTAAAGGTAAGAGGCGTCCAGGCACTTCTTTTTTAACACTTTTAGCACTTGGGCCAGTCCTTCACTCGCAACTGCTCAGCGCTTTGGCGTGAAACTCCGACTCAATAACAATGTTTAATAAGAATTATTATTAGTCGGTCTGTCACAATGGATTTTCATAATCGACTGTCTATATTATAGTACGTGATGACCGGTATACCTGGGTGACCCTGCTCAGCGGGATCCTGATCTTTTTGGTTTTCCCATTGTCGCCGATTTTGCATTATTGTCAATTGTTTTATTCGTGCTTTACAGACTGTTACAATTGGCTGCAATAAAAAAACACGATTGAAATTGTCGTCTGTTTGACAAAATCACTGATGCGGAATATCACAAGGCAGCGTTGACAGCTAGTTGTATAGCAGTCAATCCATTGACAAAAAGTCCGACACTGAACAGATGAGTGAATAAATTGATGTTAGCGTACACCAAAAATATCGGGGCATACCGTATAACAGTGATTCACAACCTGTGTGCATGCCGCGGCACACATTAGCGTGCCGCGAGTATACTTTGCAAGTGTGCCGCGGGGAAACTTCTAATAGCCCTATGTTCAGGGGCGGATCCAGGGAGGGGCAATCCGGCCATGGCCCCATTTCAAAATGCCCATGTATCGTGCCCCCCCCCATTTAGTTTCAACAAGCTTATAATTTGGTATAGGACCTATTTTCAAGGATTTGGACTTAATGACTAAAAAAAGGTCATCAAGTTTTTTGGGCGGATGAAATGGTATAATTTATAATTTTCCCGAAAATTTCGCCAGATGTCTTTAAAAAAAGGTCATCATCTTTTTGGCGGATATTAAAGAAAATTTTTCCAGACCCAAGGCCAAGAATTTTTTGCCCCTCCCAGTCAAAGTTTCTGTATCCGCCCTTGCCTATGTTATTAATAATAATCGATAATGATTCAAAACAAAACTCCACAGAAATTTAGAGTTTAGTCAGTTTACTATTTAGATCGTGAGCATCTTGGCCACATTACGCTGACGCAAGTGAATTTTATTAGACGATAATTAGGCATAGAATATAAAAATTAGAATATTATCAAATAATACAGTGACAAAAAGAGTTTGAAAAGGTAATTATTGTTAAGTGTGTCGTGAAATGCTCATTCTTTCTTAGTGTGCCGCAAGGCAAAAAAGGTTGGGAATCACTGCCATATAATATGAACGTTACAGAAAAGAAATAATAGGCCTATATGTGTTCCGTATACGTGCTTTCGCGCCTTGACTTAAACGGTACTTACCGCCTTTTTCTATATTCACTTCTGCATGCTCAGACGCGTGCGCACAACACCTGCGATGATGAGTCTGCCTTCAAGTTGAGCTATATAAATACTCAGTTGCACTACGGTCACAGCTGCACATGTACGCGTGCACTACAGAAAAATAATAAATCTTCCCACACAGCCACGTCTAGAAATTAGTGAACAGTTAACCCTCTGCAAGCAGCAGACGCAAACAGCGCGTACTGGTATACGATAAACACTTCGCCGCAACAAACGTCAAGCAAACGCCTACACGTAATGTATACAGACTGTTTTATAAATATGTCGTATAAGCTCACTTATATACACGGTTAAAGCAGAGGGCAGACGAGTTTGCGCTGCCAATGTTGCTGACAATAATGCGTGTAGAATAAGCTCTCTTACACTGTAGAGTGCAGACGTATACATAATTTATAAGCTCTTCCATAATACACCCACTGTATAATACAACTATACATGCATCGGACAGGAAAAGCCATGCAATTCTCGCACCGACATCATTCTCCACTTCGGTGATTAAATCCGAAGTCTGCCCTTAGGCGTAACCATGGCGACCTCAGTAGACTATATAGTCTTCGTTTAGGCGTAACCATGACGACCTTAGTATATAATATAGTCTTCGCTTAGGCGTCACCATGGCGACCTCAGCGTCACAATCATCTTCCCGTGGATACTATAATACAGGGACAAACCGCGTCCGCGCGGCAGTTCATAGTAAATTGTCTGCAGAAGCGTTGAAATCTACAGGGTGCTAATTACTGTGAGACGTCGGGTCATCCTACACATGCGTATTTTTCTGCACACGTACATGTACATGTGGTCTAGACTCTAGAGATTCATGTGGCGCTTTTTTGCGTCGTATATATATATATATATATATATATATATATATATATATATATATCCTCCTGAAATTTATGAAGTGCTTTTTTGCGTCGTATATATATATATATATATATCCTCCTGAAATTTATGTAGCGCTTTTTTGGCGTCGTATATATATATATATATCCTCCTGAAATTTATGGAGCGCTTTTTTAGCGTCGTATATATATATATCCTCCTGAAATGTATGGAGCGCATTTTTAGCGTCGTATATGTATATATATCCTCCTGAAATTTATGTTGCGCTTTTTTAGCGTCGTATATATATATATATATATCCTCCTGAAATTTATGGAGCGCCTTTTTAGCGTCGTGTATATATATATCCTCCTGAAATTTTTGGAGCGTTTTTTAGCGTCGTATAATTATGTATATATCCTCCTGAAATTTATGTAGCGCTTTTTTTAGCGTCGTATATATATATATATATATATCCTCCTGAAATTTATGGAGCGCTTTTTAGCGTCGTATATATATATATATATATATCCTCCTGAAATTTATGTAGCGCTTTTTTCAGCGTCGTATATATATTTATCCTCCTGAAATTTATGTAGCGCTTTTCAGCGTCGTATATATATATATATATATATATATATATATATATATATATCGTCATGCCTGCATGCTGTCAAGAACCAAGGAAGTGATCCACGTTTCGCGTGAGAACTGCCGGTAAATCGAAAACACGTTTCGGTTTGACTCGGCGGTGTAACCATGCAAACGGGCTATTAATAGATCCGTTTTACAGCTGTCGAAATGAAGGGTTTTTAGTGAAAGTCAGGCCCTATCCCCCACGCCCCCCCTCACCCCTGTGCCTTGCGGAATGGCATCCGGGAAAAACGATAGATGTACGACCTGTAGAAGTTATGCTCATTTGACACGCGAGAAACTCTGACAGCTTCCATCTATTCATTGACTTGCTCAGTGCGAAGGTTCATGTCTACACATCAACAGTATAATAATAATCGTCCATGTTTCTAGGATATTATGTGTTGGGAAAGGCAGGCGATGTAATATTCAGTCAACTCTGATTTGTGCGTGAATCTATCAACGTATGCATCGTGCGTGTTCCTATTTCATATGTTATATCCTGAAGTCAGCTTTAAGAATATAAGCTTAGATCATGTTTTGGTAAGCTGTATGCATGCACTGAGGTACAGCATATACATTGTATGTTAGTAATGCGCATGGTTATTCATGCCTGTGTATGTATGTATGCATGTATGTATGTATGTATGTATGTATGTATGTATGTATGTATGTATGTATGTATGTATGTATGTATGTATGTATGTATGTATGTATGTATGTATGTATGTATGTATGTATGTATGTATGTATGTATGTATGTATGTATGTATGTATGTATGTGTGTGTGTGTGTATGTATGTATGTATGTATGTATGTATGTATGTATGTATGTATGTATGTACATGTATGTACATGTATGTATGTATGTATGTATATGTAAATTATACATGCATGTAAATGTGAAAATTTATATCTATGTATGCATGTGTGTATATATGCATGTGTGACATTGTAGGCTAATTACTGTGAGACGTCGGGTCATCCTACACACAAGTATTTTTCTGCACACGTACATGTGGTCTAGAGATTTATGTAGCGCTTTTTTAGTGTCGTATATATATATATATCCTCCTGAAAATTATGGAGCGCTTTTTAGCGTCGTATATATATATATATATATATATATCCTCCTGAAATTTATGGAGCGCTTTTTAGCGTCGTATATATATATATATATATATCCTCCTGAAATTTATGGAGCGCTTTTTAGCGTCGTATATATATATATATATATATCCTCCTGAAATTTATGTAGCGCTTTTTTCAGCGTCGTATATATATTTATCCTCCTGAAATTTATGTAGCGCTTTTCAGCGTCGTATATATATATATATATATATATATATATATATATATATATATATATATATATATATATATATATATATATATATATATATATATATATATATATATATATCGTCATGC